>JADLZL010002582.1:0-423060 GCA_015844335.1 Chrysopogon serrulatus
TATGAATACAAATCATACATGTACATATATAGGACCATGGTTGCATCTATAAATAACATTTTTTCCGTTATATAGTGCCACAAACAACCACCCGTGATCTGTCCTCTGTGGATACTATGTGTGCGAGCACATAAGAGACATCGATGATTCGCCAAACAACCCTTCCGAGGTAATTAATATAAGTAATAATCATGTAAGTAGTTCTGACATTAAATGTGTAAATTTTAAGTACATGATGTTTATAATCTTTCTTTGCAGCAATTTAAGGAAGCCAAGGCGGCGCACATCACCGAAAAAAGACTTTATACAACATAATTGAGGACTTGTGCACATTTCTCTTAAAACATGTCATTCCACGCCGAAGGAAAATATCATGATGATGGCAGCGAATTATCCAAGCCGAGTTCGGTGCTAACAGAGATTAGTAGGCTAAGCCTTATTAGGACAGGTTATTAGAGCACGGGTGTAAATTTTGATGCATACAATGTGTGATGTATATACTCTTTGTAATTAACTTTATGTTCATGAGTATGAAATAATGGTGTATATAAACTTTCTTTGAAATATTTAAATTGTTTATGTTGATATGTCTGAACCTATCAATATATATATATATGTAAATATTTAATTATATAAAAAATTAATATATATAAATAGGGTCTGAATTTACATAGACGGTTCCATGTGACCGCTGTGGAAATGAATCTCCACAAGCGGCTCCCTTAGCGAACCGCCTATGCAAATGGATCATTTACACAGCGGTTCCCTAAAGAAAACCGCCTATGGATATTCATTTCCACAAAGCGGTTCACATGGATCCGCCTATGTTAGGGCCTCCCATTTCTACTGGCCTCTCCTAGCTTCGGGCGCTGGGAAACGCCTGTAGAAATGGGTTTTGAACCGCCTGTATAGTATGGTTCTCTACTAGTGGTTATTCCATCTTTCTTGAAAATTAAAGCATCTCAAGTTTGACAAAACATATAAAAAATTAAAAAAAATATAACATAAATGTGCATACTATAAAAACTATAATTAATGAAGAATTTAATGATACTTATATAAAACTTGAGAGACATTGACCCTCAAAAAATTGGAATAACATATAACTGGGAAGGAGGGAGTACTATTTATTTATTAGATTAGTAGCCAATTGAGCTAACTATTCAAATAGACTTTCATGGATTAGAAAAAGTCTATATAACCCTAATGCTACAAAACCAACAAAACCAGACATGATGCGGCACAAACCCAGGTGATTGCAGCACTACCGCAGTTAGCGCAGTATCAAGTTGTTAAGCAGTTCAAGCTTGAGGATCTTCTTCTTGAGTGGCTTATTACACGTTTTGACAGATAGAAATTTGGATAATTCAGATTTCTAGACATCCATTTTCATCCCTAGATCCAACTAACAATTAGTTATTTCATTAGCCACACCTATTTAGATAAAAAAGATAATTATTAACAAATATATATTATCTACAGGATCCAAACAGAGCAACTATTGCATCTTTTCTTATGACAAATCTCACTACTAGCAAAACGATTTACATTTACAAGACATGTTCTCTGATTAATAGATATGAGCATATCTAGGGACAGCCTCTATGAATAGTCAAGTGACCTCCAAGCAAACACCGGTCTCTGTTAATTATTTACAGAGAAGCCACCATCCTAAGGCGCTTGCCTTTGTTAATCATCAATTTACAGGGTGGTCACTTTATAATGTCCATTTTTGTAAATAAAACAACAGTTGCATCAAATAAAAACAAACATTATATCAAAGTCGTAACTCTCAACATGATCTGCAACTTTAATTTGAGTAGATTTTGATTTGAAACATTTTAGCTTCCCAAAATATTGTTTTAACTATGGATTTTGATATTTAAAATTTTAATTTTTCAATCAACCTCTGGTGTTGATATGCTCTACATCAAAGTATACTACAATCTAGAAGTTGGCAAGTTTTTTATTTGAAGTTGTTTACCTATGTGTTTTAAAATTTTTAGATTTTAAAATTCAAAATTTAGAATCATGGAACCACCTTGATTGTTCACAGATATTTTTTATTTAAAGCTTCTTAGAGTCTTAAATATATATTTTATATATATAGTTTTGAGAACAATATGATATGGAGACACATCCTATACCAAAGTTGTAATGTTTGATAAGATTTAAGACTCTATAGTTAAAACTTTTTTTATTTGAGTTAATTTAGCAGCTAGGATATTTAATACAAGATTACAAAATATTAATATAAAAGATAACAGGGAGATGTCGTGCAAGTCTGAAGGTCCTGAGCTCCTGACATCACATATAACCAAGGCGTCTGCCCTGCTGACTCTGTTTAGGCATAGGAAGGTGAGGTTTGGCACGTGCGGCACAGGCAGTCGGAGTGGATCGTCTTCCTGATAACTAGACCAGCTTAGAGCTAGATATTTGAGATGTTTCCCAGGGCCATGCAGCCCAGTGGCCTCGGACACACAAGCCTTACGATCAGAAGCCAAATGTTAATAGTTAAAAAAGGCCTGCTCTTGAATTGTCAGCCGTTCACTCTGAAGAAGTCTGGCTTGCCTAAGATAGTCAGATGTTATATAGGAAACAAAAATCATGGGACCTTATTACTTCAGAACTGAACATGGCATCAAGATGGTGACAGAAAAAAATGTTATTGTCAAATCCACTTCAATGACAAGGTTCGGACATCAGAAGGAAAATCAAACTACAAAGAAAACACAATAACATGGCATACACACAACTGTCAGGCACATTCTTGGTGATGAGATGTGTTTCTTCTGGACTTACTGAAAGGAAAAACACAGGCCACAAAGACATTCAGAACTGCACATCTATTGGAAGAATGAAAGACAAAGGACTATATGCATAAATAATCAGAAGTATTGTTGCATAAAGAAGGCGATCACTTGACGCGAACCTCCACCACATGCGCCATCTTCTGAGGCATTCTATTTAGCTCCCACATGGTTTTGAAATCTTTATGCAGAGACAGTAACCACAATTTCTTCAAAGAGACAAGGGATTCAAATCCTTGAGGAACCTGAATCAATTTTCGCAGTGCCACAATATATAAATCTTCAATATTTGAAGAGCATCCTTCCCAACAGTCAACTGGTTGACATTGAGCATGTTCTTCAGTATTAGTGTCTTCAGCTGTGGAAAGGACCCTTCAGAAATAACCATTGTCTCTGTGCTGCTCACCCTGTTAAGACTCAGATAGGTGAGGTTTGGCACATGTGGAGCAATAAGCAGTAGCGGGTCTTCCTGAAGACCAGACCAGCTTAGAGCTAGATACTTGAGGTTTTTCCCATGGCCTTGAAATATTGGGCACTGCAGTGTTCCGGCAGCCCAGCAGCCCCTGACGATCAATTTATGGAACTGCTTGGACTGTGGGTTGAGAGTTTCCAAGTGAAGTGGCTGCTCCTGGTCACTTGCATTAAGAAGCAAGCAGGACAGAAGTGGCAGCTTAGATACAGCAGCAAAAAAGATTTGCAGAATGGATAGCGGTAACCTTGCAAACCCACACGCTTTTTTAGCTTCCTGAGTTTGTCCAGTTGGCCTGCCAAGTCATTTGTTGCTTCCACAGTCTCCAGAGTCTGAAGTTCCACCAAGTCAGAGAGGTCCTTGGGTGGCTGTACCCCAGTGAAGTACTGGAAATCTTTCTGCTTCTCATCCACCACTCTGTCAGCTAATAGATGCCGCAGCTTCTTGACCTTGACTATGCCTCGTGGTAGCTTCTCTATTTTTGTTTGCTTGATGTCCAGTGTCTGTAGGTTGGATAGCTTCTCAATACACTCTGGGAGCGACCTGACTCCCAGCGCCGCAAAGCCAATGTAGCGTAGATTAAAAAAATTCCCTATAGATTGTGGCACTTCGGTTATTTCAGAATCTTGTAACTCAAGAACAGTAAGGTAGCTTGATTCAGAAAAGATTGAGGCTAGCATATGAGTGGATGTAACACCATCAAGTGAAAATAGAGTGCGAAGGTGTGGAAATTTCACTCTTGGTGCATCACTGCCATTCCATCCACATAATGATAGTCGGCGCACTTCCTGGTCCATATTTATCACTGCAGCCTGCTCACTTGCAGAGCCAAACTTTTCATCTCTAGCTATTGAAAGAGCCAGGTCACGCACAATGTCATGCATTTTACATGTGTTCACCCTACCAAGCTCATCATACTCTTCAACTTGCAGCAAGTTCCTAGTAATGAGCTCCACCAGATTCAGTTCAGCCACATCCTCCAGTGTGTTGTTTTCGTTGGTCACTGCAAATCCTTCAGCAACCCACTGCCTGACAAGGCTCTCTTTTGACATGATGCAATCTTCAGGAAATAGGCTGCAGTATAGGAAACAGTTTCTGAGGTCCCCTGTTAAATCATTGTAGCTAAACTTCAAAATTGCCTGCACATTGTCTGGTTTAGCTAGCTCAGCCCGGAACTGATTGTACATTTGATTCCAGGCATGTTTAGTTGGTTTCTTGGAGGACATGAGACTACCCATAGATATAATTGCCAATGGCAGGCCCTTACACCTTTCTACTATGGCAGCAGCCACATCCTTAAGCTCTTGGGGGCACTTTCGGTCAGCAGTGTTATTAAAGGCTCTTCTACAAAAGAGGTCGAGTGCATCGGAACTTCCCAAAGGCTGGAGCTGAAGATGGTATCCCAAAGATGCAAGAGATGCAACATCTTCTCTCCGTGTTGTGACGATGATACGGCTTGCTTGAAGAGTATTGATAATGTCTTCCATCATTTGATGGTACACTTCCTTGTTCCAAACATCATCCAAGACAAACAAACATTTTCTGGTACGTAGGACATTCTTAATTTCTTCTCTCAGCTTGTAGGCATCCATACTGTCGATGCTATCTGATGGCTTATATGTGTCCTTCCCAATCTCTCTAAGTAGTTCTCTCAGCAAACCATCTATTGTGTAAGTCTGTGACACTGTGATCCGGGCATGAACAGGGAATTCACTCTTCATACGCTCATAAACATTCATGACCAGAGTGGTCTTTCCCAATCCACCCATACCCGATACTGTTATCACTGTGTTTTTTGGCTCATTGCTATGAAGCCATCCAATCAACTTTGCCTGATTCAATGCAATCCCCACAAGATCTCCATCTTGAATAAGCTCTGGCAAGAAGGTTTGGGATCCATGTCGAACAATTACAGGGCTTGCTGGAACGTGGAGAGCAGGGAAATAGTCCTTCTGCAGTTTTTTTACTTGCTCAATCTCACCCTTTATACGAACCACCTCATCAGCAATATCACTGAAAATTTTGGCATTATGTGCTCCTTTGATGAACCACATTAGTGATCCTTCTTCCTGCAGCTTAAAAGCGTGATATGAGTATTTGTCCATTACATCTTCCACATGGAAGGCTACCTTTCTCAGCTCCCCAATCCATCCCTTGACCACATTGATGCTGAGATTTGTTGTATCCAAATCTTGAATTACATTTCTCATCATATTCAATTCTCTCTCAATGTGCCTTATATTTTCTGTTAGCTCCCTCAGATTAGTTGCCTTTTTAGATGCTTCAGCGATGACGAATTTGATGACTTCATCTCCTAAAACGGTACCAATTTTTGAGAGAGCAGTTAGCAGTGCTTCTGCCATTAGTTCAGTTCTGCACAATCAAAGCATGGAGCTTGTTACACAAAGCAGTTAGACTGATAAGGATTAGTTCAAGATAATGTACGCAATCTTTTCTTCTTAGATGTTTCAAACCTGTCCGCACATGTGTTAACTTAAAGCACACAATATCAACCGTTCTTAATAGATAGATTATAGATTCTCTAATAGATGATGGCCCCAACTGATTAATAATGGTTTGTGTTGAACAATGTATCCAATTAATGTATAGGGTAAAGAAAATGTTAGTGCAGATGCTATTCCTTTCTTTTGAAGAGCACAGATGTTATTCTTTCCTAAAAGCTTCTCCAAGAGGCTTTCTACATGGTTTGTAATTACAAAAGTTATAAAATAAACCAAAAAATCAGGCTACAATAAAGTCTAATCCACTACATCTTCTCTATCCTCCAAAATCACCATTCTCTCTCTCCATTAATGTAGAGGCCACATCAATCTAAATTCAATATAAGGTAGTCCTCAAAAAGCATGCAACATGCTGACCCATTTATTTCATGGTATATGAAATGAAATTATGAATTTCAAGTAGAAGTATATGTACAAAACACAATTTTGTATGCATAGTACCGAAGATAACGTATAAACTAGCGAATATCTTCTACCTAGTCCAACCATGAGTCCAACTAGGATTTGGCATCTAAACTGACTGAAGTTTCCATTATGAAATATTCTTTCACAAGCTATCTATCATATCAAAAGATATACTTCTTGTACCTGGATGGAACTACTATGTTCCCATCCACTTAGTTAATAGTAATCTTATTATTACATAATAGAGGACTCAAAAGAGGCTCCACATTAATTCATTTTCCGAAGAACCAAGGACCCACATTAATTCACATGAGACAAGTTATGAAAAAAAATAGTTAATAGTTGGAATGGAAGCACAGATTATTCTAACATAATGGAGGACCTTAAAATCACTGCTGCCATATATACATTAATAAATTTGTGTCTTTAGCTATCTCACTAGTCACTAATAAAGTAAAACAAAACATGTTTAGTTGATTGCTGTGTACCTTACTAGCTTACTGTATGTACAAGCCCAACCCATGTCAAACATATAGCAAGTTGTACAAGAAAGAATAAAGAAAACTTACTAAGCTTGGCAATCTGACGTATTTCCTGAAGGCAAAAAACTGAAATTCGCACAAAGTTTCTACCAAAACAAATCAAGCACAAAGCTGTTCCCTTCTAAAGGTCTCCTGCAGTTTACTGTTGCACTAATGTTTTCCTTAATACGTAGTGCTAAATAGATGAAAATACCTTCGGGTGTTTTCTATCCAAAAAAAATCAAGCGGCTCACACCAATTTTGAGGAGATAAGAAGAACTGGGTGTCCTCACCTTTGATGAAGCTGCGCTCAGCTGAGCGCGGGGCCGTCGCAATTGCTGACCTCCTGTAGGCCAAACCGCCGGAGCCCGAGGTGGTAGAGTTCCAGAGATTCGTGGGTAAGGGAGGGAGGGATTGGAGTGGAAGAAAGCTGAGAGTGGATCTGGGTGCCTGGTTGATGTTTGGGACAGTAAGAAGACTCTATTAAGTAGGCAATGATGAGAAGCTCCGGAAGGATGCATCCATGGTGTGAGAAAGCCATGAGACGTTGCCTTGACTAGATCCCAAGCTGCAGTCGTCGTCAATGGCTTACGCGGTGCCATCTGACAGAAAACCACTCTTGTAATGTTGCAGAAATTGCCGAGTAATTCCAGAACCAAAACCCATGCGAGTTGTCAGTTGTCATAAGCGCGTCCGGTTGGGTACTGGATGAGAACGGACTGTTGTCTATTTATATTAAATCATTTATAGCGAATTGAGATAACTGTTTTTAGATGAGAATGGACTTTAATTGGTTGGTCGACTCTCTTTCTAATCAAGTCCATTTATATACTTTTTTCCTCCATTCCATTCCATTCCATTCCATTCCAAATTAGTTCCATTCCAAATTATATTTCGTTTGACTTTTTTTACCTCAAATTTGACTGCTCGTCTTATTTAAAAAAAATTTGTGTAAATATAGTTACAGTTAAGTCATTCTTGAAGAACTATTAGTAAAGCAAGCCACAACAAAAGATTTGATATTTGACATAATTTTTTTAAATAAAACAATTGGTCAAACTTAGAGTCAAAAAAAAGTGAAACGAACTATAATTTGAAACGGGTTAATACATATTTGATTGATGGCTAATAAATGCATACTGATCTTTCAACAGGTTCACATCCCTCTTAACGCAATCTCTCACCAAGAAGGGACGTTGTCTCTCAGCCTCAAGCAAAATTCAGCAGTAATGTACTATGTCACCAGAAATTTACACTGATGTTACCCTCGACCGCTATTGGTACCAAAAATTAATCCGGGATGACATCTGCTCCTTCTACTTACACGCTCTGCATTTTTAATTTTTAGCTTCCAAGTTACAACCGCTGAACCTTTTCTATTTACTCCCCTCCACTATTGCTTATGCTTCCTAGGAATTTGTTTCAGTTCGAGATCAAGATCTAGGCATCTAGCTGATAGATGGAAAGCCGCTTCCATTAAGCTGCTTGATAATTTCCCCCATTGAAGACCTTTCTTTTGGATTTTCGTGGACACAACTTAGCGCAACATCAATGCATCTTTTAACTTGTTGGAGGCTGCTTGCTTCCATCGTCGGGTACTTTGAAGCTATCTGTGGCATTTTTGTCCAAGTTTTATGTACCTGTAATTATAAAGTTAAGAGAATCAGCTACACCATTCAAAGTCAGAGAAACTTTCATAAGGATAAAAAAGATACAAAAATATGTGGCCTTACATTGTCGATAAGGTTCTTAGATGACAAGTCTTCAGTGTTAGAATCGACTTTTAACCCTGTTACTATCTCAATTATAAGGATGCCCAGACTATATATATCTGATTTGGCTGAGACTTCACCTCGGTAGTAGTACTCTGGAGCCATGTACCCTCTGCATCACATGAAAGTCAATGTTAGAAGAAGTACAAGTCTAATCCATTTGATCATGAACAAACGGAGAATTATTCACTAATTTTCATCAAGCCTACCTCGATCCCACAACATTTGAAGTGAGTGTACGTGTTTGCTCTTCGCCAAAGAGCCTTGATAAACCAAAATCGGCAATTTTGGGAATTAAATTATCATCCAACAATATATTGCCAGGTTTGAGATCCATGTGAATTATGGGTCTTTGCAATTCATGTAAGAACTGTAAACCCTTGCAGATCCCCTGTATTATTTTGAAACTGATGCTCCAGTTAAGCTCATGAGATGCACCTGTAGAAATACACAAATCAATAAGTCCAAAACTAGAGAAAGTAGTATATTTGTGTAGCACCCATCATTTTGCATTATTACTAGCAAACTAAAACCCTTTGAATGCAAAGTTACTACTATAAGTTTTGGATCCATCCTCAAGATATATGGACATATTTAAGAATTTTAAGATGTAATGTGGACAAATACCTTTATGGTGTCATACTAAATTGCAATATATTTACTGGACTCAGTAAATATCTAGTGGGCACAACTTACATTTAAATTGAACTAATAGTTGTCATATTTTTTTTATTCTAAATGTAAGGAGCAGAAGTATATTTTTCCCTGGTGTCTGAACAACTTGTTAAATAAGCCTGCCTATGGCTGTTAATGTGTGTTTTATACAACATACAATACAACACAAGCCAATATTCCACTAAAATCAGAGAGAATGAGAGAGAATTCAACACCGTGAAAAAGATACTTGTCGAGGCTTCCTCTAGGCAAATACTCATAGCAGAGTATCCTTTCTGGTGTGTCTGCAAAAACATATCTTCCATGGGATTCCACCAGCTTCTTATGTATTTCATAACAATACCCAATTAGCTTCACTATATTTCTATGATTGAGATCAATCAGACTAAATACTTCACTCTTAAATTGCTTATCCAGATTGATTTGTGGAACTACCAAAAGCTTTTTACTGCAACAACTTCTCCATTTTGAAGCATTCCCTGATTAATTAACATCATTAGTAAAGAAAAAATATTCAGATAGTTTCTCCCATATTTTTTTCTCAAATTGATGGTGCTGGAAATTAAAATATACCTTATAAACTACCCCAAAAGAACCTTTACCAATTTCACGTTCATTGGCAAACTTCCCTGTGATTTCCTCTACAAAGTGTAGCGTTGGTTCCCTTTGGGAATTCAGTTATCAGTTGCAGCTTCTTCTCCATAAATTTGTGTATGATAGCTTCATGACTGATTTCTGCTTGAACATATTCCATTTTAAACATAGAGAGTACGACAGCAGTGGAATTATCAGTATGATTCAACAAAGCCTCTAGATTTAAATCATTAAATCCTGAAATGAATAAATGGTTTTATGAACCAGTTTCTTTACCTTCGAGTTTACCAATTATTGATCCTACAGTAGGCCTTTTCTTTGGATCAGTCTCCACACAATTTAAACCAAGTTCAATGCATCTTTTTACTTGTAGCAAGTGTTGTTCTTCCAGTGATGGATACTTCAGTCCTATATGCGACATTTTTGTCCAATTTTTAGATACCTGTGTGAATTAGAAAAACTGTCTAATGAAACTGTAAAGTAAAGCAGCAAAACATCGCTATTACAGCATTACTTACATTATCAATTAGTAACTTAGAAGAAATGTCTTGAATATTGAGGTCCCTCTTCAGTCCTGTCACTATTTCGAGAATAAGAACACCCAAACTGAATATGTCTGACTTTACTGATATTTCTCCTCTGTAATGGTATTCTGGGGCAATGTACGCTCTGGGTCACATTAGCATCAAATTATATTCTATCACACAAACATTACTACTGCAACTTTGAAGAATGGAAAATACAGAATTTAGTAAGTGCTTACATCCATCCGACAACAGTTTGGGTGAGAATTTTGGTTTGTTCTTCACCAAACAACCTTGACAGTCCAAAATCTGCAATTTTTGGCACCATGTCATCACCCAACATTATGTTGCTAGGTTTAAGGTTCAAGTGAACTATGGCTTCACTTCGCTCCTCATGCAGAAAATGTAACCCACTGCATATCCCCAAGATTATTTTGAAGCGCATGGGCCAATCAAGTCCAGAAGATTCATCTGAAGAATAGCAAACGGAAGAAGGAATTGAATACTTCATAGAAAAGAGCTTCCCAATATATCTTTGCATCTTCTGTGTCATAGAAAATGGCAAAATGTTTTATGTGCACTGTATCATTCCTGGGTACCTATAAAATAGCCTTTATCGTGTTTACTTTCTATCGTAGACCAAGACCATGTAGGATTTTGTATTTAGACAGTCAAAAAAAAAACGAAAATAAGGAAACAATTACGTGACCAGATGGATTACCATACCATAAATGTATTTGTCAAGGCTTCCATTAGATAGATATTCATAGCAGAGGAATTTTTCTGGGACATCTGAGAAAAAATGTCTGCCATTTCTCTCTACCAATTTCCTTTCTACATGGTAACAAGAACCGAGTAGCCTGACTATATTTCTGTGCTCTAGAATCTGGAGATCCTCTGCCTCATTCTTAAACCGTCTATCATGAACTCCTGATCTTTGCACAAGCTTCTTCACAGCAACCAGTTGTCCACTCTGAAGTATGCCCTGCTTTGGTCCCATATTAGTATATGATTTCAACTTTTTTTATCAGATATAATCAACTTCAAAAGATATTAAAAAATGAGATAGAATTCAGACCTCATAAACTACTCCAAATGCACCATGCCCAACCTCTCGTTCACTTGAGAAGTCTTGTGTGATTTCCTTTAGGAATTCTAGCTTTGGTTCCCTTGGAAATGCACTTGGTATTCGTGAGTTGTCCTTTAAGCTACTTTGTATGCTGGAATCTCCCTTCATTCCCCAACTATACAAAATAACTTTCATATGAGACAATAATTCATGCGGGGATGCACAAAACTTTTAACATTATAAACATCACAGTTGCTACATCAATGCTTTTCCGAACAAGAATCATGTACTGTACATTAAACAGATAGCAGAGTCAACCTGTGCCTCTTTTTGATTGAAGAAGTATGGAAAGTCCAATACCTATGCCCCTTTCATTAAGCCTATGGATACATTGCAAGCCATTGACATACAGAACTAGCGATTGATAAATAAGTCAAATCCACGAAATTTAGGGTTCACAAAATTTAAGAATTCGTAGAGAAAATTACAGATAATCGTGACTGTTTGGATTTGGGAAGAACACGAATATGCTAAAGCCTACACAATACAAAAGGTAGAGAATCTCCTGCGTATTTTCAAGATACAGATTGTTCCTAAGTCATTTGTAAAGCAGCAATTTCATAAGAGACGTCCAGATGAAAATCAATTTGGTAAGAAAAAAGAGAGGAAAAATTCACGCCCCAAAGAAAATAGATTCTGCATCAGCAAAACCTGGAGAATACCTGAAGCAACGGTGTTCTGTTTCTAAAACAATAAGCGGTGGAGGTCCTCTCACTGATGATCAGACACAACCTGGAGATGAGTGAGAAACGAAGGGGCTGTAGGTTTTGGGGGAGGATAGGAGAAGCGCATCCGCAGAAGCACTGTAACTCTTCCAATAATGCCCGTGTGAACCGTTGACTTGACTTGCTGCGACTGGGGAAATGAGACTGATGAGTGAGGAGGGAACTGCCGCTTAAGAAAAAGCGCACACAGTCAATCAGTTTCAATTTAATTAGATTTATAAAAATAATTTTAATATTTATAACTACAAATAAGTTTACTATAAAACTATATTATATGATTAATCTTGCCATACTTATTTAATATTTTAAATTTAATAGTTTTCTATACATTTGGTTAAACTCAGTTGGTTAATAAAAGACGAGATGTACACACCACATAAATATGTTGCTTCCACAATGAATGTATCCGACAACATGTGTATCATTTCTCTTGCAACCAAATAAAAATACTCCATTCTACAATTTTGATTTATCCACCTATCTTGCAAAAAAGAGACATAGTTTATGCAAAAAGAAAGAAAGAAAAAGTATTAGGGAAAAGAAAAAAGAAACATGAAAAAAGAGGAAAAAAAGAAAAAGATAGCTATGCTCCTAAATAAATAAAATAGAGAGAGAGAGGTCATGAAATAGAGTACAAAGTCTTTCAATACACTCCACACAACACATCTTGATCTAAGTGTATCACTTGTTTCTTTAATAGATCCAAGTGTTTGACTAAGTAATATATGTAATGTCAATCATCATGTACCTATAAACGCCACATACCCTTTAGAATAGGATGTTGAGACTGAGCATAATAGCCTTCGGTGAGTATACATACACCATTGAGAGAGCTGAGAGTACCATTCGTGGAATTGAATTTTGGTTTGCAAAAATCATAAAACCTACGGAATATCATACCAAATCAAGGATGGAAAAAACGAGCACTATATGTAACTAGTTTGTCTTTCGACCTTTGATGACAAGGTGAAATCAGTAAGGCCCATGATGACTAAGGTAATATGGTGAGTATTAAAAAATGCCAACTTATTCAATCGAAAGACATAGTTGTAGAGATATGCTTGCACCTCTGTAATTACTTTTTCAAAATTAGAAAATGGTGTTATATGAGTGAAAGACAAGATCTTTTTTTCATATACATGCCTCCAACTCGGAAGAAAATTATGTGGACCGTGGGTCCAAAGCCCCGTCCGTGCACCCCAAAAAAGAATCAGATGGGGTCGGGGAGGTGCAGAACTAGAAGATGGAGACTCGAAGCTAATTCCCGCCGTACCACACGCCTCATTCTTTGGAGCCAAGCATTGCAAGAAGCACGTTAAGTTGCCTGTCCACAGAGAGCCATGGAATGCATGGGCGCCACACGGTTGGAGGTTTGGCCCAGGGTCCACACAATTTTCTCCCAACAACCGACCATCCGAAAGCCAAAACAAAACCCTCATGGCCTTTATAGCTTTATCCTACTCCTATGTCACTGTGTAGTTTTATTTTGTTCTTTTTTTTGGCTGTGGAGCATTCTTCCATCCAGAAGGAGGAAAAAGCAAGGTTCAGCATTCTTTGTAATTAAAGAGGAGAGTGAGGAACAAGCATTAAGAAATCTAACCCTACTGATATAGCTTGAAATTGGAACATTTGTGTTTTCATCTCCAAGTGCATGAAAGCCTACAACTTTTGCCACCCCCCCCCCAAAACATTATAACATTTCATGTCCTCCATGTTTCATCATCCTATGAGCGCAGCGGAGCATGCTTACCTACCTAATTTATTATCATTGAGACCAGGGACGGATGCAGCACCGGGGCGGTCAGGGCTCGAGCCCCTCCTACGGTTGCTGGACCCATGGAGCCCCCCCTTAGCCCCTCCTAGAAATTTTTACCATACATACACTTAGAGGGGAGGCTGAAGCTCTCTTAAGGTTGAAGAAGCCCCTTCTAGATATTTTTCTGGATTCGTCCCTGATTGAGACTTGGATTCTCCTTCTTGATTCTCCCTTTCATGCTATATCGAGGACTCATATACCATGAGGTGGTCAAACATAAATTCAAATATGGTCTATATAGACTGTAGAGATGTATATAATCTATCGAGAGAGGTATAGACATATTAATTGGTAGTGAGAGATGGATTCTCACATGATAGATGTATAGACATTAATTATCACACCCTACATCTAAGACTCGTTGACATTAATGAGGTGGTCAAACATAAATTCAAATATGGTCTATACAGACTGTAGGGTTGTATATAATCTATCCGGAGAGATATAGACATATTAATCTATCCAGTGAGGTATATACATATTAATTGGTAGTGAGAGATGGATTCTCACATGCTATATCGAAGATGTATAGACATTAATTATCACATCCTACATCTAAGACTCGTTGACATTAATTAGTAGCTAGACATTGATTCCAACATGCTTTATATAAAGATACATGTAGGTGCAGGGTAAGGTTCATACCATATCGATTTTTGGACATTGGGTGCGTGGGCGAACCTTCTAAATTATATGGCCCACAAGCATCGACATTGTCCCTAAGACCTCTGTCGCCTATACTTGTACACCACATAACCTAGAATGTTAAAATTGGGTGAAACCCCGATAAACCACAATTCCTCCGGGATCGATACTTACAGAGACATCATAGAATTACAACAGTTTTCATACAAAATACCAGAGTAGTGGAAGACTTATAATACTTAATTTACAAACCATTTGATAAACTTATACAAACCAGAGTGTTATAATTATAAAACAGCGAAAGTATCATTAAGTAACTTTACAAACCACACAACGGAAATGCCCTGCCCGAGGGCCACACAATCTACTCTTCCTCAGATCCTTCCTCAATCACCGTCATGCAACAAGAGCCGTAGCACACTTGTTCACACGGTTCACCTGCAACAGGGGTTTAACAAACCCTGAGTACAAAAAGTACTCCGCAAGACTTACCCGACTAAAAATTGAGGAGAAGACTCAGGAATGCTGGCTAATAGGAATCAAGGTAAGGCTTTAGCAAGATCAAATGACACCTTTGCAAAAAGAGACTAAGCCAGTCCTTACTTTACTACAACAATCACTTGTCAACCATGTAACGGATTCAAAACTTCTCATCATCGACTTCCATCATTACTACGATGCTGGTGCAAGGATCAAGTCTCCCATATCGTGGAGCAACGACAATTCGAATCGCTTTATATACCCAGCTGGGGCTTCCTAGCCACACGATGTATGCAGGACCGAACATCTTATATACATCAACTCACGCTTGCATTTCTCCCGGCCAGAACAGGTCCTAGCCATGAGGTACAGTACACCATCTCCCTAAGCCGCGGTCCCCTTCCACGGTGGCCCCGTAGGATGGGTACACGCTACGCTCGTCCCGGTTGTCCGTTCTCGTCGTGGATAGTACAAGGGAGCTTACCGTCATTAGCATGCGACTAGTACTATCCAATAACCTCATGATCCAAGGGCCAAGGCAACGAACGGTGCTTAACCGACTCACAAGTGGACGACACTACACTAGGGCACTAGCCCTTCCTGGTGCAAGTCACTCCACCCGGTCTCAATTTACTCATCATCATGTTCTTGTTGCGTACCCTTGACCCGATCAAAGTGAAGGGATACCAACAAGTAACATCAGGTTTTCATAATTGCCCTCAACGGGGATATGGTTATCACACTTTTAGAAAACATTTCATAAGGCCTATGCTACTATCAGGGCTAAGCATATACTAGCATTTTCGAAATCAAAACAGGTATCCAGGGTAATATATCAAGGTACGGTAAATGCATCAAAGTAGGATATTACACGACTCCTAACACCTAATGCATCATACCATCAACATACAATATAAAAGATTTTCGAAATACAAGGAGGTGGTTGAATGCATCCGGGGGCTTGCCTTGGGGCTCGGCGAAGTTAGGAGTAGTTACCCAATCACCGAGATCGGACCCAACCTTCTCACGATGATCACCTTCTTCGGAGACCGGAGTTGGATCAACTCCCTTCTCGGGCTACACGACTACACGAGTGGAATGCATGATTACGATGCAGTGATAAAAAAAAGAGCATGCGATAATGATGCAACGATTGTTAAACTATCTTGATTACAACTTTCCTTCATGGTATAGTTGCACTAAGAAAGTATAGCTAGCGTCGACGACGGACTAACGATACACAATCAACATAAAATGCCGAAGGTCATTAGGGTTAATGACCTAGGGTCATCACTCAACCCCAAAATCAAACAACCCTAATAGTGATTAAGGCTAATTACTAATTTATTAACTCTTTTTCACAGTTGTTGAAAGCCACTAATTAACTTGCTAATTGGAGATTAATCAAACCCTAATTAATCAAAGGATTAATTAATTAAACATTAATTAAACAAGGTATTAATTAAGCATAATACAAAAAGTAATCAAATCATGATCAAACTTCATAATTAAGATTATCATCATCCAATTAGCATATAAAACAAATTTCATAATTTTTGGACTTATATTTTAATTATTAAAAATCATTGAAGTGGCACTTATTAATTAAAAGAGCAAATTATAGCACAATTAAATTTTATTGAAAACCCAAGGTTAGTATTTTTTCTACACGAGCATCACTCAAGGATCACAGAAACATTTTTTTTTTCACATTTTTACTTGCCCAAAATAAAATTATAACAAAAAGATGAAAATCAGCTTTGGAAATTAAATTTGGAAAAGGAAAAGCATTTTCCCTCTCCTCCCGGGCTTGCTGTGCGGCCCGAGCGGCCCTGCGGCCCGCCTGCGCCGCGCCCGGCCCACTGCTCTCCTCTCTCTCTCTCCCTCGCCGACGGCCAGGCCGGGGCTGTCGGCCTTCTCTTCTTCCTCTTCTTTCTCCGGTGCGAGGGAGCGGCTTGGCGCTGTCGGCGATAGCTCGCCAACGGTGGCCCTCCGACGAAACTGGTTGCACTTAACGGATCCCTCTCACCGAGGCGCATCCAGCAAGCTACTATACAACCTCGTTCGACCACCAGAGCGCGCACAGCGATGGCCATGGCGGCTCGGCAGTGGCGCGACGCACGGAGGCCGGCTCACCGGACCTCCTCCGGTGGCGCAAAGCACACCAACGTAACCAGCGACCCTAGACGAGCACGACATGACACGAAAACGACTCTGCGCAGCACGTGGAGTGCACGGCGGCGAGCGCATCACTAGCGGCGCGGCGGCGCTCACTGACCTGCTCCTGTTCTGGCTAGACGACGGCATGCTAGACGCAACCAACTCCCTGACAAGCTTTAGAACCTTACCGTGACTTAAAAACAAGACAGCTGCAGGCGTGGACTTGGGTGGCGCAAGGTCGACGGCAAAGACCGCGGCTACGGCGGCGGTGGGTGATCGGCAGCGAGGAAGACGACCCCGCGTGCACGACTCCGGCGATGCCAAGTGCTAGTGGTTGGTTCAGAGGATGCGCAACGAAGTTGCGGAGTGGGTAGCAGGAGCAATTGCACGGTGATCACTCAACGACGATGAATTTTGCTGGTGAACCGAGGTGTGTCGACGGCGGCAGTGGAAGAAAGAAGCTTGGCGACGGCGGCGGCCACGGCCTTTTATAGGACAAGGAGGTGACGAATAGGTGGCTGGTGGCTTCGCGATGGCGGTGAGTTGGTTGATGACGCGCGAAAATCGGGAACGCGTGAGAACGGCCACGGCGGTGGCGACCGGCCGGCATGGGCACGGCGAGGTGGCACCCCCAATGCGGCAAAGATTGTAGCGGTAGATATTTCCTTTTCCTTTTTTAAAGTTACTCCCAGATTTTGAATAGAAGTTGAAAAATTCCCAAAATACAGATTGTGTAACTTTTCATGCTCTACAACTTTTGTTAAAGAAGTTTTGTCAGAATCCAAATAATTTTTGAATTGTATTTCAAATTTGAAAATAGGGCAAAAACCCGAACTTCAATGATTTCAAAATTACTTTTAAATTTTGAATAAAAGATGAAAATATCCCAAAATAAAAGTTGTTCCATTTTTCAAGATCTACAACTTTTATTTAGAAAGTTTCTCATGAAACCAAATAGATTTTGAATTGGAGTTTAAAAGTGCAAAAGGGAACATTTTCCAATTTAAAGAACTTTTGAAATTACTTCAAATTTTATTCAAAAACTTGAAAAACTTTATATACCAAAGTTGTAGAGCTCAAAGATATGTACAAACTGTATTTTTGGAGTTTTCCCAAATTTTGAATATTTTGAGATGAAATTGAAAAGGGGGGCAGTTTCACTTTGAATTTCAAGCTTTTGAAAAGGATTTTCAAATTGAATCTTTGGGCAATTAATTAGTGGTGTTGTGGTACTTTTCAAACCCAACCAATAGCACACTTTCAAAGTACAAAGTTCATACTTTGAAATGGTGCCAAAGTTTGGTAACTTTTATTTATAAAATTAATTATGGTTAGCTCCTCAAAAGTGAACTTGAAATTCAAATCCAACACTTAACCCACTAGGGTTAGGGTTTGGGATTTGGATTCCAAATTCAATTTTGATTCTTGCTTTTGCATCATTTGACTTATAAAACATGGTTAGGGTGTGAGCCAAGGTTAGCCAAGCACTTGCAAACATCAAGATTAGTTTTAGTTGATTGCTTTTATAATCAAGATTAAACTTGCAAGTGAAATTTAAATGGTATACACATACACATGTGAAACAAAAGAGCGCAAACAAACCCTAGAATAAAATAAACTTATTTTAGTTATATTTATTAGGGTTTTCTAATCATGAATGCTTATGCAATGATGATGATGACATGGCAAAGTTTAGGTTAACGTAACACCGAGAGGTGTTACATTGTCCTAGCAGCTTTGAACCAACAACTCTATCAATAGTAGCTAAAGCATTTTGTCAACTTCTAATCATTGCATTAACTATTACTAGGCTTACAACGCTTGCCCAAGACGCGAGCCTTGTGGCTTCCAAAGCAGAGGTATTTGCTAATTAAGTGCTTCGATAGCATAAAGAAACGTCCCCCATACCAAGCCCCAAGTCGTTCATGCATCGGTGTAGTGCTTAGAACTAACCTGCCTAGCATCTGTTCTATAATTAACTCTAAAGATGAGATGATAATAAGCATGGAGAGGTTTGTTAGTCTAGGACGTCAATTCGGATAACAATTTAAGTCTAGTGCCAAATGCGGCGGTAAGTATCTAACACTATTTCATTTTTATTATTTATAAGAGGTTTTTTATACTGTTATTATGTCATATTATCATATAAAAGTTGGGTTTTTTTAGGTGATGTATCTTATATGTAAGAAACATGACATGGACTTATGTTTGCAGAATATTACAGAATTCCATAGCTTCTAGGACCACCACTACTATGGATGGCACATCTATGGACGCTCGTGGGAAGATAGAGAAAGCTATAATAATAATAGTAGAATAAATATGTGCAATGTCTCGCTTTTAAAGGTCTATTTGATACAAGAGCTAATTGCTAGCTAGCTAAAAAATTAGAAAAAATTATGGAAATTTCCTAATGCACCTCCCTCTTCTTTGTTCTCTTTCATCCTTTGCATTTTCTTATAGTTAGCACACATATTGGAATTGCCCTAAGTTCCAATGCTCTCCCAATGCAAAGCGGTTACCACATGATGGGGACAAGACACTAGTTTCAGGCTCCTTGCAGAAGTCCTCGAGTAATTAATAACATGGGACCTCACATGGCCGCCCCCTACCAAATAATGGGTGATTACCTAAACGATATAATGCAAGAGCATATTTCTCCTATTACTATGGATTTTTTAATTTAAATGTGTTGTAGAAAATTAAAATAAAAGCACATCAACCTATTTTCCAAAAATAAGAGAAGAATTTTGATGTGCTAATGAAACTCAGATGTTCTAATAGAACATAATGAATATAACAATTATACATTATTTACTTATGATGATTACATTGTTATGATAGGGTGTTTGTTTGAGAAAATCCCTCTATTCTATATAAGATGGTGCATCGTGAGTTCACTCCTCGAATTTGGCAAAATTACCTCACTCCTTATAGTACTACCTCTGTCCGAAAAGAATGCAACTACGGATTGCGTGCTAGTTAAAGTAGTTCACGTTTAACTAAGTTTTTAATAAATACCATTGACATTTATGACTCCAAATAAACTGATTATGAAAATACATTTCACAATTAATCTAATGGTATTAGCTTCATATCATAAATATTAATATTTTTAATATTTTTAATCTATAATTGATTAAACTTAAGATGTTAAAACATAGTACTATAGTACTATGCTAGAATTGTATTTTTTTTAGAACGGAAGAAGTATTAATTATTATACTGTTCCATTCTACAAGCTTAGAATCCAGTGCCTCTTAATACGTCTGCCAATAGTCATTTTTGTTAATTTAATTTCGTGTAAGGGCAATATTGTCATTGCCGCTCCACACCGAAGTGGCTCGCACGCACCCGCCGCCCTCGCCGTTGCCCGCCACTGCGGCTGCCCTTCCCTCGCACGGCGTCGCGCCGCCAGGCCCGCGCTGCCCTCGCCCTCTTCCTCGCACGCCGCCGCCGCCCTAACCTCACCGTTGCGTGCCGCCGCCGCCCTGTCGCTCCTCCCCCTCCTCCCTCCTCCCAGGCGCCCCTGCCTGACGCGCGTGGCCCCCGTGCCGTCATCCCAGCCGCCAAGGAGACGGGCTTGGCCCTTGCCGGTCAGCCTGCGGCGAGGCTCTCGCTGTGCTACTTCGCGTTCCGCGGGACGACGCCGTCATCAGCTGCGCTGGCGGCAGGTATAGATCCTTCACCTACGCGAGTCCTGGGAGCAGGTCAGGTCGACATCAAGGCAACTGGATCCAAGGTCGGCCTCGAGCGCTTCCTTCTTCGCCACTAATTTTGATTCCATCGAGACGAAGGTAGGAGAAACCTTGAATCTTTATTGATGTGTAAATGTCCCCTGGATGTTTTTGGTTCTTGGCAACAGCATCTCTTGAATAAAGACGAGTAGCAGAGAACCACTTCCTGATCTGTTAGAAGAAACTATATTAAGACAAGAGTGAACAATAACGGCCCAATAAGAATATAGAACAGAATTCTTTAAGTGGCAGTAATATCTGATTATATGGCATGTCAGTCCTAGCTTTTGTGCCAGACTCTCTTTGTTGCACGACAAGGATATGGATCCTAGACTTTTCAAAATGAACATGTGCCCAGATTTGCATACTTGCAGCCGTGTTCCAATCAGCTTCTGCAACATGTGAGAAAAAAATGCAGTGTCAACAGTGTGAATACATTGGACTCCAGACTCTTTTTGTTGCACGACAAGGATATGGATCCTTTTCAAAATGTTCCTTCAGCTTCTGCAACAAAAATGCAGTGTCAACAGTGTAATACATTGGACTGATTTGTTAGCACAAAGCGATTCCAAGAAAAAATGGATAATAATTATAGCTAACACTAAAAGGAGAGATGTATTACATACCTGACTAACTATAGGGCCAAAATGATAGTTTGAGGCTTTGCCAGTGCTGACATTAGAGCGAAGAACTTCAGTTTGCTGTTCACTTGCAGAACAATGAAGCTGCTCTCTAGTTTGCTGCTCACTTGCAGAACCATGAAGCTGCTCGTTCTGAGTATGTTCATTATTCTGCTCCCTAGCTGCAGCTCTTCTAGATTTGCTTTTGTTTTACGGCTAGGATATGGATCTTCCTCAAAATGTACCTTCAATTTGTGCAAGAGAGATAATGGCATAACTGATCTCATGTCTTGATTAATTGGTTCAACTTGTTAACACAAAGGACTCGGTAAAACTTGAATTAGATGCTTCTTTGCCATATGCCTCCTGTGTATTGCCAATGCAATAAATGAAAGGGATTAGAGAAAGAAGTAGGGCCAAAGCATGCATAAAGTAATTTGCTTTAGTGTGCAATGTGGTTTTAGTGTAAGTCCTGAGCTGATTGCTTCACTGAAGATGAAATTCAGTTGACAAAGACATTATGAGTTTACATCAGCGCCTGTCTTGATCTTTGAATATGCTATGCTTGTGAGTTTACATTGTTGTGCTGTTTCCAGCATCATCTTGACTTTCGGAAGCACACTGTCCCCCAGATTCACTGATAGGCAGTAAGTTGTTTGTTTAGCATTATATATATGGACATTACATGCTATTGTGTTCGTTGCAAAGGGTGCCATCAGATACACTTGTTATTTGGTGGATTTCGAGGTGGTCACTGAGATTGCACAAACTGTATTGACAGGGAGAGGGAACGGCCTCTTGTCCCTGACAATTACCAGGTTAAAATAACTCATCAAGAGGAGTACAACTCGTCAAGAGGAGTACGTCTCTCTCTCTCTCTCTCCCATATTCATCAGAGGCAAATACTGAAAAGTGAAATATCACATGTATTAGAATGCACAGTCAGTTGCTTCTTGTAGCCCAATTTTTGGTGTCTGGAGAGGCGGATCTATTTTGGCATCGACTCCTGATTTCGAATCAATGTGCGTTACAAAGTCTGAGTATGAGAACATGGGATCAGCAAGGTGTCGATGAAGGTTTTTTCACCGAAGAGTAGGAGCTTGACAATTTAGTTATATAAGTTCGGTTCATAGTAGTAACTACTCTGCGCCTGTGATTATTTTTAGTTAAAAAAAAAACTTTCTTGAAATGGCAAGCTGCCAAGCTGGTTCATCCTTTCTGCCCTTAGCAGTTTGTTCTTTTCCCCGAGTTTGTATTGGAAATAAACGCTGACAGAAACACTGAAGACTGATATAGTGAGCTCCAGTTTTCAAAGTTCAGAAAGATTGAAAGACTGAAATGCGATTAAGGTTGTCAGAATTGAATTGAGCGGGACATAGCTACGTTCAGGAGAGATTTACGTTTGTCCTAATAAAAAAAGATGAACGCAGTAATGCCAAGAAGGATCCAGCACTTCCATTTAGAAACCAACGTTGTAGATTAGGCTAATGCACACGTGTGCTTGTGCAATGTGTTGGTAACTTGGTCAGTTTCCGCTACAAGCTGAGCCTCTCCATTTTTCTCATACATGACAATATCAAAACCAGTATCATTTATAATCCATATAATCAAAGACCAATATCATTTAATATACTCGAAGAGACTGTCGTAAAAAATATGCTCAGTAAGCCCCACAGAACCTGAAAAGTCTAACTATGTCAAAAAAGTATCCAGGAAACCTGAAAAGTCTAGATCCATAAAATCAAAGACCAATACCATTTATAATCGAAGAGACTGATTGTGTCATTATTAAAAGTTCATAGACTGTAAAAGCAATATAGCTACCTCGTCATGTTCCCATAGCTTTAATTTCATACCAGACTTGGACTGCATTACAAGTTCAATACATGTTATACATTAGTGCTTGGGCAATGGTTGTATTTAGTAGACATTAGTGAAGGAGAACTAATACCCACGCCGTGGTTATTAAATCCAGCTCCATTCAAAATGTAGAGATGACAAATTCTTGTCCTTTCATGAGCATGCACATCCACCGGTCGGTCTACATCTTCTTGTCCATCACAATCTTCTCTGACGCAAATGCAGAGTGTTCAGAACGGAACAATTGCCTCCACGTACAGAGTATGTCGAGTGCCTTCCTGACGTTACAATTATAGATTTACTATTTTACCCCTAATTATGTAAAAGAATTTCAAACATGCAATTACCACCCCTCCCTAATCACCCCAATTCTAGAGTTGTTGCGAGGCGTTTTGGTGTATATGGCTCACCGACCATAGACACAGCAAATGTCTCTTCCTAAATGCCTCTCAATGCTTTACTTAAATGACAGGCCTACTAATCATAGTCACAACAAATGCTTCCAATGCCTCTTCAAACATAGTAAAAAAAAAAAAAGAACTCAACAAAAAAAATTAGGAGAGTGAAAGAAGTGATGGACTAATTTATTCTTTATTCTTTAAACCAAACACCCTACTTCAATTTGTTTTGCATCTTTCTATTTTCTTATAGAATTCCAGCATAAGTAAAATACAGTTCTCATTGCATACATATATAAATTAATATAACAAAATAATTAAGTTGCAGTGAAACCAAACACCCTATTTCAATTTGTTTTGCATCTTTCTATTTTCTTGACATTGCAGGTGTTGATCTTGGGGAATCAACATCAACTAGAAAAAAAAAAGCCGGTTGTCAAGAGCATCTACGGCCTATAAGCGGTAATAATTCCTCATATCAGCATTGTCAATGTGATTTCATTTCATTTTAAAATTGTCCATGCCAATATTTTTGAAGGTGTAGAAGGAAAAGATCTGGATGTTGCATGGCACACTTAAGTGGATGTGCTGTTAGCTTTAAGTGCACTCCTATATTTTGTAATGATATATTATATAAGACTACTGTTACCTACTATCTAATGGACTGTAATATGTGCTATCCAGTGTAGTGGACCTCATTACCATATATATGGTATACAATGGACTGCTATGGAACTGTAGTGGACCTTATTACGGTTCAGTGTAGAATCTATCTAACGCACTCATAATGTTTTAATTCTTATTTTGGAAATGCTTATTAACATGTGCGCACGCCCACTCTCCTGCACGCACGTCTTCCACCTCACACACTCCTTCAACTGCGCTCTCTCTCTCTTAGGCAATGCTCTCTCTTTCTCAAAAACTGGCGGTGGACGACCGACAACCGGTGCACTCCTCCCTCGCTCGTGCCCCACTGCCTCCCCCACTTCGGACATGGTGGATCCGGCGGCGGCGGCAACGACCGCAGACCTGCGCTAGGCAGACCTCTTCCTCCTCTCCTTCCCTCCTCCTCCAACTCCAGCAAGCTAGGGTTCTGGCGAACTCTCTATTCTTCTTTCCCAACTCCGGTGGACTATGAAATGGTCGGACGGGGTGGAAGAGGTGGGAATAGTGGATGGGCGGCTTAGGGGAGCTGACGGTGGCAGGGCCGGTCGGGCCAAGTTGGAGCGGGGAAGGCTCGACAGAGCTGGAGAAGATGGCTATAATTGTGGAGGGAGAGGGGAAGATGACGGCTGCCGCACGAACTAAGATTCACCGACAGCAGGATGAGCTCAGTTTTTTTTCTCTTCTTAGCAACCAAAATAATATTTTCTAAAATGGAGTTTGCATTCAGAAATTTGATTTCCGCTACACGCATGTTTTAAGTCAACATTTTTTTTTTGAATTTGGCCCGATATTTTCTAATATGTTCGGTTTATTCAATTTATCTATGACCTCCGATAAATTTTAATTTCTGAAAACGAAAACCTTGGGAGCACCACGTCAGTGTTTGGTCGGAGGAGGAGCAGCCATTACACGTGCTCTCTGTTCTTTGCAGCAGCAGCAGCACCATCAGGTAGGTGATTCGTTAATGGGTTTCTCTACAATCTTGTGTTCCTGGTGGGACTGGATGGATAAATCATCTTTCCATTGAAATGGAATTTTTCCTACTGCATCGGCCCGATGGCCCCCCATTCCTGAGCACGCCGGCAGGGACCAGCCGCGGCGACCTCGCCAGCTACCTCGGTCTCTTTACATCTCTACTGTCCGGCGCATTGGACTTGGAGGACTACACCGCTCCATCCGCCTCCTTCGGACCTCAAGAACTTCGGTCTTGCGTCAGAGGTCGGTCCCTGAGCACACAACCTCCTCGACGAATTGCTTCACTGAAGTGCCATACACGGCTCTAAGCCTCTAACCTTCTTTTCTGCAGTATCTTGGCTTCGTAGTCTTCAGATGTATCCTGCTCAAGGTCTGATGGTTGATAGCGAATTGCATTTCACCAATCGCCATGAGGAATTCAACTTCTGAAGTTCATTTCATCGTTTGGTTATCTGATTGTTCAGGTGGGCATTTTTTTCTCCTTGTTATTATATTTTCTCCTCTGTTTTCTTTCGTTTCAGATGAAACTCATTGGTAGGATATGTGCTTTTGGAAAAAAGGAAATCTTGGCATAAAAAAGGTGTATTGTTTCTCTTGTTTGTGAAATTCTGATTTAAATTATTTTGGTTATACACCACAACATCTACCCATGTCTCATGACTCATTTTATATTTTGATCCTGATGAATTGAGATGGCCACAAAATCACAATGGGTGTTTCAATTTTATTGCAGAGGTTCTTGGTAAACATCATACTAAGAATCTTAAGTTTTTTTTCATATACTTATCCATGGTATAGCATGTGCATGTTATAAACTAGGTACACAGACCTGTGCAGTGTAATGGGGTTCAAAACTAGTAATGGATAAAGATAAAGGAGAGTTATAATTAATTCTCTAAAGTGAACTAGAAAGTATTTATGGCTGTATAGTAAATGTTTGAGTCTGAAGCATCTGTTTCTGTTTATAGAAGAATAAGCTCAAGTATGAACTATCAACTCTGCTAACTACCTAAGGTACACTTGATTCTCTATAAGGCGTAGATCGCGTGTAAGTATGAATAGTAAGGTTTCGAGGCAAGACATGAAAAATA
Source organism: Chrysopogon serrulatus (assembly GCA_015844335.1). Classification (NCBI taxonomy): domain Eukaryota; kingdom Viridiplantae; phylum Streptophyta; class Magnoliopsida; order Poales; family Poaceae; genus Chrysopogon; species Chrysopogon serrulatus. The sequence continues at coordinate 26,595 of JADLZL010002582.1, forward strand.
TGGATAACACATACATATATGATGAAAACCAGTAGGTCTGTTTAGATTCCTCCAAAATTCATTTGGAGTAGCCCATTCAATAGGAATTTTAAAGGAACTGTTGGGCACCATCCCTTAATTTAAATACTTCCTTGCATAATGATTACAATGAAAAGACATTTGGAGCAACAGTTCTGGTGTTGATGGAAGGACTATTATGTGATAGTTTCCATAATGAGATGATAAAGGAAAGGATATTATTCCAGAAGGAATTTTGGGCTGTCTATGAATAAGGAACATGCTTTATCCATCTTGGATATCGATCTGTCATCCTCTGGAGGCTAATATGTTTGAAACTCGCTGGGATGGAGAGGCCTAAAAATTCCATAGGATATGTTAGCATTGGCAGAATATAGCATGAACCACAATGTGTTGGCTTTTGGAGTAGAAACATAGTCCAAAATTATGAATAGAAGGCAAGAAAAATAGGAGTAGCTGATGCACATATCTTGATTATAATCTTTTAACTATACAAATGAAAGGAAAGCCCCAATCCTTTGTAAAAATATACATCGAACTTAGATTACTTAAACAATTGATAATGCAAACTATGGTCTCTTTGTATCATGTATAGTTGGACCTGAAAGTTATAATGTCCTTAGGCCAAAGCATCCCATAAGTTCCCCCATCATTACAAGTAAACTGATCAGCAAGTTCTATTCAGAATAACAGGGCCTGAGCATAAATGCAAACCATTTTGGCCTTAGGTTTGTCAAAAGTGGGTAGCATTTGTGCAAGAAATTGATCAAAGGGATTCACTGTTCCAGTATTCATACCTCATTCCTGCATTGCGTTGAGCTTTTCAACAATATCTGCTATGGAAGGTCTCATCTTGCGTTCATGTTCCACACATTGTAACCCAATTTCAACACACATTTTAATTTGCTGGCGGCGATCTGGATCAAATGATGTGTACTTGGATGATATGTGGCCATCCGTCCAACTTTTTGTACCTACAGGTTTTGATGTTCGTCCTGTTATATCATATATGCAAACTAAATCTAGTCTTGTCCATTTGAAAAAATTTGAATCTTGAAAATACCAAATAACATGATCTTACTTTCCCAATAAATTTTCGTCCACACTTGTCTTCAGCATCAGGAATATTCTTTTCTCCAGTGCTTATCTGAAGGATTAGTAGACCCAAACTATATATGTCTGACTGGGTAGATATTTCACCTCTGTATAGATATTCCGGAGCCATATATCCACTGAAGAGAGTTCATTAAAACTTATTTAGTGTGAATTTTTTTTTTTTAAAATGGAATCTAGTAATAAAGGAAAATAGTCATTTCACATGTTCTTTTGTACTTACAATGATCCCACAACATTTTGAGTGTTTATTCGTGTTTGCTCTTGACCAAAGAGTCTTGAAAGTCCAAAATCAGCAATTTTGGGGACCATGTTATCACCCAACAAAATATTTTCAGGTTTAAGATCCATGTGAACGACAGGCTGATCCATTTCCTTATGTAGGAAATGTAAACCATTGCAGATTCCTTGAACTATTCTAAACCTTGTGTCCCAGTCGATTCTATTAGATTCGTCTGAGGAAATAGAACACAGAGATATGTAAGTAATGTTTACCAGAAACAAAAAATCTTACTAATAACTCATTTTGAATTTTTGGTTTATAATATGAATTTTAATTACTCATTTATCTCAAAGTAGCAACGGAAAACTCAATAGGATGCAAACATTAAAGGAATTAAATAGTGGCAAATGTTGTTGAATATTGTAGTACATATACATACCAAATAGATACTTGTCAAGTCTTCCCTTAGGTAGATATTCATAGCAGAGAAAAATTTCAGCTATATCTACAATGATATATCTTCCATTGTGCTGCACCACCTTCTTCTGTGATTCATGACAGTAGCCCACCAACTTGACTATATTTTCATGTTGGGCTGCCATAAGATTACAGACCTCGTTACTGAATGTTTTGTCTTTCGCCACAGGACAATTTTCCCCAAGTTTTTTTTTCACAGCAATCATTTCCTCATTCTCCGCAATTCCCTATGTCAAGTATTATGTATATTATGTATATTGGCATGCTGACATGTGTTCAGTGAACTTGAGAGGGCTGGGAAAAAAAACTCAGGCGTATTTAATCATACCTTGTAGACTGTTCCAAATGCACCTTTACCAAGTTCTCGTGCAGGAGAGAAATCGTTTGTGATTTGCTTCAGAAAGCTTGCTGGTATATCCTTGGGCAATGTGCTTAGAAGACTAGATGTGGTGTTAGTAGTCATCTTTGACGATTTAGAAAGTTGTGGTCTGAGCAACAGCAAGACACAACACAAGGTAATGGATGGTTAGAACATTTAATTCATAGAAATGTGGCACAGTACTTAAACAATTTATGCAAGAAGGAATAAGCTAAAAATTAGAAAATAACCTGATGTTTGGATGTGTAATGTTTTCTTGCAGTGCTGTATATAATATTTGGTTCAGATTTGAACTACTACATCCTCCTACGCTTTCATTGGCATACCCTCAACTGGAATTAATCTAAACAAGCATTTTTTTTGCTAGTTTGAAAAGTTTAAAAAGTTGAGGTGTATTGCTCATTCCCAAATCAACCAGGAATGGTTGTATCCCGAAAAGATTCAATGGGCTGGCTACTCGAACCAAATATTGAACTCTCTTTAGCATAGGTAGACTTCACTACCTGGATAGGTCAGCCTCGTTCCCATTTCTCTGGTTTGAAACTTTCATTCCTGTGTTCGTAATGCATCTATCAGGCGTGAGCACAGTTGCTGTAGGGGCTTCGGATTCATTTTTTACCCTCGAATTAGATATGACAGTTGATTCAGTACTAAGTTTTGTTCAAATCAGAATGCAGGTCTAATGGAGTACGCTTTGAAATGTGCAGGAGCATACAAATGCTATTACCGATGCAATGAATTAAGGATAATAGTGCATTGCGATGGCAAGCGAAAATAAGCACAAGGCCTTGCAAAATTCAAATGAAAAACACTGAGGACAAGAAAACTAACCTGGAAGGGAACAGCCGGAGGATGCAGAGCAGCAGAACGACTGGGAGAGACGGATGAATTGTGAGTATATTTATAAAGAAGATGGGCCGAAGCAGATGTTGACTTGACTACAGGTCTCCAATCCTCAGTTCATTTTAGATGAATGCACCGGACGGGGTTAACGCGGTTCTTTGGACGCGTTGAGGGGGAAACTACTACGAGTACGACGCAAGTCAAGCTGACACAGACGCGTTTCTATCAGGGATTTTTTTTTTTTTTTTTTTAATTCTAGAGTTCAAAAGTTTTGTTCATTGGAATGCAGAGAAAGGAGATGAGAGAGGAAATTCCATGGTGAAGCAGGTTGCTGTACCTGATTCTGTATTAATTTCTGTATTATGTGGACATGAGCTTGTGCGTCCTTGCGAAATGGTGAATGAATCGCATTGCAGTTTCGGAGAAAACCAGGGATACATAGGCCCAGCCAATGTCCATGTAACTTCTTAGTACTTCGCATAGTGCCAATGGATTCTACTGACGAAATGCAAAAGCGTACAACTACGAATTAGTTGTGTTAATTTTTCACTTTAATGGAAAGAAAGTTAATTTCAAAGCATTCCTTATTTAAAAAAAAAAAATCAGAGCACTCCGTTATTACGGCATGTTATAGTCAACTTCATTTTCGTCTTTTAAATATCTCCTTTTTTAGTTGAGTCCCAGTGAAAATAAGCTTTGAGAATGCTTACGCCAAATCAAATGTCTCTTATCCATTGCTTTACCTGTTCTTTTTGATTCTTTTCGGAAAAAAAAAACTCAAAGAAATGAAATAAAAAAGCGTACGCAAGAAAAAGCTTCCACTACGGAAAGAAGATGAAGTGGAAAGGCAGTAGCTTATATTTAGCTTGTTGTGTTGTTTAGATGGCATGCTATTTTTAGTATTTTTTTTAGTTCATTTAACTTTTACATCTCTGATTTGATTGGTAGTCTTATTTAAAAAATTGTACAAAAAATAATCAAATTTAAGTTATTCTTAAGAACTTTTATTACCAATTAAAAACAAGCGCATAACAAAAGACATAAAATTTTATAATTTTTTTTTTAAATAAGATAAGTGGTAAAATTTAGAGTTAAAAAGGTTAAATAAACTATAATTTAGAGCGAAATTAGTAATTATAGCTCTAGTCCATCAAACATGAACTAAGCAGTAAACCTACTATTTTTTACCACAACTAGTTACATGACTTATTTTTTGACGCGGCAAAGCTACAAGTCACAACAGAGTTAGTGGATGGCTAATGGATTGTCGTCTTGAGTCTATAGACTTTTTCTAACTTTGGAACTAATGAAAATTCTGATTTCTGTATTTTTTTATGTAGAAAATTCTGCGTTCAGAGGACCGATTGTACTGTGTGACGTATGCTGCGTTGGTGCTGTGCTGGCGCACCAAGTCAAGTCAACCCAATGTCATCTCGATTTCAAAGCTAACGTAGTTGATTCTTCTGCAGGGAAGCTTTTCATAATCATCATACATTTGTTTTGGTCCTCGGATCTCCCCGGCCCCGCAGCTTTCCTCTCCCAAGCTTTTACTGGAGTTCACGGTGCAGCAGCAGCAGCAGCAAGCACGCAACTAGTAGCATCAAAGCCAGAGCGTGGGACGCGGAAGAACGCCGCCATCGGGACCTCTCCTCGCTGAACATCAGCAGGTAAATCTTGCTGGTGCTGATTAATAGCGTAGATGGAATGATTTGCGGGGTTCCGTTTTTGTGATGCGAGTTTTTTCCTGATAAACCGTGGGTTAATAAAGAGCAAAATCACAGCAGACTGAGAGGACACACCGCCGCTCCCGTTCTTCCATGTCGCCGCGCAAGATCAGCCAGCATCCCGCCGCCGTATCACCCCTTGAGGGCGCGCGCCGCATCAACCAGCAGGCAGCAGCAGCGTCCTGCCCGCTTAATCGCGTCTCCCCAGTGCTCTCTCCACCCGCCACTGTGACGCCTAACACGCACACGCAACCTGCTCGAACAATGGCCGCACCGCCAAGCGCCGTTGACGTATTGTGATCCTAATCCTCTGATGCTGCTCCGCTGTACCCACCACTAGATCCACGACCAAATTCCACATATTCATAGGAAGAGATGCCGGGAATGTCCTGACAATACCCTGCTCTCGCTTGTTGCTTAATGAACAAGGCCATTTCCTTGCATACTCTGTCTCTGTGACATCCATTTCATTTGCTTTCAGGAAAAAAAAAAACATAATAACGGGATGTTGTTCTTTGTAATTTCTGAAGAAAGGGCATCATTTTGCTCCAAGGCTAAAGCTTTAATTGTGTTTTGAAGATACATGGCCATATGGCCATTATCTTTGGTGAGTTGTTCCTGACTCTGATTATCATTGGCAGTAGTAAAATCTGCTTTGTGATGGCCACAGTATCGTAGTGAACCTACAGGTTATTCTATTTGATGAGGCCTTTAGCTAATTTTTTTACTGGCACGTGTTGAAACTTATTTGATGCATAGCGAAGTGTGCAAAATGTAAATATTGCAATGATAGTTATGATGAATTCTCTAAATCAAACAGCATAAGGTCCCTTACTGTTTCCAAAAATGGGTGCCTCTTCCCACTGTAGGAAAATGAATTGCCAATGTTACAGTGGAGCAATCCTATGGACATGGATGTTTCCAGTTCCTGTTCATTTGGTTCCATTAGTTACAATAGCTTATTATGCAATCTTCAACAAATTTATGTTTTTCTCATTCAGGCAGGATGGCAGAGGCAGCGCACTACTTGCTCTCTAGAAGGTTGGGTCCTATTTAGGAGGAGAAGCAGCTAACTTCATTGCAACCAAATTTTTCTAATTTGATCGAGCTACCAAAACACAATGCGGCGTATTGGTAGGGAACTTCTGATGATGAACATATTTATCACGGAAGACAGGTGCATCCTTTCTCAGTGATGAACTGCTCAAGGCTTGGATCACAGAAGTGAGATATTTTGGCCTTGCCGTGTCGAGGACATTATGGACAACTTTTTCATATCATTCTCTTCAATTCAAAACAAGACCCTAAAAAGGAAAAAAGTTGGCCAATGGGGTTTAGCTATGGTCTGGTGTTTGAGTGGAATTGCTTTGATGATCCCTAGTTCAGATAGAGAAGGAAGTGAGCATGTTTGGGAGGTTTGAAGAATCTGTGGTTGAACTCAGTCCATGAGCTTCTTCCTACTCAAGTTACCAGTGCGAACGGCAATTCCCTCAATACAGTTTACTAACTTGTAAGGATATGAAAACCTGGTAGGGCTGAAGAAAGAGCAATTAAAAGGAATGGTTGATTCCCAGTGCACCTGTCAACATGAAAAATATACCAGCTCTCAAGGTGGTATCTTTGTTGGGTATGGGTGGGATGGAAAGACCACCCTGCTCACTAGTGTGTATGATAAACTGAAAGATATCTTCAAAATCCATGCTTGGCTCACTGTCTCACAAACATACAGAAGTGTAGATGCTTTGCTGAAGGAGCTGCTAAAGATTGTTAGTGTGCCTTTCAGCACAGAACAACAGCTCATGTTAACAGTGTCAATCAGAAGGAAGCAACTGTACCAGTTGATATTGATATTGGACACAAGAAACAACTGAAACCAGATGATATCGACAAAATGGGCATCTTAGACTTGAAGAAGAGCCAATTTAAAAGGCAGTCCTGAAACATAAGAAATATATAGTTGTGTTAGATGATGTATGGGATGCGTCCGGAGTTCATGATGGAATAAGTGGCGTGTTTGAAGATTGTGGGAAGGAAAATTAAGCATTGTGATCACAACAAAGGAAACAAGGATGTAGCTGCTCTTGCCCGCAGGTTACCAGCTCAACCTGAATCCATTGGACATCAAAAGGATAAAACCAGCTCTTCTGTACAAAGGCTTTTCCCAACAAACCCCTTTAATTGGATATCAGAACTTCTTGAGTATGCTAATGATATGATGAAGATGTCTGAGGGTCTTCCATTGGAAAAGTGCCCACTTGAGCTTCAAAGCTTTACTAATCATGTTGTTAGGAAATGTGAGGACTCCTCGGTTGCAAAATGGTACCTAAGCTTCAGGATCTTACTACTTATACTGAAAAACAAATTTAAGGGCTTGTCACTATCAGCATGCCCATCAGAGCTTCAGAATCTAGCTACTCTTGTGGCAAAAAGGGTGTGAGGATTTTTACCTCTGGTAAAAGTGTCATCAGAGCTTCAGGGGGGATTGCTATTGTATATTGTAAAAGAAATGTAAGGGGTTTGCAGCTGGCTGTGTATCTGTAGGCAGTAGGTTGTCTTCAAAGGGAAGCAGATAGTGCCAGTTTGGAGGCAGATGTGCAATGAGCTTCCTTGTGAGCTGGAAAAGATGACCAGGTTAGAATTCTAAATCTTAGCTACTATGACTTGCCGAGTGACCTTGAAACTGCTTCTTGTACTGCAGCCTGTTTCGGGAAGATTACCACTTCTCAAAAGGATGACCTTGTCTTGACTGTGGGTTTGCTGAAGGATTTGTTGAAAAGAGAAAGGGGATAGCACTCCTGAGGGGAGGGGTAGCAGAGGGGCTATCTTACTGAGCTGATCACCCGCAATATGCTGCAACTTCGTGGAAAATGATGAGCTTGGCATGGTGAATACATGCAAAATGCATGACATTTTAAAGAGAGTTGGCCCTTTAACATCTCTAAAGCGAGGAAATGTTTGAGAATTTTGATAAACGATTTTTGGTGCAATGGTGCAGATGGACACAGATGTTACGTAGCATATCTTCATATGGATGGAAGAAGATGAAAAAGAATAAATCCAAGATGAAATTTCTGCACCTCGAACCTGATGGCAAAATTGATACCATTGTGGACTATGTGCCATCAATACTATCTGAATCAAAGTACCTTACTGTCCTTGAGCTGCAGAACTCTGATTTCCAGGACCTGCCTACATCAATAGAAATCTGTTTAATCTGAAATATATTGGCCTACTAAATACAAGAACAACATCACTGCGGACTCCATTTAAGAATCTCATGCAATCTTCAAACTCTTGATGTCAAATCAACTAGTATAAAAGCACTGCCACCTGGTATAGTGAAGCTCACTAAGCTAAGGCACCTTCTTGCTGACAAATTTGCTGATAAGAACCAGTCAGAGTTTTGGTACTTTGTCGCGGTGGAAGCTCGGAAGGGGCTTCGAACCTTGAAGATTTACAGACTCTTGAGACTGTGCAAGCAAAGCATGGACTTGCCGGAGCAACTTGATAAGCTTTTGCAACTAAAAAGCCTGTGGATAGATAACATCACTTCTGCCCCTGCGCAGGGCTTTTGCTACCTTGCCAACTATGCCACTTCTTTCCAGTTTGCTTCTATCTGCAGCTGATGAAAATGAGACACTTCTATTTGAATCATTTAATCAACTTGCATGAAGCTCACAAGCTAATTATAAGGATTTTTGGTCTCTAACGGATACCCGATACTTCAGAACCATAGCAGATATCTGTATGCCTAGCAGATACCACTTCGTAGGAGATCGCTGGTAGTTTCACAGCATCTACTGTACCAAACATCACATATCTGAGACTAACAATATTCCCTAGTCACCTACTGGATTCCGAGAAAGGATCCTTCAGGAGTAAAAGACATGGCAGACACCATATAAAATGGCATGAATCCTCCCAGGATACTGTTGTTAGGTTTGTTCATATGATTTCATTAGAAAAAAGGATATCTAGAAAAGTAAATGATTTCATTAGAAAGGATATCTAGAAATCCACCACAACATGAGACCTTGTATGTTTGTATCACTTTGGTGTAGCAACTAGTAAAAAATGCAAAAGGATGCATCAACTTGTTATATGTATATCTACAGTGTACATGCGTATGCTACTAATGGCAGGTACAACGTGCCATCCCCAAAACCCCCAAAACACACATACACATGTGGCCTGTTTTATATGTTTGTGGATGAGATTCGCGTGTAGAAGGCGATCTGGCCTGTTTTATATGTTTGTGGATGAGATTCGCGTGTAGAAGGCGATTAGTTCTTTTGGGCCGCCGTTGTTGATCATTAGGCAAAGAGAGGGAATTGTTCTGGTTGGTGGGTATCCAGTTATGAACGAGTTCTACTTCCTCCATCTTAAATTGAAGGATGTTTGACTTTTTTTACTCCGAATTTGACCAGTCATCTTATTCAAAAAAAAATCACAAAAATAGTCAAATTTAAATCATTTTTGAAGAACTCGTATTAACAAAACAAGTCACAATAAAAGAAGTAATATTTTATAAAATTTTTTGAATAAGACGAGCGGTCAAACTTAGTGTCAAAAAAGTCAAATGCCTTATAATTTGAGATGGAGGTAGTAGCAAACAATGGAAACTTTCCTTCGTTGTTTCGCTAATGCTTGTCCGAAGTGGTATGCTCAGTTGCCTTTTATGGAATAATTCACCCTTTAAAGCTCTGTATGGATACCATTCACATCATTTTGGCATCTCTGCTTTAGATTTAGTTGATGTGCCAGAGTTGTCTCTCTAGCTCCAAGATCGTCAAGTAATGACTGACCTTATCCACCAACGGTCCCACTTCCCCTTGCCACGTCCCACTTCCTTCCCTTGCTTCTCCTTTGGCCATTCATGCTTGTTTTGGTATTTTTTTGGCATCCAAATAAGATGTGCAAGTACATGTGGAACTAGGTGAATTCAAATCAAATGCAACACATGTGATGATGTTTTTCCAAGTTTTCAAGGGAATGTTGACAGTGAAAAGAGGTGTTATCGACCGTTAACAACGGGTCTCTTTCGGTGGTCGATTGGCTTGCCGATATGGCGATTTGGAAGACAATGAATCATTTGCTCCAGGCGTTTTCTCGAGCTTCTTCTTTGAGACAAGCTAGCCTTCAAGTGTCGTGGACTCTTACTGGCCCTTCTACTTCCAGCCCATAGGACATGGAGAATTATGGGCCTGCAACACTATATTCTTATATACAGATTCAAGAGGCAAACCTTAATCTACCGGATGTCGTGTGTCCTATATTCCTGTAGATCCATGACGCCGCCTCAGCATGAGGGTCTCAGTCACCCACCTGCTCGCTTGGTCCTACTGCACTAGGTCCGCAGCGTGGGTTTGCTAGGCCACCTACATCACGCACCGTAGCTCACCCACAAAGAATGCATCGATCAAATGGCTACACCGCCACCAACGCGAGGCTCCACTCTCCCGTAGTGTGTCCCTGCCGCAGACGCTCTTGGGTGATCTCTACCTATATTTCAACTTTTATTGATAATAAATCTTTTTTAGTTTTTTGCGGCTACACACGAAATTAATTACCTAGCATACTCTAAAGTCTAAAAAGTCATTTTACTTTATGTGCGGAAAAAATTCCAAAACATATACTAGACCATTTTATGACGCAAAGAGAACAACTTTTACGTGTTTGGAATCAATGTAGCAAGCTATTCTCAACACAAGGGTTTGAATCAATACACGAAGTATTTTGTTAGTTTCAATCTAAAAAAAGTACTTTTAGTTTTTGTGCATGAAGCTTACACCAATGCACACATTTATTTTCTATTATTTTTTGTCGTCGTCAAGGCTCAAGGGGTAAAGACGGTATAATGGAAAAGCCCACGGCTTGCTAGAAAAAAAAAGAAAAAGGAAAAAAAAAAAAAAAACCGGGCTAAACCCCTCCCTGCACTGGAGCGGAGGCGGGAGGCCGAGATGCCGATTCCGACTCTTGTTCGAATTCCAGCACACACCAGGTTGGCGCAACCGACTCTACTCATCTTCCCGGGCAATAAAACCCCAGCGCATTGGGTTTTCGATTCCCCCCGCCTCGCAGAGCAATCGATCCCCAGAGTTTCCTCGTCTCGCCGAATCCTGATCTCGATCTCCCGACCACATCTCCGATCCGCGCCCGCGCTTTGCGATCTCGAGTTCTCGACCCGCCCGGCGCTCCCTCGATCGATTCCGGCAAGGCAGCAGCAGCAGCTGCTCCGATCCTCTCACCTCGCCCGATGTCCGCACAGGTGCTCCTCCCCCTCCTGCCTCGCCCGATCTCCGCTTCTCTCTAGTCGTCTTCCCTTCGGATCCAGTCGCGATGCCGATGAGCCCTCCTCCTGCGGCCTCACCCTCGGTGGCGGCGGAGGACGAGGAGGGGATGCCGCCGAGCCCTCCCCCTCCTCCTCCTTCCCCACCCGCGGTGGCGGCGGAGGACGAGGAGCGGCCATGGCCGGCGATGAAGGTGAAGCTCTTCCCGTACGCCATGTACTGCGTGTTCGGCGGCATGGGCCGCACCGGCGACATCCTCCTCGTCGCTTTCGTCGTGATCCACTACCTGCTCATGATCGCCAGGGTACTCTCTTTCCACACTGATGGCGGGGTGGCCCGCTTCTTTACACTCGTCAGCCGCGTCCTGTCGTTTCTCTGCTGCGCCTCCATAACGTTCATCATGGCCATGTTCATCCGCTACTACATGCGCGTGGATGGGGAGTACCACGTCGAGTTTGATCCGCCGCCCCGGAGGTCGGCGCCGGCAGCAGCAGCGGCAGCGGAGGAGCAGCTGCAGCTCCCACCTCCCCCTCCGGAGATGGACATGTGTTAGGTTTGTGCCGTATGTGTTTTCTTGCTGTTGGCCCCAGGTACGTTCTCTAACCCATTCTTCAAGTATTCTGTTTTAGTTTGCTTCCTTGCAGGTGTTGCTCTCGCTCTCCTTGCTCAAGGTACATGCCCTCCCCTACCTGGCCCTATCTTTGATTCAGCATCTTTAATGTCGTGTTGCTTAATTATGCAGCTATAAGTATCTGAAATCTGAAATATTAAGTTTTCAAACAGATTGTAGCTGGATTTTAGGTTTCATATCTACCATTATAAAAACAAGAAACCTTTCATTTGGTATCGTATTTGCCTTCTGTTATAGCATAGCACACCATGTGTTTGCAATATTGCCTCAACAAAGATTTGACAGCACCACATTCGCCTTAGCATCTCATCCCACTTTTAGCTATTTAGTTAATCCTCTGTTACAGTTTCTTTGCTGCATGTCATGGCCGAGCCCCAGAACAAAAGCACTGCATCAAGGGAAAATAATGTTAGTAATTAAGGTGAGATCAATCATGCTAATTAAAGAAAGGATTTGAAAACGCAATATAGAGTTATCATCCCAACAGGTGAACCTATTAATAATGGTTAATATTTTGTGCTTTTCTTTAACATGTGCACATGGGCCACACGGGTCTCTGAAACTTCAAGTAAAAAATATTGCGTACAGTATCTCGAACTAATCTTTATTAGTCATTTTTTGTCTTCTTTATCTTCCACGAACATACCTTCCGCTAGTTATATTTATCTAACTGCTTTATGTAACAAATTCCTTGGTTTTCACAAAAGTCATCAAATTCATCATTGCTGAAGCTTCAGTAAAAGTAGCAAATCTGAGGGAGCTACCAGGAAATCTTACGCGCACTGGGGATGACTTGAAAATGATGAACAGTGTAGTCCAAGATTTGGATACGATGAATCTCAGCTTGAATGTGATCAAGGAATGTCGAGGATGTAATCGATAAATACTCATACCATAATTTTAAGATGCAGGAAGAAGGATCATTGAAGCAGTTAGTCAAAGGTGGGTTCAACAAGGATACCAAGGCTGCTTGCCAGAGAGCTTATTTGCCAGAGCTTACTCAAGATGGAGATCGCGTGGGAATTAAATCCAATCAAGTAAAGTTGATTGAATGGCCTTCACTGCAATGAGCCCAACAACAGTGATAGTGGTGTACGGCATGGGTGGATTGGGGAAGACCACTCTGGTAATGAATGTATATGAGTGAGAACACCAAATTCCCAGTTCATGCAAGGAATCACAGTGTAACAGCCCAACACAATAGTTGGCTTGCTGAGAGAGCTACTCAGAGAGATCAGAAGGATGCATATAAGCCATCGGATAGCATCAAAAGTATGGGTGCCTACTTGAGAGAAGAAATTAAGAATATCCTATAGGTACCAGCAAATGTTTGGTTTGTCTTGGATGATGTTTGGAATGTGGATGTGTACCATCAAATGGATGACATTTTCAAGACTCACAGAGCATCAAATGGATGGCATTTTCAAGACTCACAGAGCATGTTGTATGATCGTCACTACACGGAGTGAACTTGCATCTTCAGGATGTCGTCTTCAGCTCCAGCCTTTGGGAAGCTCTGATGCATTCACCCTCTTTTGCAGAAGGTCCTTTAATAACAGAGCAGACCAAAAGTGCCCCCTAGAGCTCCAAGATGTGGCCACTTCCATAGTAGAATAGGTGCAAGGGCCTGCCATTGGCAATTATATCTATGGGCAGCCTCGTATTGTTGAAGAAAGAGCAATACTGGAATCAAGTGTACAATCAGTTCCAGAGCGAGCTAGCTAAATCATACAATATCCAGGCAATTTTGAAGCTTAGCTACAATGACTTGCTAGGGAGCCTCAGAAACTGTTTCCTATACTGCAGTTTGTTTCCGGAAGATCACGTCATGTCAAAAGAGAGCCTTGTCAGGCAGTGGGTTGCTGAAGGATTTGCAGCGACCAACGGAAACAACACACTGGAGGAAGTGGCTGAACTAAATCTCGAGGAGCTCATTACCAGGAACTTGCTGCAAGAGTATGATGAGCTTTGGTAGGGTGAATACACGTAAGATGCACGATATTGTGCGTGACCTGGCTCTTTTCAATAGCTAAAGATGAAAAGTTTGGCACTGCAAAATCATCAAGGTGCAATGATACAGATGAATGTGGCTGTGTGTCGCCTGTCATTGTGTGGATGGAATGACAGCGGTGTACCAACAGTGAGATTCTGGCACCTTCACACTCTATCCTCACTTGATGGTGTAATGTCCACTCACATGTAGCCTCAATCTTTTCTGAATCTAACTACCTTACTGTTCTTGAGCTGAAAGATTCTGAAATAACAGAAGTGCCAGCATCTGTAGAGAATCTGTTTAATCTACTTTACGTCTCTCCCGGAGTGTGTTGAGAAGCTATCCAACCTACAGGCACTGGACATAAAGCAAACAAAAATAGAGAAGCTACCATGAGGCGTAGTTCAGGTCAAGAAGCTGTGGCGTGTGTCAGCTGACAGAGTTGTTGATGAGAAACAGAAAGATTTCCAGTACTTCGCTGGGCTACAGCCACCCAAGTATCTCTCAACTTGTTAGAACTTCAGACTCTCGAGACTGGAAGCCACAAATGATTTGGGGAACCAACTGGACAGAACTGCAAAGCGTGTGGATTGGCAAAGTTAGTGCCATGCATTCTGCAAAGCTTTTTGCTAATTTATCCAAGCTGCCACTTCTTTCAAGCTTGCTTCTCAATGCAATTGATGATCTCTCAAACTTGGTAGAACTTCAGACTCTTGAGACTGGAGGCCACAAATGATTTGGGGAACCAACTGGACGGACTCAGAAAACTGCAAAGCGTGTGGATTGGCAAAGTTAGTGCCATGCATGCATTCTGCAAAGCTTTTTGCTACTTTATCCAAGCTCCCACTTCACTCAAGCTTGCTTCTCAATGCAATTGACGAGGAGCAGCCACTTCACTCAAGCTTGCTTCTCAATGCAATTGACGAGGAGCAGCCACTTCAATTAGAAGCTCTGAATCCACAGTCCAAACAGCTCTGCAATTTGATTGTCAGGGGCCGCTGGGCTGCTGAGACACTGCAGTGCCCAATATTTCAAGGCCATGGGAAAAACCTCAAGTATATAGCTCAAAGCTGGTCTGGTCTTCAGGAAGACCCGCTACTGCTTATTGCTCCACATGTGCTACTATCTGAGTCTTAACAGGGTGAGCCAGAGACAATGGTTATTTCTGAAGGGTCCTTTCCAGAGCTAAAGACACTAATACTGAAGAACATGTTCAATGTCAACCAGTTGACTGCTTAGGATGCCCTCTGAAACATTGAACATTTATATTGTGTCGCTGTCGAAACTGAATAAGGTTCCTCAAGGATTTGATTCTCTTGTCTCTTTAAGGAAGCTGTGGTTACTGTCTCTGCATAAGGATTTTAAAAATCCTCTCGGAGTTAAATAGAATGCGCCAGAAGATGCCACAAGTGGTGGAGGTTCGCATCAAGTGATCGCCTGCTTCTTAATACATCAATACTTCTGATTATTCATGCATGTTCTCCTTTGTCTTTGACTCTTCCAAGTAGGTAGATCTGCAAGTCTGAATGTTTTTTGGCTTGTGTTTTTCCTTTCAAATAATTCCAGAAAGAAACGGCACCAAGAATTTACCTGATAGTTGTGTGTGTGTATGCCATGTAATTGCAGTTTCTTTGTAGTTTGATTTTCCTTTTTGATGTATGAACCTTGTCGTTGAACCTCTGTCACCATCTTGATGCCTTGTTCAGTTCTGAAGTAATAAGTTCTCATGATTTGTATTTGTATTTGCATGCCAGATTTTTTTCCAGAGCAGTTTTTTTTTTGTCATTTGGCTTCTCATCATAGGGTTGTTTCTCCGAGGCCACAGAGCTGCCTAGACAGTGCACCAGGGGTGGACCCACAGGGTGTAGGGGTGGGCCATGGCATACACTGGAGTCCAGGTGTAAGTGAATCATACTATTGATTTTTTTTTTTTGTAAAAAATAAGGAAAATCCTACTTTTTTTGATGGGACAGAAAAACCTACTTGGTACATGCTTGATGCTGGTTTGGCTTCTCTACGCATGTGCCTGGCAGTAACTCTGCCTGGCCTGGCCCAGGCCCACCCAGTGACCCTCGCGCTATGCGACACGCGCGTGGCCTTGGGTCTCACAGATGGAATAGCTAAGGAATTTTGTTTTCCTTTTTATGCGCATAAAAAATGAAACGAACTGACTATAATACAATTGTAGTGTGTCACTAATTCTGTATGTCAAAACTGTTAATCTGATAGTATTTTCTTATTTGTGATGTTGATAGCTAATCTGTGTTTTGTTTGTGTGACCTTTTTGAATTATTATATTTTGCAAACCTTGAGGTCCAGGGACAAAGATAATGCCAAATATTGTCTAGTTGGTGTCATTACAAGAGGACCATAACAGGGGGCCACTTTGTCGCTTATGTGAGAGAAAGCAGTATTGTCAGTGAGCAGGAGACAAGCACTAGCTCTTCGTCTTGGTTTTGCACAAGTGATAAAACCATCAGAGAAGTCCCCTTAGATGAAGTTCTCAAGTGTGAGGCTTTCCTTCTTTTCTGTGAGAAGATAGAAAGCTTGAGACATGTGTCATACTATTATGCCCAAGTAATAACACGAGCAATCAAATTTCATTGGCAAGCATGATTTGGTTTGCTAAGGATCCCTTCAGTGCACTCAGTCCGAACCTGTACTGGTTTTGCTGAAGCATTACAAGGCACCTGGTTAATGGCAGCTTGTAACTAGTTGGGGAAATTGTTAACTAATCTGCTTAGTGTTTCTTCTTGCTCTTGTAGAAGGAATTAGGGCATGCTGTATTGGCTGAACATAGTAGGAAATTGATCATAGATTCACACCATGGCCTAGTTTTGTTGGCTGATACTCGATCTTGCATGAAAGGGATGCACATTTTGTGACCACCTTGATGTAATACAGATGTAAGGTGACAGGTGTCGATGATTTTGGTTATGGAAGTATTTTGTTGTTTTGTGAATGGTGGTTGCCAAGGATTTTTTTCTTTTTGGTTGCCTTGGATAATGACGGTGTATGCTCCTGGTTGATCAAGATGGCTTAATTCTGATTACAGGCTGTTTGGTTAAGAAAAATTGATTGTGATTGACTTGAAAGAAGAGTTCGATGAAAATTCAAGGGGTTTGTGTGTATCATGGTAAGCTGAGTGTGGATGTATGATGCTTGGGAATTGAGGAGGCCAATGTTGCAGTGGAATCATATGATACAAAGCAAGTATGGAAAGACCATATGGTGGATATGTTGAGCCGAAACCTGTGGATACTATATATGCCCAAATGATGACCTGGGAGATTTAACTTGATTGGAGAACTGTTGCAATACACAAGTATGACAATTGAGCTCTCTAAGACAAATGTACGTTGGCTCCTGAACAGTTGTGGTACTTAGGTGGAATAAAACTAACCATTTTTAATTCCTTGGCGGTATTTTTTTAGCTTTACTGCCTCTGTCATATAGGACAAAATTTTAACATGAAATTCATCAGTTTGTTTGTTTGTTTGTTTTTTTTTTGGTGGAAGGAGATGCCATGCCAGTGGAAGGTTTATTTGCTGAGACTAACAAGCTGCTAGATACTAGATTTTAGCATCGACGTTAGGACAGGAATGGTGCCCCCAATGCACTAGCAGTGGCGGTGGTAGCGCAGCAGCTCCCACCTCAGGAGATGGAGATGTGTTTGTTTTGGTCCATGCGTGTGGTATGTGTTTGCTTGCTGGCACCGGATGCATTTTCTAACCCATTATTCGAGTCTGTTCAGTGTTTACTTGCTTACAGGTGTTGCTGCTTTGTTTCAAAAGAAAAACAGGTGTTGCTGCTCTCCTTGCTCAAGGTACACGCCCTCCCCTTTCACACCCTCTATCTTTGATTCAGCATCTTTAATGTTTTAACTGCTTAATTGTGCAGCTATAAGTGTCTGAAATCTGAAATATTAAGTTTTGAAACAGAAAATATGTGGATATTAGGTACTTGGGTTCCATATCTGTCTGTGGTCTGTATGGTTTGGCACAGATTTCTTTACCTGTGTAAGACTTCTGTTTCCAATTCGTTTAGGCACCACTGGAAACTGGAAGATGCTTAAGGTGTTTCTGGTTTAGCTATTAAATGCTATGTTTTTCAAGTCTTTGATCCATCTATTTTTTTTTATAGAACAATGAATTCACAATCCTCGTTGTGGATGATTGACTTGCTCGTTAAAGATCTTCCTGGTGTAGGTTAACCTCTCCTCGTTGCTAAGGATCTGGGAGCATTTTGATGTCCCTGCGTTGTATTTCTGTCAGTGTTATATTATAGCGTGGATTGTACTGGTGTATGTTGCTTTCTTAGTTTTTTTTCGTTAGTACAGGTTGTTGACCATTTCTTGATTTTACAGCATGTAAATTCTTTTGTCACATGATCAGTCTTTTAACTGTCAAATTAAATGTGAATGTATTGATATATTGGGAAATGTATGTCATATATTTAATTACTCGACCTGTGATTAATTGCTGTGCAATCCTTTTTATAGAAATTATTTCAGTTGAGAAGTATGCATTTACTTTGACCTGTCAACATATGTATGATATCTAATGTCATAATGATCAAAGGATGAATGACCCGGTTCCAGACAAGTCCTCACCGACTACAAGTGGAAGACAGATGCTCAATCATATACGTTGTGAACAGAGGCTAGATTGTTTGCTAAGACAGTCTGAATCCTACGATGCAGATTCATTTTCTTTATATATATAGTAAATTTCCCCTTTTACGGGAAAGCTGATGGTTTGAATGTCAGTATGTACAGATTGTCTGTAGCCTACCTCTGAGAAACAGTTTGTGTCTGTCTGTGTCACAACTCACAAGTTAAGCTTGATCTGTTTTGTCATTTGGTGTCGGTCCGTCACATACTGAGCTTCCTCTGTATTGCGTTCTGCTGAAAATAGTGTCAGAGTGACACAAATCGGTATTATAGGCCTATCAGAAAATAGTTTCCACCTGATTGGTATTATATATAGATATGCCTCTCAGAAAATTGTTTTCTCCTGATAGCAAAAGTTGGCATATGGAAACCATGGTTTCAGGATGACGGCACTGCACCATTTGATGAATCTGTTTGAGCGAGGTCATAATTTGTTTTCAGAGTTTGAACAATAATTAGTTGGTTTTTAAGTTCCTGTAGTAGTTAGTCATTTGTTTGCAGGTTCTAGTTTATATCATATTTGAACTTTCGTTAGTGTGCCATATTGTGTTCTCGTAGCTGGTCTGATGCTTGTGCCCTTTTTCAACCAGACTGAAAAAAAATTTCAAGTAGTGACCTAGTCACTTGTTCTTTCAGGGCTTCCAATATAGTATAAATGACATGGACATATCAAGTGTTCAGACAATCAATCATTGTTACAAAGGTTTGGTGTACATGTAACACGGGAGAAACACCAAATCCAAAGCATTGATGATGGCACTACAGTGCTTTATTTTAGGAATTTCTCAGCTGCGTTGCCTGCCAGAAACTCCATTGATCCAATACCCGGAGTTCGGACTCATCGCGGAGAGAAGACATCTCTATAATCAAACAGGATCGAGTGTCCATTTCACATTCAAATGTAAATGCTCTAGTAACCACGCAGATAGATGCTAGTGAACTTAGCAAGAACTAAGCAAGCATCTTAACAAACAGAGATAAAAGTATCAGAATTGCATCAACAACTCTTCCGTTCAACGTTGCTTTGTGTTGCTAGGCAGAAGCTATGCAGCACAACACGGGCACATTAGTTCTTGAGTAAAACTAAACCGTGGTCCTCAAAGTTGTCTGCAGGGTTATGTAGATCTGAAACTTGCGTTTTTGACTCTCTTAACTAGCTACAAAGAGGCGTTTATCCAATCAGCTATCCTATGCAGCATGGATCTGATAGATGACCCATATGTCAGTAACAAGGCTGCACCTTAAAAATGTATATTTTTCGTACTACCTTGGAAGATGCTATATTTTTGTATGAAAATTATAGCTTTCAATGAAATCTAAAACTTTGTAATTTTATTTTTTTATTTGAGATCGTTAAAATGTTAAAAACATAAAAGTTTTAGCAACATATTAATTGGGTACTAGGGATTGTCGCTTTAAAAAAAAAAAATATCTATTTCTTGTAGGGTGTCGGATAAAAATACTTTGTATATGAAATTATAGCCCTCGATGAGATCTATAATTTTTTAGTTTTGGGTTTCTCATTTGTGATTGTTATAAGATGCTTAAAGAATTTTATAAACTTTAAGGAGCACATTAATCACATACTAGGTTTGAAATTTATATTTTTAATTTTTCACATGATTTTGGTGGAAGAAATGACCTAAACCAAAGTTGCGATCTAAAATGTCAAATGTAAACTTTTTTATTTGAATTCATATAGAGTATCAAATATGTATTACAATATTCACTAAAGTGAATACGTAAGGAATGCATCTGTTAACATTGGGGCATAGTTGGTAAGGAAGGAACGTGTTAGGCCTAGATAATCACCGGCAACTTCACATGTGCGCACTTTTGCGTGCAAAATTGTATGACTTCTGACCTGCCATTGTTTTTTCTAAGAAAACTGGAAGGTGAACCGCGTACTAGAAAATCAGAAGCAGAATCTCTCTATTGAGCTCATTTTAAAAAAGCATAAGGTTGTACAAAAGGGGAAAACAAGGTATACAAAATCTAAAACAAAACAATGATAAAACAAAAGAAGCCATGTGTGCCTGCATGCGGATGGCCAGAGCTACTTGATTGGTTGCCGTGTCTGTCTAGCCCGGTCCATGAGAGATGGTGATTGGTTGCTTGATGGACCTCCTCGCCCCCGCACGCTGCTCTCTTGTCCGATGCAGGCTATCCTTTCCTCTCGCATCGTCATCCTCTAAGGGACGACCGGTATGGCTCATGAGAAACAGAGAGCGAAGAAAGTGAGAAATGGTTAGGGTTTAGGCTGGTCCCGATTTTGCTCAAGGGGGAGATGAACCTCGGCCGTCAATCTTCATCCTACGGCCACTAAAGCATGCCACCTAAGTAGGCCAGTGGGCTGCAGAGGCTCAAAGGCGTTTTCTTAGCCAAGGCCCACGTTGTTGTAAGATATAGGCCGAAATAAGTTATGGGTCAGTCAAGCTTTTCTAATTTTATAGTGCAGTTTGAATCGATTCTTATTTAATTATATAACACTGATTGAAGACCAAGCATTAGCGAATATTTATAAGTTAGTTCCACTATAAAATAAAGATATGTTCTCTAGTTAAATTCGAACCGATGGAAAAATATATTTTGGGAATTGTTTATATAAGTATAAAATTTATTTATCTAACCAACATTGTCAAATAAATACTTTTCATGATTGTTGTTTTATTCTATTTCTACCCAATGTTGATGTAGAATAGAACTTTCATGTTTAAGATGTCTTTAACTAGACCAATGTAGGGTTATTTTTATGTATA
Organism: Chrysopogon serrulatus; assembly: GCA_015844335.1. Classification (NCBI taxonomy): domain Eukaryota; kingdom Viridiplantae; phylum Streptophyta; class Magnoliopsida; order Poales; family Poaceae; genus Chrysopogon; species Chrysopogon serrulatus. The sequence continues at coordinate 47,717 of JADLZL010002582.1, forward strand.
TTATGATTAATTAATGTTTGATATTTTTTCAGACAAAGACTTGATGATTTCATTACTGAAGCCATAAACAAAGAAGCTGGATACTTGTGACTTAGATGATGAAAAGATTAAGTGCAAGTTTTGTAAGGAAGAAGGCCACTGCATAAGGGACTGTGCTCTTTTTTTGGAGAGGCTCAATAAGAAAATCGAGGAAGTAATTTTCTTCATAGATGGATCCCTGTATACAGATTATGCCATCAGTACTTGGTGGATTGACTTAGGTGTAACTATTCATTTTGCCAACTCTATGCGGACTTAGGGACATAATTATATCTAAGAAAAGGAGAAAGCAATAGGAGTCACCAATGGCATCGAAATAGATGTAGAAGCTGTTGGAAAACTAGCATTACTGCTTAACGTTGGCTTCACACTTAGTTTAAGAAATTTCCTTTATGTACCCTATACGAAGAGGAACTTAATTTCAGTTTCAGTTTTAGATTATGATAATGATATTCATTGTCACTTTGGGAACAAAAGATGTATAACTGGGTCTAATAATAAGAACGTTGGTGTTGCTTTTTGACAAGACTAGCTTTATTTGCTTTCCCTCAGTGATGTTAATAATGTTTTTCCTCTATGTGTAAGCAGATGTTTAACATGAATGTTGCAAAACTAGATTGAGATGTTGCAATGGCTATACATACATGTTACATTTATGTATTCTAAATGTTTCGTCTGTTTTCTCAGATGTACCCTACAAGTGTCTTTTTTGAATGTTTCATATGTTCTACACATACATTATAAGTTTTTTATCTGAATGTTGCAAGCGCATGCAACGACTTTGTTTTCAGGCTTTTTGCTGCAAGCACTTTTTTATGTTTTTTAGGAGTGGTGTTTTGGAAATTGTTAGAAAAATTTATATTTTGTGCTCCAAATATTTTTTAGCGACTTATTAATAAACTCAATGGTTTTCGATGGTTTGCAGAGAAGAATTGTTTTGGTGCTCTCGGAGATGCTCTGACGTTCTGACCTCTATTTCCTTCTCTCTGTCTTTTTTTTTTTGGGTAAAAAATGGTATCCTGACTCCTGAACTCTGGTTCGCTCCACGTCGGATGCGGGTTGGCGTGGCGCCTAGTTTTAATGAACCGACGAACAGGTTATTCCAGGCTATTCTGGCGACGGCTGTGAGAGTACCAAATTTTGTTTCACAGGGACTGAGACTTGCCCTTTTTATTACTTCCACCAAAAAAAGAAAGACTTGACGCCCTCCGGTTCAATAACACATTGTGTGACCCATATATAAACTCGAGCATCGATCCTGACGTGAACGTACCCACCCTCGTCGCTCAAAGTTTCCCGCACGTCAAAACCCCCAGCAAATCGACGACAAGGCCATGGCGTCGGGCAAGGCCGGCAAGGACACCAAGACTAGCGCCTGCCAGGCCGGGCAGGCGGCGCTGGCCGTGCGCCTCCTGAAGCGCATCTCCGAGGAAGCCGCGGCGGCGGGCAACAACCTCGTCTTCTCGCCGCTGTCCATCCACGTCGCGCTCGCGCTCATGTCGACGGCCGCCGCGGGCGACACCCTGGACGAGATTCTCCGCGTCGCTGGCGCGCCGTCGCGGGCAGAGCTCGCCGCGTTCGTGAGGGAGACCGTGGTGGACGGCGTCCTTGCTGACCAGTCCGGCGTCGGCGGCCCGAGCATCTCGTTCGCCTGCGGCACCTGGACTGACAAGCAGTGGCCGCTCCGGCCCGCGCGTACGTCCACAGCATCGTCGGGACGTTCAAGGGCTACTCTTGGTCCGTCGACTTCCAAAACGAGGTGACTACTCGATCTACCAATTCAATTTGCTTCGTCAAACAATTTTTTTATCTATCTATACCTAATAATAAAGAGGCAAAACTTTCCGCCACTTTTTTGGTACACAAAATTTTGGTCCAGCCTCCTTTTCGTCTAGCTCTCTTCCCCCTCTTCTCTGTATTTCTTTTTTTGACCGGAGTCCACATGTTTCCTGTCCCAATCTCAAATAGGATAGGAATCCAATCCAAATAAATACTATAAATTCCGAGATGGACTCAGCATGTGGAATTAAATAGGAAGACGATGACAGAAAGGATTCAAGATAAAAAAAAGACGCAAAAGATCTCTAAAAGGCTACGTCAAAACAAAAAAACTCAAATTCAGGAGACTACGTCCGTACTCCAAAAGTGTATTCTGATTAGAATTAGAATAGAAGTCACAAGAAGCCACACGACACGAACTGGGACTCAGCAACGAAACAAACTAAATCGATTCAAGATCGAGTTATACCAAATTGATAAAAATAACATACCAAATAAAGGTCACGGACCACAAAATCGATGCTGGTCTGCCGACCTCCATATCAATCATCAAAAATCAACTCCTTCTCCGGCCATACACAAATCGATGGAAGAGAAAATTAGAGAAAGAATCAAATCAATAAAATCAGACGAAGAACCAAGAGAACATCAGACAAGGTCGCGTCTCCATAACGTCCGTTCACCTGCCTCAGCGCCGCCAGCAAGGTCCGCCGGTGCTGCTGCCTTTGTGCTCGCTGGCCAGGACACCCGTGCCATCACCTCCCCCAATACGCGCAGCCAGGTGCGTCTGCGTCCGCACAGCTGGCTAGGTCTTCTGTGCGCACAAGCTAGGGCCAAGCGTGCTTCCATGGTATGATTTGCCTCGGCCGCGCGGTCGGAGAGCGGTACAGGCGACGTGAGCGGAGGCCATGCGAGGCCGCAAGCAGAGGCTGTGCAAGAAAGCTTTCCTGCACAAACATATTTCACCACAGAGGTTTGCTGTACAGCCACCTAGAGCTCGAGTCGACAGGGGCTGAACCTGCAATTGCGCACAGGCAAAGAGATGTTGATCCCATCACTGAGCGGGAACGCCCCTGGCCATAGGATGACGATGGTGTCCGAGTGCCAAGGCTGCCTGCACGCGGTGATCTGGTGGGCCGCGTGGCCGTCGGCGGACGGAGCAGAGCCATAGCCGCCGCGGTGGAGTAGGGGCTGCGGCAGCTAGTGACTCCGGCCACGATGGCGAGCTCGGCCTTGCAGCCTCAACGGGTCCACGAGCGAGGACTCTGTCACTTTGGAGGTCTTGGATACGCTGCAGCTCCCGGCGAGCAAACGATTCGACGCACGAGACCGCCACCACGCCGCTGCGCGGGCGAGGCAGCCGAGGCAACGCTGGCGCGGACGACGTGGCCTGCGGGACCGACGGCGCACCGCGCGGAGCAAAGCGGCGTGCCCCCAGACGGCTGAAGCTGCAGCTCCCGGGGCGCACCGGGAGCATCTACTCCGACGACATGTCCTATTCCTACTTGTACTCGCACTGAGCTGCTCCCTCACGGCCCCACGCACAACTCCGCCGACATCTACGCCGCCGGTGAGGGCACCAACGGCTCCGTCCACAGCCGGTTCAACTTCCGCCCCATGGGGGACGGCAGTGTCGCCTTCGCCCCGTCGCAGCTCAAGGAGGGCACCTCGTCCTTCTTCCCCACGGAGCTCCGCGCTATAGGATGGTACCGCCGGCAGCGGCGCTCAGTGCTGGCGGCAGCTTTGACGGCAGCTGCGGAAGGATGCACTTGGGGTTACGGGAAGTTGATGAGATGAGCCGGACATCCTTTTATTTATTATTTGGGCTGAGTCAGCATGGGTTTTATCCAACGTGGCGCAAAAACCGGACTCCAAACCAGCCATGGACATCAAGTGCACAGATTCAATAGATGAGGGAGCGGCGTTGTCTGGTTTTCAAGTTTAAGGAGCTAAAATTGAACTTTCGCGATAAATAGAGGAGGAAATGTGGAATTTTTCCTCTAAACAAAGATTAGAAGCAAGATGATTTTAAGGATTATAAGATAAGTCCAAGTAAATCCAATCGAAATAGCTACTCCCTTCATCCTAAGATAGTTGACGATTTAAGTTTGGACACAAGTGGCTCATTATGTTTTATAGTATTTTCTCCCGTTGCAACGCACGGGCACTTTTGCTAGTATACATCAAATCTGAAATCTGTGTGCCTTTTATCCTATGATGATGAAAAGCCGAAAGAATCAAGAAAGCAGATCAACGCTTGGGTGGCCAAGGCGACAAGAAACCTGATCACCCAGCCCAGGTCTTGACACGGAGGAGGACAACCCAGACACCATGCACGTCATCGCCAACGCCATTTACTTCAAGGGAGAGTGGCGCAACCCCTTCAAGAAGGAGAACTCCGTCGACCGGGAGTTCCACCTTCTCGACGGGAGCACCGTGGAGGTGCCGTTCCTGCAGAGCTGGTCGTACCAGTGCATCGCCTGCCACGCCGGGTTCAAGGTGCTCAAGCTGCCCTACGAGATGATGGAGGAGCACAACTGGAAGCTCTACGACAGCCTGCCCAGGTTCCACATGTGCGTCTTCCTCCCCGACGGCCGGGAGGATCTGCGAGATATCGTGGAGAAGATCGCGTCCTCGCCGGCGTTCCTGCGCGACCACCTGCCGGAGGAGTACGTCCCCGTCGGCGAGTTCCGGCTGCCCAAGTTCAAACTGGGCTTTGAGAGGGAAATCAAACGCGACCTTGAACATCTGGGGCTTCAGCTGCCATTTGACAGAAATAAGGCGAATCTGGGCGAGATGCTCCATGAGGAAGACCCGCGGCACGTGCGTGTCAGCAGAGTCTTCCACAAGGCGGTCATCGAGATGAGCGAGGAGGGGAGCGAGGCGGCTGCCGTCACCGTGGAGTTGGAAGAAGAATGTGAATGGTCCATGTTTGATGACTACCCACCGCCGCCCAAGCCGGTGAACTTCGTCGCCGATCACCCGTTCGCCTTCTTCATTGTCGAGGAGAAGTCTGGTGCCGTTGTCTTTGCTGGGCATGTTCTTGACCCTTCTAAAGAAGACTAGAGACCTCATCAGTCTCGACCTAAAATAATTGCATCAGACGAGTAGCGACGATGGGCAGGATATTTTTTTGTTAGTCTTTTGAGGTTGTCGCTTGGGTTCTTTCTTCAAAAGTTATATACGCATCGTCTCAGTCAATTTACAGTTCTGCAGAGTTGGTACGACCCAGTGTTCTCGATATTTTTTTGAACTGTTTTGATCCTCGCTACAACATGCTATTCTTCCTCTTCATTCAGAACTAGCAGCCCCTTCCTGAATTGCACCACAGGGAGCTCGCCTGGATCGTGACTCGTGACGCCCCAACCAAGTACCCTACTCAACAGCTATATACATTGGTCGATGCTACTCAACAGCTATATACATTAGTTGATGCAGAAGCTAGGATATTAATATATATTCTCTTTTCTAAAAAAAGTACCCTACTCATCACTGTTACCAGCGACACAGAGCCGCCATATCTGCTACCTAAGTCCAAACTACCCAAGTTATTTCAACATTTTTGGAGACTCAAACATGAAAAACTATTTATACTTAGTTTATGATAAATCTAAAGATGGCTCGAGTATTTTGGTGAGATAGCACTAGCACTCGATTTTTGCTCTGTCCACATGGCCAAATCAATCTCTAATCCATCATACTATTCGAGCATTGCTAATGTTAGACTTGCACAGGCACTGAAATGACATTATTTAGCTTTAATTCATCAAGATACTCCCAACTTAAACAAACTTATCTGGAATTTAAAGGCTCCTCTGTTATATCTTCGTAGTGGCGTCTTAACAAAAGATAACTTAGCCCAAACACAATTGGTCGCCCAAGTGACAAAAACGAAGCAATTAATCACCTTTTTTCTTTGAGCGTTGTTTTGCACGTGTGGTTTTGGTTGTATATATGTTGCTTTCAGCCTTCGCCAACTTCGTAGCATTTCTCATATGTTTGTGAGTTGGCTGTTCAGGACGGATCCTAAAACTCTTATTAGTTTTTTTGCTAGGGATGCCATCTACTTGTTGGTCGCTTTGGCTACGCAAAAATAACTTAGTTTATGGAAAAAGGATATACTTTATTCTCTTGTGTGGATGGTGCATTTGATTATACATTGACTTTGCACATGGGTTATCCGCCAAAAAAGTATACTTTGCAGGGTTTAGTTGCACTTAATGGCTATGCAATAATTGGTGCAAATAGTTATGACATTTTAATCCAAGACACATGGGTGTCCGTCTACTCAGGATTGAAAGTCCTTAAGGTGCCACGATCTCCATTTTGGTTTTAGGCTATGTACTTTTGTAGAGTCCAAAAGTGGGTCATTATTATTGTATCAATGCAACTCGATGTACTAGTTTTGGTCATTTCTCCATCCGATATCATTTGTAAAATTTGAATTTCAAGTGTACGAACTTTAGACATAATTATCTTAGCTAGATGATTTCAAATAAAAAATTTATCAGCTATAAAGTTGTTTAACTTTTCGAGATCTACAACTTTCGGTTTTGCTGTTTCTTCATCTGAGGTAGTTTGAAAATTTCAAATCTTAAATTTAATAAGTTCAATAAAGTAGTCATCATTAGCTTCTATAACCCATGTGTTACATGGTTTTAACTTTTAAAGTACTTATCCTCCTAAAGTATACTATAAAAATTGTTAATGTGGAAAAGCTGGAACTGAAGCCGCCACTACAAATAAGGCTATTTTTAGGGGGACTGATAATAACAGCAGCTTCTATAAATTGATTTGAAGAGGTGGCTTATTTTGAAAATCATTTCTAGGTTGTTTTTTAGATTGAGTCACCCGCAAAAAAAAAGGTAACATTGCTACAAATCGTTTTACCGTAGAGAAGTTGAGCAAGGCGCTGCTAGTTCTAAAAGACAACAGTAACATTATGTGGTAGCCAGAATCAAAGATCTACAGCCAGGAAAACCGAGAACACTCGGGGTACTCTGTATGTTTGTACTATGTAGGCAAAGCTTCCTTAATTTATTAGCGCCCCAAGAAAATAATGTGAATTTTCACAACTTTTGCAAGACTACAAATTGATGCAAATATTATATTAATTTAAATTTGAAGAAAGAATCCTGTAAACAATCTCAAAAGACTTGAGAAAAAAAAATTCTTCACTTCCGGCCTTCCCTAATCAAATGTGTGGCATCGAGAGTTGGAGGCTGAGGTCTATTGTTCCTTAGAAGGGTTAAGAGCGTGGCCAGAAAACACAACTGCGCCTGACGTCTCCTCCACGATGAAGAAGGCGAACGGGTGCTCGGCGACGAAATCCACCGGCTTGGGCGGCGGCGGAGAGTCATCATACAGCGAGAAGCCCATATCGTCGCACTCCACGGTGACCGCTGCCGCCTCGCTCCCCGCCTCGTTCACCTCGATAGCTGCCTTGTGGATGACTTGGCTGACGAACAATGGCCGCCCGTCTTCCTCAAGGATCATGTCGCTCATGTCCGCCTCATCTGCGTCGAAGGGCAGACGAAGGCCCAGGTGTTCAAGGTCGTCGGCGATTGTCCTCTGGAAGCTCAGCTTGAACTTGGGCACCCGGAACTGGCCGACGGGGACAAGCTCCATCGGCAGATGGCCGTGCAAGAACGCCGGGGAGGACGCTATCTGCCTATCTCCTCCACCATGCCTTGCAGACCCTCGCGGTCGTTGGGGAGGAAGACGCACATGCAGAACCTTGGCAGGTTCCTGTGGCACAGCAGCTTCATCCTCTGGTAGGGCAGCATGAGCACCTTGAATACGAGTACAGAGATTATTTCTTTAGCATTTCTTTTAACACTAGCATTTTATTTCTACTGGCTGTTTCTCCTGACAACAACTAGTAGAAATCGGCTCTATTTCTAGTGGCGGATTTCTTAAGAAACTGTCAGTAGAAATACGATTTTATTGGCGGTTCGTTAAGAAATTCGCCACTAGAAATCATATATTTCTACTGGCGGTTTTCTTAAGGAACCGACATCCAAACTAAACCCGCACCAATCCAAGGCATGCATGTGTAGAAGCAAAATCCAAACCAAATTAGACCATGACTTTACTCACCTACTCCCTTTGTCCCACTAGGATCGTCGTTTTAGAGACTGACAACATACAACACCGATTCAATGAACGTGAAGACAAATGGTGTCCAGGTACATAGCGGGAGCAGTGAACCTGTTCATACAAAACCGGTGCCAGAACGACATTTCTAGTGAGACAGAGGGAGTACACCAAACCAAACCACTTGTACGCTCAACCCATTAAAATACATTTCTAACCCACCAATTCACGACACCTTATGCTATTGTTTATATTTAGCCGTAAGCAAAAGCAAAAAATGAATAGACAGAATAAAAACTCGTTGCAAACTCTATTATTCGCAGTTAAACCAGATCAGCTCACTTTAACAGGGCTCAAACCAAACCAGTCCAACAACTTTCTCAGCCTATGATGAGGACATCAGCACCACACCAACTCCAGTGCCTATTGCTGGTCCTCTCACTCGTGCTCGTGCTCGTCAACTTAATTATCAAGTGAGTTCTCTCTTAAGTGTATGTCCATCTTGTTTAGATCTTGGAGACGCGTGTACTCTTGTTTTGATCGGGGAATCAAGGAGAACAACTAAACGGAGACGGACTCTCGCTGGCTGGCTGGATTCGGACTGCAGCACAACTCCAAATTTCGAGAGTCGCCCACGGTCACTTACGGAGTCGGATTGGGACAGTTCAGGACTCTTTGGAAAGCTTATCAAGTCTATTTTCATATGGATCCAGCCTCAAGTACATATCTGCTCCGACTGGGACGCAGCCCTCAATTTACTTGAGAGACCTATTTCGTCCCGGTCTTTGCGACACCTTGTTTTAGCCCAATGGGCTATGTATCGTCTTAGAATCCATTAAGGATGCGTCTTAGGGTTAGAGCACGAACCCAGCACCCTTGTGGTCGTCCTCCTCATGTCATATACCCCTTGGCCGCTGCCAAGAACGATTGGGTTTTGTTTTTCGCAAGTTAGCTCTCGCTACTTCCTTGTAAACGCTTGGCGCAGTCCAGCCGCCCGTCTACATGAATTTGGAACCCCACCATAATTGCGATTCATCTTTGATTTCCTCGATTCGCGTACACATTTAGTGCTTGTTTACTTGTTCTTGCTGGTTCTTCGATTGCTTGCGGGACGAGTGCCCTAGTGGCGGTTGTCGCACCGCCGGATCGCGCCAACCATTGGAGGTGGTGTATCGGTCGCTAAGGCGCAACGTCTTGGGACGGTTGTAGTCGGGCCGTGAACGTCGTCTCCTTCCATCAATCGAGTTATCCACGCCCTCTCATCGAAAGATCGGAACCAAACCCCCCGGGTTTCTATCGATTGGTAATCGAGCAAGGTTTATCGGTGAGAGATTTCTGTTCTTATTTGTTTTAATTTCCTATTGTCGAGAAAAAGCCCCAAAAAAATAGTAGATTAGTCCTGCAATCCTATGAAACCTTTGAGCCTTTGCTAGTATTGCTTAGTTAGGGCTTGTTGAATTGTCGGTTGCGGCGGTTGTGTCGTGTTGCTGGTCTTAGTTGTAGTCGATTAGAGTTTCGAGTTCTTGTCACGTTCAGTCACAACCGTGCACTACCATATACATACTACTCTCTGCTGGCCAAATCCGAGTACTACACTGGTATTCGTTTCCACCAAGTCTGAGTGGAACTCTGTGATCAAGTCGGAATATCTGATAATATATACCATATCACAGTCGGCCTTACTCTAGAGAGAGAGAGAGAGAGTATCTTCTTGTTACTGGAATACCCCTACTCTTTCCAAAAAAAAAGTGTTTGTGGTGGGTTGCTCGTTTTCGTTAATTGGTTCATATAATCAGTTTTTGAGGTTTCCCTGAAAAAAAAAAAAAAAAAAACAAAAAAAAAAAAAAAAAAAAAAAAGAAAGAACAAGAGAAAAGAAGGAAAGGGAAGATATTAGAGAGGGGCTGCTCATTGTGATCTTTGTTTCAGGTGGTGTGTTGTGCTTTCCCTTGTGTCCAGGCTCGCGTCTCTAGCACTGTCTAGGCTAGGACCAGCATAGTACCACCGTTGAACGATTATTCAGCTTGCTTTTATAACTAACGTGGTGCTAGTGTTTTCTTGTCCATAAATTTCAGCCCACCTATAGCTCCACATATCCCACTCTGACTTGACAGGGGGTTCTTTGCTACGGTAACGATACACCACTCTCTAAGGTTGCGCACTGTTGGTTGCGAGACCTCCCGTGAGTAAGGGTAAGAATTGGTAAGAGCTTGTGTAACAGGTTTAGAGTGAGTGCCTTGCAAGTAGCCACATCCTACTAGTCTGTAGGGTTTTTTATTACTTCACTGTTTTCTTGTTCTCTTTTTGTTGTTTCACCATGTCGAGGATCAGATGATGATGCGTTGAACAAGATGCCACAAACCCCACGCACCAAGGGCATCATACAACATTTCACCAGGCAGGTGCAGCTGCATTGAAGGACTGGATAAAGACCTCCGGTGACCAATGACAAGCTCGGGCAACCGGAGGCAAGCCAACTTGCCACCAACACCAAGCTTACAGGGTTAGAGACATCGGTTGCTCGCGTGGACAAAAGCCTTGCTGCTCTTTTGAAGCGTTTTGATGACTTCCACATGAAGGATGACAAGCTGTCCAATGGCGACAACAAGAAAGAAGAACGACACAAGTATAGTGGTGATGATAGCTATACCGCCGATCTTGAACTTGATGATAGAGAGACTCGGGACCGGCGTCGCCTACATCGTAATACTAGAGGTATGGGTCGTCATCACCGTCGTGAGGAAAATACCAGGGGATGAGGCTTTTAGTAAGATTAAATTTAAGATACCTCCTTTTGATGGTAAATATGATCCCGATGCTTATATTACTTGGGAGATTGCTTTGTTGATCAAAAATTTGCATGTCATGAAGTCCCCGAAAATGCACGTGTTAGGGCTGCTACTAGTGAGTTCACCGATTTTGCTTCTGTTTGGTGGATAGAATATGGCAAGAAAAATCCTAATAACATGCCACGAAATTGACTGCTTTGAAACGGGTCATGCGGTCTAGATTTGTTCCCTCTTACTATGCACGTGATTTGTTAAATAAGTTACAACTTTTAAGACAGGGTGCTAAGAGTGTAGAGGAATATTATCGGGGAATTGCAAATAGGAATGCTACGTTGTAATCTACAAGAGGATGAGGAACCTGCTATGGCTAGATTTTTGGGTGGTTTAAACCATGAAATTCAGGACATTCTTGCTTATAAGGAATACAATAACGTAACTTTGTTTGTTCCATCTTGCTTGTAAAGCTGAAAGGGAAGTGCAGGGGAAGACGGGCTAGCACCGGGACTAATATTTCTGCAGGGGAAATCTACATCATGGCAGCAACGTACAACCACGACTCTTACCGGCCGTGTACCTCCTTCCACTTCCTCGGCCGAGTCGGTCGGCGCCATCTCCATCAACCGACAACACGCGTGCTGCAGCACCTTCAATTTCAGCAAACAAAGCGGCACCAAATCCAGCCACAAGTGCGTCTTCTTCGCTTCCACGGGTAGAACAAGAGACGCGTTCAATGCCACCGTTGCAAGGGCTATGGACACATGCAGCGTGATTGTCCTAGCGCTCGAGTTTTGGTCATCAAAAAGAAGGCGGTGAGTATTCATCCGCTAGTGATTTCGATGAAGACACACTTGCTTTGCTTGCTGGCGACGATGCAGGAGAAGAGGAGCGACTGAGGTGCATATTAGCGCGGATGATGGACAGCGCTATGAGAGTTTGATTGTGCAGCGTGTACTTAGTGCACAAATGGAGAAAGAGGAGCAAAATCAGCGACATACGCTTTTTCAAACAAAGTGTGTCATTAAGGAGCGCTCCCCTGCCGCATGATTATTAATGGAGGTAGCTGCAACAATTTGGCTAGCGGCGATATGGTGATGAAGCTTGCACTCATCACCAAACCACATCCGCATCCATATCATATACAATGGTTAAATAGCAGTGGTAAGGTCAAGGTAACTAGGCTGGTGCGAATTAATTTTGCGATTGGAACATATCATGATGTTGTTGAATGTGATGTTGTGCCTATGCAAGCTTGTCATATTTTGCTAGGTAGGCCATGGCAATTTGATAGGGATCTTGTGCATTATGGTAGATCAAATCAATATTCTTTGCTGCACTATGAAACTAAAATTGTGTTACATCCTATGTCTCCCCGAGGCCATTGTGCGTGATGATGTGGCTAAAAGGCTGCAAAGGCTAAAACCGAGAACAATAAGAATGCTAAAAACTGTTGACAATAACAAAAATGAGATAAGATTGAAAGGGCAATGTATGCTTGCTACCAAATCTGATATTAATGAATTGATTGCTTCAACTTCTGTTGTTTATGCTACGGTATGCAAGGATGCCTTGATCTCGGTACAAGATATGCAGAATTCTTTGCCTCTGGCTGTTGCTAACATTTTGCGGGAGTATTCAGATGTGTTTCCAAGCGACATACCACCGGGACTACCACCACTTAGAGGGATCGAGCACCAGATTGACCTTATTCCCGGTGCTTCTTTGCCTAACCGTGCGCCATACGGGACTAATCCGGAAGAGACTAAAGAAATACAGCGCCAAGTGCAGGAATTACTCGACAAAGGTTATGTACGTGAGTCTCTAAGCCCTTGTGTTGTTCCGGTTATTTTAGTGCCTAAGAAAGATGGGTCATGGCGTATGTGTGTGGATTGTCAAGCTATTAATAATATCACCATTCGATATCGTCATCCTATTCCACGCTTAGATGATATGCTTGATGAGTTGAGTGGTCTTTGTTGTGTTTTCTAAGGTTGATTTGCGTAGTGGGTACCATCGATTCGTATGAAATTGGGAGATGAATGGAAAACTGCTTTCAAAACTAAATTCGGGTTATATGAGTGGTTAGTAATGTCTTTTGGGTTAACTAATGCACCTAGTACCTTCATGAGATTGATGAATGAGGTTTTGCGTGCTTTCATTGGGAGATTTGTTGTTGTTTATTTTGATGATATATTGATTTACAGCAACTCTTTACATGAACATCTTGATCATTTACGTGCTGTTTTTGAAGCTTTACGAGATGCACGTTTATTTGGTAACCTTGAGAAGTGCACCTTTTGCACCGATCGAGTGTCTTTTCTTGGCTATGTTGTGACTCCACAGGGGAATTGAGGTTGATCAAGCCAAGGTAGAAGCTATTCGAGGGGATGGCCTGTACCAAAGACTATCACGCAGTGCGGAGCTTCCTAGGACTTCTTTGGGTTCTATCACCGTTTTGTGAAGGATTTCAGCACCATTGCTGCACCATTGAACGAGCTCAAAAAAGGGAGTGCCTTTTGATTGGGGTAAGATACAAGAGAACTCCTTCAACATGTTGAAAGATAAGTTGACACATGCACCTCTCCTCCAACTTCCCGATTTTAACAAGATCTTTGAGCTAGAATGTGATGCTAGTGGTATTGGCTTGGGTGCTTTGTTTTATTACAAGAAGGTAAACCTGTTGCATATTTTAGTGAGAAATTGAGTGGTCCCTGTTTTGAACTATTCCACCTATGACAAAGAATTGTATGCCCTTGTTCGCACCTTAGAGACATGGCAGCATTATTTGTGGCCTAAAGAGTTTGTTATTCATTTCGATCATGAATCTTTAAAACACATTCGTAGTCAAGGAAAAAACTGAATCGTAGGCATGCTAAGTGGGTTGAATTTATTGAATCTTTTCCTTATGTTATTAAGCACAAGAAAGGGAAAGAAAATATCATTCTTGATGCTTTGTCTAGGAGATATACTTTATTGAATCAACTTGATTATAAGATCTTTGGGTTAGAAACAATTAAAGAACAATATGTAAATGATGCTGATTTTAAAGAGGTGTTGCTGCATTGCAAAGATGGGAAAGGATGGAACAAATTCATTGTTAGTGATGGGTTTGTGTTTAGGGCTAACAAGCTATGCATTCCAGCTAGCTCCGTTCGCTTGTTGTTGTTGCGGGGAGGCGCATGGAGGTGGTTTGATGGGACATTTTGGTGCCAAGAAGACGTTGGACGTCCTTGCTGGTCATTTCTTTTGGCCAAAGATGAAGGGTGATGTGGAGAGATTCGTTGCTCGTTGCACTACATGTCAAAAGGCTAAATCACGGTTGAATCCACACGGTTTGTACATGCCTTTACCCGTTCCTAGTGTTCCTTGGGAAGATATTTCTATGGATTTTGTGTTGGGTTTGCCACGTACTAGGAAGGGGCATGATAGTGTCTTTGTGGTTGTCGATAGATTCTCTAAGATGGCACATTTTATACCATGTCATAAAACTGATGATGCTTCAAATATTGCTGATTTGTTCTTTTTCGTGAAATTGTTCGTTTGCATGGTGTGCCGAATACAATTGTTTCGATCGTGATGTCAAATTTCTTAGCTATTTTTGGAAGACTTTGTGGGCAAAATTGGGGACAAAACTTTTATTTTCTACTACATGTCATCCCCAAACCGATGGGCAAACCGAGGTTGTGAATAGAACTTTGTCCACTATGTTAAGGGCTGTTTTAAAAAAGAACATTAAGATGTGGGAAGATTGTTTGCCTCATGTTGAATTTGCTTATAATCGCTCGCTGCATTCTACTACAAAGATGTGCCCATTTCAGATTGTCTATGGTTTGTTGCCTCGTGCTCCAATTGATTTAATGCCATTGCCATCATCCGAAAGACTAAATTTTAATGCTACTAAGCGCGCTGAATTGATGTTGAAACTGCATGAATAACTAAGGCAAACATAGAGTGTATGAATGCTAGATATAAACTTGCTTTGGTGATAAAGGTAGAAAGCAATTAAACTTTGAACCTGAAGATTTAGTTTGGTTGCATTTGAGAAAGGAAAGGTTCCCAGATCTGCGCAAATCTAAATTCTTTGCCTCGGGCGGATGGTCCGTTTAAAGTGTTAGAGAAAATAAATGATAATGCATATAAACTAGAGTTGCCTGCAGATTTTTTGGGGTTAGTCCCACATTTAACATTGCAGATTTGAGGCCATATTTGGGAGAGGAAGTTGAGATTGAGTCGAGGGGACGACTCAAATGCAAGAAGGGGAGAATAATGAGGACATCAGCACCACACCAACTCCGGTGCCTATTGCTGGTCCTCTCACTCGTGCTCGTGCTCGTCAACTTAATTATCAAGTGAGTTCTCTCTTAAGTGCACCAACTCCAGTGCCTATTGCTGGTCCTCTCACTTGTGCTCATGCTCGTCGACTTAATTATCAAGTGAGTTCTCTCTTAAGTGTATGTCCATCTTGTTTAGATCTTGGAGACGCGTGCACTCTTGTTTTGATCAGGAATCAAGGAGAACAACTAAACGGAGACGGACTCGCCTGGCTGGATTCGGACTGCAGCACAACTCCAATTTCGAGAGTCGCCACGGTCACTTACGGAGTCGGATTGGGACAGTTCAGGACTCTTTGGAAAGCTTATCAAGTCTACTTTCATATGGATCCAGCCTCAAGTACATATCTGCTCCGAGCTGGACGCAGCCCTCAATTTACTTGAGAGACCTATTTCTGTCAGGTCTTTGCGACACCTTGTTTTAGCCCAATGGGCTATGTATCGAATCTTAGAATCCATTAAGGATGCGTCTTAGGGTTAGAGCACGAACCCCAGCACCCTTGTGGTCGTCCTCCTCATGTCATATACCCCTTGGCCGCCGCCAAGAACGATTGGGTTTTGTTTTCGCAAGTTAGCTCTCGCTACTTCCTTGTAAACGCGCGTGCAGTCCAGCCGCCCGTCTACTTGAATTCGGAACCCCACCATAATTACGATTCATCTTTGATTTCCTCAATTCGCGTACACATTTAGTGCTTGTTTACTTGTTCTTGCTGGTTCTTCGATTGCTTGCAGGACGAGTGCCCTAGTGGCCGGTTGTCGCACCGCAGGATCGCGCCAACCATTGGAGGTGGTGTATCGGTGAAAGGTCCTAAATGGCTAGAGGGGGGTGAATAGCCTATAAAAATTCTTGCAAAGCACTAAACAAACCGGTTAGTATAACAAAAGGCAAAGCAAGTGTTGCGCTAGCCTAGTGTGGGTTGCAAGCCAACCTAGACAATTCTAGCAAACCTAATACACTAGGTACACTAAGAATAGGGTCCTTAGCAACACAACTAGGCTACACAACCTAATACACTACTTTGCACAAATGTAATCGCAAGGAATGAAACTGAGCGTGCAAACCGTGCCTTCGGGAAGATGACCAATCACCGTCTTGTCTATACAATGAAACCCGAAGAGATGATCCAATAGAGAAATCCAAGTTGATCTCGAAAGATCAAGTCACACAAGAATACCAAGGGACACAAGATTTTTATCCCGAGGTTCACGTGCTTGCCGGCACGCTACTCCCCGTTGTGTCGACCATACACTCGGTAGTTCGGTGGCTAATTGGCCTCACAAGCCAAGCCCTCACCGGGCACCACAAGAACTCACACAAGGTGAGGGTAACTCAATGACACGAGATTCCACTAAGGATTCCTTTCGCGATCTCCCGCGGGGTGGGATCAACACCCCTCACAAGTCACCTCCGGAGTGGCCAAGAACAATCTTCAACCTTGCTCAACTCCGGCTCGCTGCTCTAACCGTCTAGGTGACGGCAATCACCAAGAGTAATAAGCTCAATCGCAGCAAGATCGCTCACTAGTGCCACTAGATGCTCAATCACAAGGCAAATGCACTAGAAGCTCTCCCAATCACTCTCTAGATCAATCAAGATGAATGCAAAGTGAGGGAGGGAGTTTTCTTAGCTCTAGGGGATGTCAAGTATGTCAAAGTGCCAAGGGAGATTCCCCTAAGCCGGCCAAACAACTTATATAGGCGCCCACCAAAACACCCAACCGTTACACTCAAAGCGGCCTGTCTGGCGTCTTGACCACGCCCGAGACGGCCTGACCGGACGCGTCCGGTCCAGCGTCGATCGCACATAAACGCCCACGTGTACTAGCCGTTTGAATTTTACCGTTCACGCCCTACGCCACTCGATCAACTCGCCTACAGTCAGCATCGACCGGACGCGCCGTCAGTGCTAGCACCGGACGCCCGGCACGCTGGAGTCCGGTCGTTACCCAGAGAGCTCCAAAATGTGAAAATCTTGACCGAACGCGTCCGGTCCATGGTGACCGGACGCGCCGACCGTCCGTTCGCCTGAAACCCTTCTCCAGAAGCTGACGTCCGCGTCGTCGGGCTGGCCGATCGACTCGCACCGAGCGCCTGGGGCGCGCGGGGCGCCCCGTCACACCTGAAAAACAGCTGACGCCGGCAACTGACCGGACGCGTCCGGTCCCTACCTGGACAGCGTCCGGTCACCTCTGAGTGACTGCACTTCGTCCGAAAACCTCCGAGTCCCGCCTCGCGAGCTCGGCGGGAGGGTTCCATACCCAAACACCATCACCTCTTGCCCTCATGTGCCAACACAAAATTGTCTCTTCACTTGTGCACGTGTGTTAGCATTTTCAATAGATTTTGCAAGAGTTAGCAAGCACACTAGGTCCCTAATGCATATGCAAAGTCATTGCTCACCTAGTGGCACTTAGATAACCGATATTGCGCGACATCGCCCCTCTTAATAGTACGGTTATCAATCCTAAACCCGGCCATCAACTTCTCTACACGCCTATGGCCGGCAAAATGGAAATGCCCTAACATATACCTGTGCCTCTAGCATTCCATCTTGCTCATCATCTTCCTTCATCTTCAAGTGTGGTACTTGATCACTTGCGGTCTTCACGACACCTTGATCACCACTCCACCACTTGGCTTGGACCTCTCCTTTCTCTAATGCTACACACTTAGCAATAGGGTTAGTTCTAGGTTTCATCAATTAGCCAAAACCAAACTAGGGCTTTCAATCGGTCGCTAAGGCGCAACGTCTTGGACGGTTGTAGTCGGGCCGTGAACGTCGTCTCCTTCCATCAATTGAGTTATCCACGCCCTCTCATCGAAAGATCGGAACCAAACCCCAGCGGGTTTCTATCAGCCTATTTCACTCCAAATCAATACAGCTTAAAAGCAAAATCAAACAAAAAAATCCAAGCTTAACCCAAACCATTATAAGGTTGATTTATATATCGGAATGTGTTACGGAACGAGACCGGTGAAGGCACGAGTTATCATGTTGCACGGGGCCCTTGCGTCCTCTGCTCCATGCACGGCCATGCCAAAAAAAAATAGAGGGCAAGTCTCAGTCCCTGCAAAATAAAATTTGTTAAGTCACAGCCGCCGCTAGAATCGCAATCTTCCATGCAAAGTGCTCTGTTTTTAGGTAGGTAAGTAAAATGCAGGGTCGGGCCGGTACGGCAGCCCTGCTAACTGATCATGCCGGACCAACGTACCGAGGCCTGTATGTATAATATGGGAGGTTTATATTAGCCGGGCCGGGCTGGCACGACGGCATGCAGAGCCCGATATATCTTGGAGGGGAACGATTTGCAGCCCGGTATCTTCGATAATTTGTACGTACTAGCAAAATTGCCCGTGCGATGCAACGGGTAGTAACATCACCACAATCAATTTCACTCTTCTAAAGAAGATAGAAGATGGAAACTTTTTGAGCCATTAATCTTACCTGTTTCATTTATTTTGCCATGATTTCTTAGATAATGTTGTTGGTTGTATTTGTAATTATTTGGCAGAACAATAAAATCCACTGATGCTTTATCGTTTTATTAGCTTTCATTCATATGGTGTTTTAGACGGGCAAGTTATGTGGGGGGTACAATCGATAGTCTTGGGACTCTTCGGACGGTGGTCCAACTCAAATCCATTAATTAGAAATTAAAGCAGATTGTATTATCAGCGTGATGTATAATCAATTACCTGGCATCCCTATTGACATGATTTTTTGAGATAGAAATAGACCCAAAGGTCTAGAAGATTTGAGCCAACCTAGGAGGAAGAACGGCGAGAAAGAAATACGTTGGCTTGGCGCGAGTCATCGAACTCGTGCTGCATGTTACGTTTGCAAATCCGATGGCCATAGCTTGCCACTGCTTGGCATTGCGATAGCTGACGGGTCCAAGTGCCATTAGTGCGATGTGTGTCGTCCCCATGAAAATTGAAAAGGTTGTGCAGATCGCCCATCCCTTCGATAAATGGGATCGTCCACATCCTATCTGATCTTTGTCATGTTCGCTATCTTGACTCGTGAAACAGACATGTCCATTAGGTCGAAGTGTCAAACTCCATTGACAATTGACCAGTCCCGTAGCTTCATATCCTCAAGGAGATGGCAATGAAGAAGCTGTATACCTATTAGCGTCCACTGGCATGTTATACCCAGCTAGCTTTATGTTACTACACGGCGGTGTGGGTGAGCGAGAGTACGCGCGAGTGTGATTGGCGTCTTTTTTTTGTCGAACATTGCTGCGAGTTGGTTAAGCTATGAGCGCCACGTGTCATTGGGATCCAATTGAGAGGAAAGCGGGGTCAAATTTCAAGTAGTTCCATGCAGTATCAATCAGGAGCTTGTGTACCCATGGCTGCGCGTACGCATACCAATTTCATCATTTTTTTTTCTCAGATGGCTGCTTGTACTGTGCATGCCTTTCTAATCCAAACGGCAAGCAAGCTTCAACTATATTACCTTATAATTTTTCCAAGCGAACAAAAGCATCCGTTTTATCCAGGACTCCGTCATCAACACTTTTTATTAGTCTCTAGCTATCTCCTATGCATGACAGAAACTTTAGAGTCTCTCTGTTTATCTGTACGTGTTGGAAAATATATATATATTTGTATAGACGGTGAGGACTCAGGCTGAGGCAATCGGCAAGAAGTACGGGACGATGTATGGTGCGGAATTGCACGATACACGCAAATCTAGCAGGGCCTCAACGGTGGGCCGGCAGGAACCTAAACTTATATACACACACGCAGACTATGCCGAACCCAAACTGGACTCACCTAGAGGCAAACCACGTCACAAATATACATACCCAGACCAAAACTGGACTCTCACAAGAAACAGACATATATAGATTGTTATTAGAATTAATCGGACTCTATCTAGAATCGGACTCCATATCTAATAACTCATATATGTACGATTATATATATGTAACTCATATATGTATGATTATATATATGTCGAGACGGTAGAAACTCTCAATTGCCAAGTAGTTTGGAAGAGGTGGACCGAAAAAATGGATGGACAAAAAAAATAGACTGAAATTTTGACTCTTTATTATTAGGTAGAGACTAGCTTGGAATTGTTCTGGGCCTAACAGAACATGCCCTAAACAATTTAGTTTTTTACCAATTAACTTGCACTAAACCCTATGATCATCTTAACATGCATGTACCTAACCTACTACAAATGAAAGAAAAAAAAATTTTCCAAAGCAAAAACTGAATTGGCTGTAATCGCATCAGAGAGAAAAATATATATACCTTATCCTACAAAAGTCTACTCGCACCTCAAGGTTGTTACGATGTCAAGCTAGATGATAATTTCTTTGAAAAATATCCACGCATACTACGTGTCAGTAAAATATGTACCAATAAATTAATTAAAGCTGAGTTAATCTATCTATACTATAAAGGAACGAAGAAATTGAAAATTATTGATACCAGAAAATCTTTCTATCCAACCTATCTATCTTAGACTGACAAGTGGACCCAAGAGATTAAAACAGCATGAACATGTTTCTGACATATGAAACACCCGTGTTTCACGTTGGGAACAACTCCTCCTTGGCGTCTTTTTTTCACCGGAGAGAAGTTTTACCCAACCGCACCTACCCACGCCCCGCCGCCCGCCATCGCCATCGTCCTATCCGCACTACCCATGAGAACGCCAACCGCCGTGCTTTCCGCAATGCCGTTCCTTACTCCCTGCCAGCGACAACCGCCGCTCTTCCTCACTCAATCTTTTCCCGTCCTGTACTTCCTCGCTGTGTCGCACGGGAACCCGGCGGAAGGCACACCGGTGGCGAGGAAGACAGACACCGCTCCTGGCGAACACGACTGGGGGTGCTGGTGTGTGCCCCTATGACGGCTGGCTCGACTGGTGGCGACGGCTGCACCCATGTCTTGGTCGGGCCTTTGCTCCCGCGGCCTCGTGCACGGGAACCTGGCCGGCGGTGCGCCGATGCCGAGGAAGACGGACGCCGCTCATGGGCTCATGGCGGATGCGACTGGGGGCACTGGTGCACGCCTGCACAGCGACAGTGCTCGACCGGTGGCGACGGCTGCCCCCATGTCTTCGTCGGGACTTTGCCGGCAACCAGAACCCATCACAGGTATGCCGCCCTCTTCTCTTTCTTTCCTGCTGTGCAAAATTGAGCACCCGATCCCTAACTTAACTATCTGTATTCAGATCTGATCTAGCCTGAGCTCTCTCTCTTCTGAAGGCATTGAGGCGCTTGCTGGACCAACTCTGAGTAACTACTGATCCCCTCCAATCCTTTTTTTTTTTTCGTTGTTGTTTTTCTGGCTCCGTAATTTGATTTTCGATTGTGAAGATCAACCTGCAGCCGTCCAACATGTGAATTCAAAGGCATATTGGCATTTTGGCTTTATGCACCCACATGACTTTTCTACTACTTCTACATGCTACTAAACAGAATCAAGTTATAATTGAGATTTTCTTATTAAAATAAAATCAGACGGCACAAATGAGGGGCACAGGGATTAGCTCCTATGTCCCAGTAGTATTGACACTGACTTTATTGCAGGTTTTGCATGGCCATAATAGTGATCAGAAGCACTTGACACTTAAAATGGTTTCTAATCTCTGAATTCAGTTATACTTGCCCTAGAAAGAACAGGTGAAGAAAAATATA
Source organism: Chrysopogon serrulatus (assembly GCA_015844335.1). Classification (NCBI taxonomy): domain Eukaryota; kingdom Viridiplantae; phylum Streptophyta; class Magnoliopsida; order Poales; family Poaceae; genus Chrysopogon; species Chrysopogon serrulatus. The sequence goes on from JADLZL010002582.1 coordinate 69,408, forward strand.
TACTTTTAAACAAGGTATTGGTGTTTCTGACCTGCATGGTCACAAATTTATTTGAAGGCAACATGAACTCCTATTATCTAGAATTCTCTCTAGTAGTTCATACTTTTCCTGCAATAACTAAAGCTAACCTGTCCGATTTTGTTATCTAGGTTTGTGACTTAATGAATTGTCCAGACTCCAGAAAAGGAGGTTGATGAGATACTAAAAGCTTGCATGAGGCAACAAGATCGCATCTCTCCCATGATAACATCTATAAGAAGTAAAGTTCTTATTTTGTTCTCAGATTCATTTGCAATATTTTTTCTGGTTTCGAAGCTGGCTGATTTTGTCTACCGAATCCTTCAACAATATAGTTTGTATCAAGTTTTTAATTTGCTGGAGGTTCATTGCAATCACAGATTTATGTTGCATGGCTGGCAACTAAGACAACTTATAACCGTTCTACTCCAAATATCGTAATTTACCATTACCATTGACCTTATTCATTTTTAGGACAAGTGAGAATGCTTATCATTTTAACTAGAGGTTCTATTTTTAGGACAAGTGAGAATGCTTATCATTTTAACTAGAGGTTCTATAGCTCACTATTCTGTTCCTGCACTAGAAGTCCCATTCCACATTGCATAAAAGTTATATGATAGGATCCTCAGCAGTGCCCTTTTTCTTGTATAAGTTGGTGATTTTCACCTTGCAATGAAAGGGCCATGCTATTTTCGTTTATGAAAACAATGCCTGCTACTTATGCTTCTGCAAAAGGTCTTCCCTCATTTCCTGAATAACTCCTTCCTATGCTGGAGAGGCTAGAGCATTTGAAAGAGGTAAAGGTCATATGTAGTATAGACTAGAGCTTTTGGAGGCTGCCGTGGCGTTATCAATCTGCTATCGTTCTCTTGCCACCTAGAGATTAGGTGTCTCTAATGCTGAGATGTGCTGTATTTGGCTCAATAACTAAACATAAGTTTAAAAGGAGCAAAGATAGTTGTCTAGAGAATTAAATTTTTCTATTTTATTGTTGTTTCAAAAAAAAAAAAATTCTGTTTTATTGGACCTGGAGAACAAAAATGACAGTGAGTAGTTGATGTGCAAAAGCACGGGCAGTGGATACTCCATTTATCTCTTGTGTGATTTTGGTGGTTGTGTGGGTCTTGTCTTGTGAAATATTATTACTATATCGATTGTATGACTTCATCAGAGACATGTCCATTTTGAAAGAGTTTTGTTATTAATTAATCTTATTTGTTATTGTTTACCTTCCAAATTGAAGAGTCCATTGAAAAGCATCCAGGAGCATATGTTAGATTATGGCAAATACTAGGATAAGACGAACAAATGTTTGGTAGTCACGCACGTTCACTAGTATAATATAAAAAAAGCATCCACTGGAAGTTGAATTGTCGATGGAAAATACACACCCCACGGTATGCTGCATTGATCTGCGTGTACTCCAACATTTCGGTGGTATGAATTACGATTTATGATAAGCAAAAGCAAATACAAATTGTGATCTAGGGTCCTTGGACCGATTTGCACGAAGGGGTGTGTGTGTGTGTGTATATATATATATGCGCTCCGTAATGCAGTCATGGTGTCGATCCGCTTGCTTGAATCATTACTACAGAAATGATTTTGCGTGACATCTGGGTTTCATTAACCATGGCGGTTGAGCCAGTCAGCCGCCATCGTTAATCGGTGGCACGGCAGTGCCGGCCACCTGACAAGCAACCGCCACGGTTAATCACGGTTAATGATTAACCGTGGCGGTTGTTATAAAACAACCGCCACGGTTAATCCATACTAATCATGACGGTCTCCTTAAGCCAACCGCCATGGTAAATCATTAACCGTGGTGGTCGTTTTATATGCAACCGCCACAAAAAATAAGTGGCCCAGCTCGAAGCCCAAATAGCCCATCTCGGCCCGATATCTCACTCGGTATATCTACAGGACTTAGGGTTTCAACTCATCAGATTCTCTCTTCCCTTCCCTGTCCCCCTCCCTCTCTCTCTCTCTCTCTCACGGTTGTGGCGCAGAGCGGCGGGTTGCACCTCGACGCAAGCAAGGGGCGGCGAAAGCAAGGGGCGGGCGGTTTTTGGCGGGGCTGGGCGGCGAAGCTCGGGCGGGGCGCCTCCCGGTGGCGCGTGCGTCTGGTGACGAGCCCGGGCGGCGCGTGCGGGGCGGCGAAGCTTGATCCGCGCGACAAAGGAGGCCACGCTGGCCGGGCGAGATCGCCGCTCGCACCATGACGCAGGAGGCCATGCTTATAGTGGCGGCCGGCAGAGCTCGAGGGCCGCCGCGCGGGCGCCTCCCTTTCTCTCACCCGTGCGCCGCCTCTCTCCTCCACAACCGGGCGGGGGGCGCTGCTCCACCACCACGACGGCGCGGCTACACCATGGAGACCAGATCTGAGCCAAGGAGGCCGCCCTCTCCTCTCCGCCCCAGATCCGGGCGGGTGGCGGTGCAAGGTGGCTCGATCCGCGACTAGCGGCGCAAGAAGGCGGATCCCGGCCACCACCACCTCCCGTCTCCCGAGCTCCTCTACGAGGCGGGCTGGCGGTGCAGGAGCGCGATGGCGGCAGCGGTGGCGCGACCCGTGGATGGGCTCGGCGGGCCCATGGATGGGCTCGCGTCGGGCCCTGTTCATGGGTTTTTATTTTTTTTGTTTTTCGTAATTGATTAACGGTGGTTGTCAATCCAACCGCCACTGTAAATCGATGATTAACCATGATCTACGCACCGTGGTGGTTGCAAAAACCACCACCGTTAATCGATTTTGACCGTCACCGTTAATCATATGGTAGTAGTGAATCAACCAAAATTCTAACTACGAGATATGCTAGACCTGGTGTATATATCTACCTTTGCTTGTCGTGAGAAGGGCTTGTGTAGTCTAGTGGTTATAAGAATCTCAGTAGCATCTTAGGTCAATTTTCCAGTATTTAATGTCGTTATACTTTTAGTGGCAGACGACGTGCCCGTCGTCCAATAACCATTTCAACCAAATCGTCCTATAGGCTGTCCATATAAAATGGTTGAGGCAGAGTGTATCAAGTCTTTTCGCATGAATAGATGCACGTGCATTTTCGAGGATTCAAACTCATGACCTCAATACTCATGTAACCCCGCTACAGAATTTTTGGGTACCTAATGAAATCAATTTTAACAACAAAGTTTTAGATCTAATTGATTAATACAACTTTAATATAGAGCATGTCTGCACCTGTGGTCAACTAAACACTAAAAATTCGAGTCCAAAAGTCTGAAGTTTAAAACATATATTTAGGCTTCTAAAAAACTAAAAAAAGTATCAACTACAAAGAGCGTTGAGAACAACATTAATGTAGACCATGTTAACATTCGGTATTGTTTGAAAAAAAAAGTTCAAGTTAAAACCTAAAATGTTAAAGAAAACAAACATTTATGTCACCAAATAATCTTAAATAAAAAATTGTCAGTTACAAAATTATGGATTGCATTGACATAACTTAAATATACATAATGTCAATATCAAGACTGCATAATAAAAAGATGGATTTTAGAATCTAATCAATTAATTTGAATATTTGGGATCTTGATAAAAAAGCTATGAACCACAAAAAATGTTGATCGTCTCCAGCTGTATAATTTTTTATATAAAGTTTGGTTTCATCTAACTTGTTATAAAAAAGATGAATTATTTAGAAAGATAGACTGCCTCAAAAAATGGACTTAGAAAGACAAACCTTTCCCATTGGGCCCATATATATAGATGATTTACAAAGATGGCAGGTCGTTGGCTCTGAATAGTATTTATTCTAGTATAAAATTGTTTACGTACATTGCGTGCCGCATATACTAATTAACATGGTAATATGGCGTGCCATTTGTTGCTTTTGAAGAGCTACTTAGATAACGTTTCAGATAAAAATAAATGGGAGCACAAAGTAAATTATTTTGTTTGTAATAAGCTAAAATGAGAACCAGTTCCTTCTCTTTGAGTATTAACCTTAATTAGAAGAATAACTAAAAGCATGAACATAAAAATAGGAACTAGCACAACTGCTTGTACTACAGAGGGCAGTAGTGCATGGCACCGGAATCAATCCAAAATGTTCATATAATTAACCGGAGGTACTGTAAAGTGTCGTTTGGATAATAACAAAAGAATCAAAGGTAGTCTCCCTAGCTCACTCCTGATCACGCACGCTGAGCGAGCCCTCGGACTTGGCATATGCCGATTATGTCTATATAATAAAATGGGAGATACTCTAGAATAGAAAAAAACCCAAAAAAAAAAATCACGGAACAAAAGAGCTGGATACATATAGGGAACAAAAAGAGGCGTGGGAACCACCAAATTCACGTAACGGAACCAAATGGGAAGAGGGGTTGGACACGGAAAGAGAAAGGCAACATAAAAAAAATGGAAAACAGAAACGCACACATAGGAACAGTAGCAAACTTGCTTCGTGTGTTGCAACGAATTCCAATACATATTATCATTGAACTTTGTATCATCATGGACTCCATATGATAAGTCCGAGTCGCATACACAACCTAATATGTCTAGGAATCAGAATCTATCGTGCTAGACGCAGACTGTTCCAACTCGTATGTGCACAGATTATATATATAATCAGTGGCGAATCTAGACGAAAACCTCGTTGGGGTCATCGGGGTCAACTTCATTATGCGATATAGTTTTTCTTGAGCTTGGGTAGTAATTTACTAAAGGATTTATAAATTTCGTCGGGGTCGGCGGACCCCGATGAACCCCCCTAGATCCGCCCCTGTATATAATAAGTTCGAACGGAAGAAATTCTCTATTGTTTGGGTAGTTAGAGGGAGACGGACCAAAAAATGGATGGAGAGAAATTTTGCCTCTTTATTATTAAGAGGTAGATATAGATGTGAAAGCAACCCAACCAGCCGCTTTCATTGGTTATAGAGGCAAAGACAAATAAACTTAATAAAAAAGGGAAAAATGAAGAGACAAAATATAACTTACACAGCAGTATGGCGTGATCCATTATTATTGGACTATAATTACTGGGCTCGTTGGTTGTGTTTTCCTATTAAATGGGATGGGCTCTTTTCCATCTCACTTGGAGGTTGAAGCAATGCGAGCGGGCAAGACAGGAGGATGCAGTGAGGTTTGACCTGAGCAAACGTACTTAAGATTTCAAGGAAGAAAAAGGATTAACGAAAGCTCTCGGAAGCTCACAATTTCACATCCCAAACATTATTAGAGCAGCTTGCAACTGCATGGCATGACTCTAGCTAGTAGTACTGTAACACTTGTTGATGGCTGTCGTGACGACCCTCTAACATTGTTGCCTTTTGACATATTTCATTGACTTTTCCAACCTACTGATCGACTCTTTTGGTCCTTGCGTGCTTGTATACATATATCAAGAGACTATTAATATTTAGTATGCATAATAAGTATCATTAGATTATGAGTTGAACATATTTTCATAAGCTTATTTAGAGATATAAATATTGTTAATATTGTCTTCAAACTTATTCAAATTTAAAAAATTTGATCTGTGTATAAAACTCTAGACGACTTCCTTTTTGGTATTAATGGGAGTAGCATGCATGATAACATTTATCAGCCAAGTGAACTACTGACATTTATTTATTTTTATTCCATGCACCGGGTGCTTAAAGGAAAAATCTAAAAAAACCCCCCCAACTATTAATGTTGGTGCACTTTATACCTGAACTACAAAACCGGGTATTGTATACCCTGAACTTTCGAAACCGGTGCAAATAACACCACAGGGCAGTTTTGGAGGGTGGTTTTGCTACAGATAATATGATTTTGTCTTTTTCTTTTTTATTTATTTCGGCTGAATCTTTGAAAAAATCATAGTAAATCACAAAAAAAATTATAAAATAGAAAATTTAGTTTTTGTTGGACTCCACATCGGTAGATCTACAGTGAATATATAATATAGTATATTTTAGTACAAAGTTTTTCTTTGTAATTTTAGACTGTATTTTTTTGTAATTAAATGGAATAATTCATAACCTAATTTCTATGGTAGAATTATGGTGAAATTTTTATGGGGAGCTTATTATGATATGATTGAACTGTAGTAAAACTTTTATAATTATTGGATCATTTATAGATTTATTTATATTTAACAAGCATAAACCTAAGTATAAACATAAATAAATCTATAACTAAGTTATATATGATCCAATAATTATAAATTTTTACTACAATTCAAGCATATCATAATAAGCTCACCATAAAAAAATTTCACTATAATTCTACCATAGTAATTATGGTTATGAATTATTCCATTTAATTATAAAAAAATATATGTCTAAAATTACAAAAAAAACTTTGTACTAAAATATACTATATTATATGTTCACTGTGTAGATCTACTGATGTGGAGTCCAACAAAATTAGATTTTCTATTTTATGATTTTTCTATAATTTACTATGATTTTTCAAAGATTCAAATTTAAAAAAAAAAAAAACAAAACCATATTATCAGAAGCAAAACCACCCTCCAAAACCGCCCCAGGGTGTTATTTGCACCGGTTTCGAAAGTTCAATATCCGGTTTTGTAGTTCAGGGTATAAAGTACACCAACGTTAATAGTTGGGGGAGGGGGGTTTAGACTTTTTCCGGTGCTTAAATAAGTCAAAAGTTCTTACAAATACTAAGTTAGCACTCTTTGTCCAATATAATGCACCTGTTCTATTTTTCTCTCCCTTCTTAGCACCTTAGTGATCACACATATGTGTTCCACGGTGGAAATAGACTACAGGAGTCGCCAAGCTTTTCTAATCTATTTTTCCAACCAAAATAATAACATGTTCAAGACTAAAATGAGCGCAGCGAAGCGCGCTTATCTATCTTGTATACTACATCAGCATATAGAAAGCTTTCACTACGCCGCCTCTGCTCGTAGTCGTATTCCGGCGTCATTGTCATCCTCTCCGTGAATCCCGTCGTCCAGCTCAAGCTCGTTCTTATCTTCGCTTCTGGCAAGCAACGGTCGCGGAGATATTTCCTCCGAGGATGCCGAGACCGCCTTACCTCGCGATTAAAATGCCGGCGAGTCAACCATGGCTGGTCAAGCTCGACGGACATGAAGCTTGAAGCTGGAGAGGAGGCAGGCGCAGGTGATGACGACGACAAGCCGGGCTTGATCAAGCTCGCTCGCCGTGGAGTCCCTGCGGCCCTGCCGCGTGCGGCCCCTGACCTCGCCTTCCCTGCGACAAACGACGTCGTCAGGGAGCACTCCAGCCTCCGCGCCGGAGGGCGAGCAGATGACCGAGCCGCGCCATTCTAATGTTTGGCCCTCTGCAACGTCGCCAGGCCCAATAGGGAGGCGCCACGCCACTTCGTGGGAGACACACGGCAGCCACAGCGCCACCTCTCCCTTCTCTCCCCTTCTGTGAGTTCGGTCCACGTGGACCAAGTAAGAAAAAGAGGAGGTCAATGGCACAGTGAACCCGGTCTACAGCACAGTACCAGTCAGCCTTGGTCACTGACGGGACCCACATGCTCCAGCCAAAGGCTAGGATGAAAATTGCTAGCCCACTGGAAATGTGTATATAGGAGATTAAAGAAAGCTCTTTTCCATTCTAGAAAAATCTAATTTTTTTTTTTAAATAAACTAGTACACTCCAGAACCTACCGAAGCCTTTCCATCTCTATTCGATTATTTTATTTTCTAGAAATATTTTCCCACATTATATTTCACATATCATTTCTTTAATAAATCTTCGGTAAATCATATCTTCTATATTCTAACTCCAAATCATTTGATTATTCCACAAAAATCTTCTAAAATAAAACCCTATTAATCCTCTTATAACCATTTCCTAATTTTTGGTGCTCATCTAAATTCTAGTAACGTTTGGTTCTCCTTTTCAGTGGCATAGCTAGCATGGTGGACAGGTGGTCTATGGACCACCCTAAAAATTTGTTCAAGGTTAAACTATAGCAGATGAGCTCTCTAAAATCATAAAAATTGCACATGAATCACTATAATTTGGTTTTGTATCTAAGATGGGCCACCCTTGGTCTAGATCCTAGCTACGCCACTGCTCCTTTTCTTTCTCTTACGTTAACACAAATCGTAGTTGCACCCATCTTCAAACACCTCCTTGGTGCCGTATATTCGTGTATGCATGTATACTATACATGGGCATCAACACTCGGATATATATACACACACGTAGTAGGCAGCACATATGCATTGACATGCCTGGGGAGTACACACACACACGTACGTATATACAAACTAAGCGTTATGCTTGTGCATGGCTAACTCCCCTTCTCATCCACTTTTTCACCCCAATCTTAGGCACATATATATGTATGTGCGTATGTGCTGCTAACCCTAGCCATAACCTACACCAACCTAAAACTATACCCCTGGATTAGCATCTTCTATCATCCTCCTGATTGGAAGGGATGCCAGTTAAATATTCTCTGGATCAAAAGCTGAGCCAAAGCCTAAAGGTCATAGTGTCATGCATGTTTAGGCTCCGGTATTTTGCCACTTTTCAATGTTGAACTATTGGCATCTTAATGTTGGATATTTTCAAATTATGTTCATGCTCAATTATGTGCTATATATTATGCAGTTATACCTATGCAGCGTTATACATGCTAAAGATTAGGCTTTGGTTGGCAAAAATTTTTCTATACCTCTTTACATTTTGAATACCCACCTTAAAAGTCCTGGGCCCGCCACTCTGTATGTGTATATGAATACATATGCATGTACCTAACCATCCAAAGCCTATATTCATGTATATGGATACTTACACGTGAACTGACCCAATTAACTCTGCCAAGCCCTAGTGGACTTGTAGAAGTAGGCCAAGTCAACCATGATGACTTGGTCAGACTTTCTCTTTAGGTTCACATTATAGAGAAAGATAATAATGAGGTCTTGTTTTCACTAAGTAACCTCATCACTCTAACCTAGCCCATAGAAACCACACCTTGTTGGATGGAATCCCTTCATCCAACTCTAACTTCAAGTTGACATAGTAATGATAGTTTAAGAAGTAAACCCATCAATCAAACCGAACTAAACCAGCCCATCTAGCACCTTGTGCTTTGATTGATTATGCTTGTTTTGCATGCCCCTGGGAGCTTGGGCCTTGTGAGGGGCCTTCCACTAGGACTAGCAGAAAGCGAGGAGCTTCTTGATACCTTGGTAAAAATATCAGCATCGTCGAACAAGCGTTAGCATCTTTATCACCCTTTACCTTCCTCTTTATATATGTTGTGTACTTAGATCGTGTGCTTTACATTTCTAGTTTAGCTTGCTAAGCTAGTTGATCGGATTAGAACCTTAATTTCATAAATTTTTTCAGGTGGAGATAGATACTTCATCCTTGCATAGGTTTTGACTAGGTGAAAATAAATCAGAGGCTTTAGTTTACAACATAGTTTTAGAAAGCATAGCTAATAAGTTTTAGAAAGCATAGCTAATAATTTACCCCCATCCCCTCTTAGTCGTCATGGCCCCTTCAGTAATCACTCTAAACAATACAACTGCGGTAATAGTCTCACACATTAGTCAGCATGAGCATCACCACAAAGCTGCGTAATATAAAGTGGGAGTTGTGTATATCGTCAGAACCTATTAATTTGTTGGTTGTAATAATATGATGTTTGTAGAGCCCGTTTCTCTAGTAATATCTAGAGAAAGAACATTCACACAAAGGAATTTTTGCGGCACCAAATACTCAGTGCCTTTTCTCTTTTATTTAGCACACACCTCAATATACCTAAATACGAGGATTACCAATCTTCAGTAACAACACACACTTATCTGCATGCCAAATAAAGGACCACTAACATTACTCACTATGATCATCAATCTGCATACTCTTCACGCCACGGCTTCAAATCACTTGACTAGGGCACACACCTCCAAGCATCTTGCCCTCTCTAATAAACTATTTCACATGTACTGACTGACAAAAACGCACACAAACACATAAAAACAATATTATGTCTCACATATATTGGAAGCATAAAACACAACATCCTCCATTTATGCTATGGTGACATAGCTTTGCAGCTTTGCATCACCTGGCCGAGCAAACACTACCTGCAAGTTGTACATAGGGTGATCAAAAGTTAGCATATATATAGCTTAACTATGTACTATTGTTAACTATATAGTATGGCAAGTAAGCGCACACCTGGTAATCCATAGTTATGCGTGATTTGAACAAAGCCGCGCTGTAGATTAAATAGTATTCCCAGGTACGGATGAATTCTTCGTCAAATCCTAGGGCAGAAGCTTTTCTGCAAAAACAAAAATAAACACTACTCATTAAGTAATAAGATAAATATATCACTTCTAGCTGAGGTTGAGTTAGGGATATTACTTACTCTCGGTTGGCCACAAACCTATCCCTCCAGTGAATCAGAGTCGTGTAATAATGGTCCCCGATATTTTCAACGTGTTGTATGCTGCAGAGAACTCAAAAAATCACTGATAAATAATCGGACGGCTTATTAGTTAAATGATAGCTATGAAGTATATATAGTTGAGTATATACCAGAGCCTTGATGCATTAGACATTGCAGATGCAAGCCGAGCTAAAGAAGGTAGCAAGCCACCTGGGAAGATATATTCCTTTGCGAACTCAGGCCTCGTCCTAAATTTGTCGTACAGTTCCTCTGAGATTGCGATGAACTATTCATATAAATTTGATTTTATAAAAAAATTAGTTAGTTAAAGACTAACGTTATGCTCAGTCATACACAATGGAGTATGAGGACAAATAGCCCGTGTTCTGCCAAATGATACTCACAGGTGGCAAAAAACTCTTCGTAGAACTCATGGCCAACATGTTCAATCATCTCACTAAATGTGCACAAGGGGAACATACTTATCAGATCAACAGGTGATCTATCATTTCTATGATCACTCCAGCACAGTGCTACTCACCAAGATATAATCCTATCAAACTTTTGCCCTTTTGGTATTTGACGGTAATCGCAAAGTAGGAGAGTTATGCGGTCCTGCATGTACAGTAGATTTTTTTAATCATGTTTTTTCCAATACTAGTTAATATTTCTTAAAGACAGTGTCAAGCCACTACTATCAAGAAAGGAACTTGGCTGACCTCTAGTCCAGATTCTTTGACCATTCTCTTGCCATATTTCAGTTGCTCCTCAGATAACGTGATTCCTGTGTACTTGCAACCAGTTTTCTTCACCAACTGTATTGCAAAAGTGCCCCAACCAAAACCAAATTCAAGGACATGATGCCCTGACTCCACCTTAGCCTTCAGTTAAATGGATTCAATGCAATATGAAGACATTATTAGGTAATGTTGGTGTACGTATGCAACTTCTTGTAGTTAATATGGAAATCTGAAAATTAGAGAAATTTGTGATGGAAGAGTTCAACAGAGCACCATCTTATTATGATAATTTTACCTTATTAATTAGACTTTCAAACTTACGTTGCTGGGCTGCTTCTAAGCTCTCATCTTGTACCTACCATTGGAACCAATATACAGGCAACTAAGTAATAATCTCAATAGTGGTAGAGATCGAACCCCAATATTACATACCTTGAAAATAGCACAAGAATAACACATCGTCGGATACAGAAAAAGAGCAAAGAAATCATTACTCTGCACACAAATATTTAAGATAGAAGTGAATATAATAGTACTTTGACTGTTCGACTATAGACATAAATAATTTGTAGCATGTGGATGGACAGAACAAATTAGAAATAGTTATGACATTGATTTCTTTACTTAAGTAAAATAGTTGCAGAGAAATGGCAAGCAGTTGGTTACAATATTTTTTTCTGAAAGGGTCTAATGAAGTCCACTGACCAGATCATAGTGTTCAGAGATATTTTTATGAGCTTTTGATATAGTGTTTTTCCTCAAGGCTTCACGCAAAACATATTTTGCTAATACAACTCCATTAATTCGAAGCAAGGGTGTCCACCAGCCTTTCCTTATATATCTACTGCAAGACACATTTCAATGAGTTTAGCAAAGCACATTAATGGTAGGTCCTGCATTTTGATGAAACAGTTCAGATGTTTATTTAAAATAAGATACCTTTTATTGCTGGCATTGCTGCTCAACCTCTTGCGTTCACCTCTATTAGCAAAATTAATCTATAATGTATGGGTTATAAATTTAGTCAGCAAATGAAAATTGAGTATATATGTGGAATGATATAGCTTAACAACATATATAACATGCACACTGTATCCATAAATTTAGACATGAGAATTCAGACTTGTCCCTGGTTAGCTTTTGTGAATTTTCCAACTAATAACATATTATAGATGATTGAAACCATGAAGTTCAGGAGTTGCATAGGGTATATATTATCTTGATTGTGCCTTCCTTTAGTGTAACAACTTTGATTGATTTTATAAATATGTACCTACCATTTAAACATACCACCACTGTGACCACCACTACATTACCTTACCTGTATTATATTCAGAAGGCCTTCTTTTTTATCAACAAATGAGATGTAGCCATTGATGTAGGAATATGCAAAACCAAGGTCTCCTTCTGTTGCCATCTAAAAAGAGGATGAGACACAGTGTAGATGCTTCTCCCATTAGGATATGTAGTGAAGAAAGTTGAATATAGTGCTTAAATGGATGAACCAAGGAGAGATAAGAGAACCTTCCAATAGAACTGGGGGTTGTGAACTAGTATCACAGATTTTAGTGGACATTTTTCACATGCTTTGCCAAAACTATGAGTAGTGCCTCCATCTTCGAGCATGCTGTGCAGAAAATTGAAGTGAAAACCATTACCAGATATTATTCTGTAAAATTAGAGTTTGTACAAGCCTTACCTTAAGTTACCAATGGTTATGTATCTGTCCAAATTTCTTGCTACCAGAAATCGTGCGCCAGCCTCAATCCATGATGGGATCATTGGTTTTGGGTTAACTAAAAGATCACATTGTCTGCCAATCAACCCTGAAGCTATTGCTTTCCCAGCCTGAATTAGTTCAGTTTGACATAAACAGAATGCACTCCCATGAATTATGTATCATTCGGTGCCTTTGTGATTAAACCTAAAAGTGCGAAGTCAGAAAGGAATACCTTCACGGTGTCCTCATGATTTCCATCACCTGTTATTCAATAAAACAGGATATTTTAGGCTTGATACGGAAAATGATTAAATATGGCCGATTGCAGTGAAATCATTGAGAAGTCACCTTGATATGGGATGCAAAACCATATTCCTCTATTCCCTTGTATATTATTGAGCTCAACAGTAGCCTTTGCAGCAGCCATGGAAGGAATTGAGTGGCTAGTATGCCATTTAAGTAGTACATGATTTGGACCATGAGGAGGGTTAAGTGTCACAAGAAATGGTCCGGTAGATTCAATGTTCTAGCAGTTCAGAAGGACGAGATGATTGCACGGTTATTTTTAATCCTTACGTGCGATGGAAAGATAATATAATATAAATACATTCATTGGTTATTCAGCACGGACCTGAAGTATATTTAACCAATAGGTAACACAAACGCCAGCCTGTTGTCCCCAAGAAATTCCTAGCACTCCATGCAGATGAATTATGTGGCATAAAACTTTCATCGCTGTGGAAATACACATCACTGAAAAAAGAGGAAAAATCAACAAATGTGAAAATATTGTATCAGCAAATAAAATCTGTAAAGCATAGCACAAAAGCAAAGTTAGATTACCTAAAGTTATACTCGAAAGCTCCTAGAACTCTCAGTTCATCGTGTGTTGCCTCACTTCCGAGTAGTTTTAGAACATCAGGAACATTAACACAAAATATGATCTTGTCATACACGTCCTCTGAACCATCAATCTCTAAAATTCGGTAACCTGCTTCCAGATTGTAATTAACAAGTTCTTCATGAGTGAATAAGTAGGGTAATTTACAACATGCACATGTTGGTCACTATACTTGGTCGATTGGGTCATTTGGATAATCATTCCCAAATACATAGTGTGGATCATCATGTAGAGAAGTTAACAAAAAGCAAAATATTATCTAACACTATTTTGCATTCTATAGTTTTTTTTTGGATTTTGAATTATATGACATAATTATGACACATTTAATTACAGAACATCTGAAACATATAACACCCTTAGAAGATATAATGTGAGGATAAATTGCAAAGAGAAATAACATCAATTCTCAAGTAAATGTTGTGAGTAATACATCATTTATATGTGTAACAAAAAGGAGAGAATACCATCTGCTATCAATAAATGCTGTGAGTAATACAATACAAAAAAAAATCTTCCCAATAAAAGCTAACAAGAAAGTGGTAAGCATGTACACTAGAAATGCTCATGAATCATCGGATACATGTACTTAGATATGACAAAATGGATCTACCTCCATTAAATTTTGAAACAGAGCGTACTTCACATCCGGTTCTTATTTGACAACCCATGCTGTCCAACTCCTCCCTTACCTACTTATTTACATAAACAGGTCATGTAACATTGTCAATTCCATGTTTCTAGGACAAAACCTTTGCAGTACCTTGTTCACGTAGGACCCTGAACCACCTTTGATGGTGAGCCATTGTAGACGACTAAACAACTGAAAGCACACATAACTCAGTTGGATGAATTAGAATTATATTAATTATACCAAGAAGATCTTCTGATGACAACAAATTACAATCCGGAACAAAGAATAAAATATTTGAAGTAGATCTTTACGCACCTCAAGAAGATGATTATCACGAAAAAATGAAAGCACGAAATGAGCAGGGAAGCGAAATATGCTCTGTGGCGGACAGGACCAAATGCATGCACACATTGGGACCTGCAGCGAATTCAACATTTAATTTTTGAAACCATCATAAAGCTGATATGAGAAGAGCTGTGAAGTGGAGTATGTATGTGTAAATTACTAGCATACAAGGTAAGCATCCTGGAACAGCTGCGAATATCTATGTGACTGAATGAATTGCCCCAAAGTCTCATTGCAGTCAGCGTTTCTTCCATGGTCCTCGAGGTATCTTCAAATAAAAAATATGGGGGTAAATTTGTCAATCATTTAGATTCCATATATTTCACTTTTCACTAATAAATAATTTACAGACATATATCACTGGCTAGCTAGTTACTCATCGTTGGAGAGTATTATCTTCAGAAAGTAACAGGTGATAAAAGAACTAGTAAACTCACTTGAGACTATGGGTATGGAACTTGAATATCTCATGGACCATGAGCCAGAATCTAGGGCTAAGCAAATTGCTCTTCTGCACCAGAACACTAGATATACCATTGCGGCTACCCCATTCGAAGCCTTTACTTTTGTTTACCCGCATGCTTGCTGAGAATGACATATCCGATGTCTCGATGTCGACCCCTAGTCGTTCGAACCATTCCACCAGGTTTGGACATGTCACCTGCAATTAGCTCTTTCGTTATTGGTGAAGTCGAGCAACCCATACAGTACAACATGAATGCTACATTTATTTCCGTTTGATCATTGGATGTGCATATCACAGTAGTTGTGTAGAATCTCAGTACGTGCTCACCCCATCCTAAAACATACTAGGAGTCAGAGATAAAAGTCAGAAACAATGGAACATAGAGAAGACCTTTTCTTGTACCTGTGGTGTTTAATTTAGGCCATTTGTGGTTACCTTCAACTAGTTGAACACTAATGATTATAAATGATTTAAGCTAAATTTATGGTGGATATGTTTATATACATTTTATGTCACTGACCATTAAAATTGACACACTACTAAAAAAAATTCACAACTTTTCCAAATGAGGTCAGATGAAGACAAAATTTATAACAAAGTCATAGAGATCTCCGACATCTACAACTTTGTACTTGATAAATTTTAAAATCATTAAGTAACCCAAATTTATAGTTTAAGTTGTTAGGTTTCAGTTCAAAATTTTTATTTTTCTTCAGACTGCCTCAGATAGACATACAACCTGTAACAAAGTTGTAGAGCACAATGAGGTCCAAAACTTTGTAGTTAACACTTTTTCATATTTAGGATGCAAAATACTTAATATATGATTGTAGAAGTCAATACAAAAGAATAATATCCTCTACTTCACTAGTACACAGAGCATTTGTGTTGACGGTGGGCATCCATTTCTACAGGCGGTTGTAATTTAGACACGCCACTGAAAATCAGCGCAGGGTCCCCATCTCTATAACCGCCCGGTGGAAAAGGTTCAATACTGGCGGTTCCTTAAGTAAAACCGCCAGTGTAAATTGTCACATTTACACTGGCGGTTCTCTTAAGGAACCGCCAGTGTTGAACTGCCAGTGTAATTTATGACTAATTAGTCATAAATAACTCTGTGGCATAGTGGCATATGTCTCACGGGAAAAACATGGTCACTTAAGACACATGAGGTGCAGCCACTAGACCAGTGGGATCCTCCTAGGATGATTTTCTTTTTGATATGTTTTTATCACTGATTATCAATTTCAGAAAATGATCTTTGGAGGTGGGTCACATTACCAATAGTACACCAGAAAGGGCATGCACTGACGGGGTTTCTAGATCCATCCGTATAATAGGTGTTAAAACGATAAAAAAAAATACGTGTTTTCTACGATTCAAACCTGAAATCTGTATGTTTACATTCCCTTAATAAGCGTCCATATCAGCTGAGCACACACTTGTGATTTTGATACAACTGATGGTATTCTTTTAACTACATAATTTTAAATCTTATATTGTATATTTGAGAGCATAAATGATCTCAAATGAAAAGTTTGATAATTGCAATATTATAGACCTCGTCGAGTACTACAAATACTTTGACTTCATTTGATATTTTTAACCATCTCAAATCTGATCTGATAACTTAGATTGAATACTTAGACATGTAAACTATCTCAAACTAAAAAATTGTCAGTCAGAAAATTTAGATCTTTTCGAACTCTGTAGTTTTTATATAAAGTTTATCTTGATCCAAACCTCAAATGAAAAAGTTTTAAATATTTCTTTGCAAAAAATGGATATACTGGTGGTCCGTGGCGGTGAACTGGCGATGATAGCCAGCCAGTTCTACATCACTACTGGCTGAAGCCACAAACTAGCAGTGATTGCTTGTTCTTGCATAGTGGAACCAACTCTATAAATCGATTTCTAGAGGCAACTATAAATCCAGGCATATGATCAGCACTTTTAATGAAATATCACCTCTGCAAACATAGTAAAGCTCAAAGCTAGTGAGCAACATGCCCTTGCTCAAAGTGAACATAGTTGGAAGCTCAAAGTGAACAACCAAGCCAACATTTTTTTAGTGGGTGCCACTTAGTTATTGCATTGGGCCACCACAGAGGCCATACTGAATATTTAGTTGTTATACTCCCTCCTTTTAAGGGTGTCTGCAATGGTGCTAGTTATATTGCTAACTCAAATAGAGGTGAGAGATAAAAACAAAGACTATTTTATACATTTATATATTATTGGACCCACACGTTTCTCTCTTATATTTTTGGACTATGTGAAATAGATCAACTATTTGCTCATCGCTAGTGACTACTTTTTCTCCTATTTTTTCCCTGCAACGTCATATCTAGCTAGCCAGATAGCAGCCACTGAAGACGCCCTAAGTTTCACAGGCGCCTAAACATTTTTCACCGAGACCATGAACATATTAACTCTGACAAGCGAAGGGTTCGGTTTCCACGCGACAGCAAACTACACGGTTCCGTGCCACACGCGCCAACCAGCGAGAGATAAACTAGCGAGCGGCCGGGTATACAGCTTATTTGCATGCAACCATGCATTGGAAGCAAGCGAGCGGCCGAGACACCCGAGGAGATGCAGTAACTGCATGCATATAACGTGGCATAACAACGGCATGCAGGAGCTGTGTGCTGATCAAATCTTAAAAACCTTTCCAAGCCTATTACGCCTGAATCTTAGGAGGGAGAAGTTTCTTCACAGAAATAGTATCGTTCTACATATATATTTTTGTAGTGGCTGTAATTTCACACTAGCAAGAAGCTGGTCATTTAGCTGCTGCTGGTTAAAAGATTTTTGCCGTCTATACAATAATGAAAAAAAAAATATTTATTCGGCATGATGAACTTTGTTTTGCTCAGTTTTTACAGTCAATATAATGGAACGCTTGTTACACTCTTCAGTTTGTGAGCATGTGCAAAAATGCAATTGTTTATGTGCAGATGCAAGTTGCGCACCCGGTTGAAGACCATGGGTTCAAGGTTGACGATGACAGGGCCTGATCCGCCGTCAGCGGAAATGGTCTTGGTACCCCCAAGATGGTCGTCCTTCTCGTATAAGGTGACCCGCACCCCGCCGCTCGTCGCCAGCTCATGCGCCGCCACTAGCCCGCTTAGGCCGGAGCCAACCACGGCTACCCTCATCTCTCTGTCTCTCTCCCCTTTGCAAGACCCGGTGTAAGCTAGCTAGGCTCTCTGCTAGACTGCTGAGCTGTGGCGTTCTACACACGATTCTCTGTTTATATAGAGGGAGATCGTCGTCTTGCTGTATTGTTGGCACTCATTTTAGGTAGAGGTGCATGTGCATAGAGAGCTACTGCTTCAAAAACAATAATCAAACACAGCTCTCTCATTAATACAGGTCCACACAACAGAAGGATTGTCTCCACAAATGACCAGGAAACCTCCATGTAAATGGCCGCCTCTGAAGATGATCATTTACAGATAAGGATGTCATGAGGCGGTCACCTCTATTAATCGTCTCTATAAATTGATTTTTAGAGACAAGCATCTGAATTGCTATTAATAGAGGCAAATGTGAAAAGTATTTTTCCGTTAAGATTTGATAAACCGAGGCAGGTCCTGGGTCAGTACATTAGTCTCAACTAGAATTAGATCTAGGGCTAACGTGAGCACTAGTTTCAGGTCCAAGTTTCTTGGATGTCAAAGAACCTTTACTCTGGGTTGGTAACACTAACTCAGACTAAAGGGCCTATATCAGTCCCTGTCGGTAATAGTAACCCGGACTAAAGGTAGTATGTGTCTCAAACCTGGACTAAAGATGTCTTCAGAGTGAATTTAAAAAAAAAACATATCATATCTATGGCAAATATGGTAGGGTTGAGATGGCAACGCACGCAAGGGATGGACCGGGAGGTCTAGAGTTTGAATGTCCACTCTACTAGAGTTAAGTGGTCTGTCTCTCTAAATTGTTTTAAATTTTTCATCTCATGTCGGATTAAGATAAACTTTATATTAAAATTATAGCTCAATCTACATCTGTAGAGTGGAGGAATTTTTCTTTGAAAATATTAGTCCCAAAATATCATTTCCAGTTCATAATTTAAAATTTCGGTCTTGGATATTGACGTGGTTTATACTAAAACTACAGCTCTTAATAAAATTTATGACTTTGCAGTTAAATTTTTTCATTCATATTGTTTAGAGTTGCAAACACTAGTATAAAAATAATTTTGCGAGGCGGTGCGCTTTTATTAACTGCGGGCGGTCATAAAATCCAACTGCCAAGACAAAATGCTTAGATTTACCATGGTGGGCGTTTTTTATTTATCATGGTGATCAATAATAACCGGCAAGGTAAATCATGGATTAACCGAGGCGGCTGCTTATAGGACAACCGCTATGGTTAATGGTTGCAAACAAAAAATAATTCATAAGTTTTTTATATAAAATCGGATAAAGAAAAACTTTTTTATATCAAAATTATAGCTCTCAAAGACATCTATAACTTTGTATTTGAAAAGTTGTTGAATTAAAATTGTTTAAGATCCCAGAATAATATTGTAAGTGCACAGGTTTTTAAATTTAAAATTTAAAATTATCAAATAGCCTCGAACGTTCACATGGTCTATACAAAAGTTATAGTATTCAATAGAATCTATAACTTTGTAGTTAAAAAGTTTTAAATTCGAAGACGTTTAGAGTTCCAAATGTGTGCTTGAAAGTTATAGATTTTAAAATTTAAATTTTTTATTTCTAAAAGATCTCAAATGTTCACGTAGTTAATACCAAAGTTCTAGTGGCCGATCGAGCTACATCTTTGATATTGATAATTTTTTATTTAAAGTATTCTAGAGTCTCGAATATATGTTTGAAGTTCACATGTTTTAAAACTTAATTTTTTTGAATTTTTCAAACTATCTCCGATGGAGATACATTCTATACCAAAGTTGTAGTATTTGAAAAAAAAATTAAAACATTATAGTTAAGAGTTTTTTTATTTGAGTTCATTTAGTAGCTAAAATATTCAATATAAGTTATAAAATATTGATATAAGAAAAAATAGCGTATTATATATAGACCTGAATGAGTGATCGAGTGGTGCACCGCCATATTTTTTGGTTTTTTTGTTTTCTGGACAAGGTTAACTGTGGTGGTTCTCTTAAGTAAACCACCACGGTAAAAGGCGATTAACCATGGCGGTTGGCCTAAGTCGACCGTGTAACACATCGGTGTTACGTTAACCTAAACCTGCCATGTCATCATCATCATTGCATAAGCATTCATGGTTAGAAAACCTAAAAAGTATAACTAAAATGAGTTTATCTAATTCTAGGGTTGTTTGCGCTCTTTTATATCGTATGTATATGTGTATGTCATTAAACTTCACTTACATGTTTAATCTTATTTATAAAAGCAATTAACTAAAACCAACCTTGATGTTTGCAAGTGTTTGACTAACCTTGACTCACACCTTAAACATGTTTTACAAGTCAAATGATGCAAAAGAAAGAATCAAAATTGAATTTAGAATTCAAATCCCAACCCCAAGTCAAATTGGTCAAGTGTTGGGAATGGAATATCACTTTCAATTTTGCGGAGCTAACCATAATTAATTTTGTTAATAAAAGTCACCAAACTTTGGCACCATTTCAAAGTATGAACTTTGTACTTTGAAAGTATACTATTGGTTGGGTTTGAAACTCACCACAACACCATTAATTAATTGTCCAAAGATCTAATTTGAAATTCTTCTTCAAAAACTTGAAATTCAAAGGTGTTTTAACCCTTTCTCAATTTCACCTCAAAATATTCAAAATTTGAGAAAACTTAAAAAATGCAGACTATGCATTTTTTGAGCTCTACAAGTTTGGTAAATAAAGTTTTTTAAGTTTTTGAATAAAATTTAATGTAATTTCAAAAGTTCTTTAAATTGGGAATTGTCCCCCTTTTTGGTTTTAAACTCAAATTCAAAAATTATTTAGTTTCATAAAAAACTTTCTAAATAAAGTTGTAGATCTTGAAAAATAGAACAACTCTTATTTTGGGAGATTTTCATCTTTTATTCAAAATTTGAAAGTAATTTTGAAATCCCAAAGTTGGAATTTGAACTCTTTTTCAAATTCAAACTCCAATTTCAAAAAATATTTGGAATTTGACAAAACTTATTTAATGAAAGTTGTAGAGCATAAAATTGTGAACAATCTGTATTTTTGGAAAATTTTGAGTGCAGTTCAAATTTTTGGAGTAATTTGAAAAAGGAGAAGAGAAATATCTCGCGCTACGATTGCATGAAGGGGGCGGACACCTCGCCACCGCGCCCATGCCGTGACTCACCGGTGCCGCCGTGGCCGTTCTGGCATCTTCCCCGGTTTCACGCGCCCCCGACCACCTGTCCAGCATCGCGAAGGCCCTGGCCACCGCTCCGAGTCACCCTTGCCCTATATAAGCTGGAGTTGGCCGTCGTCGTCGCCTTTTTCTCCGCACTCCTTGTCACCGGCCACCGTCGATCTTTTGTGCAATTCACGCGCTGTGCTTGATCATCATCCGCTCCACCTCGCCAGTAGTCCCACCACCTCCTTGCGCATCGATTGAGCCATTTCCCGCTCTGTTTCATCACCACAGTGAGCCGTGCGTGGTCATCTTCCCCGTCTCCGGTCGTCTGCCACCGCCCACACCACCGTGAGCTTCCACTCTCTAATCAAAGCAGTTCAGAGTCGTGTTCGGGGGGCGTTGAGTTTGTGTTGCGTTGCTGATCTTGTTGGAGTGCTCAGTTTCGCTAAAGGAGCTCCGGTGAGCTCGTTCGCCGTGTGCCGTGCGCTGCCATCCGCCTCGGCCGCCGCTGCTCGTGCTCCGGTGAACCCTAGAGGTCGTGTCGTAGCTTGTTGGGCTTGCCTTGGTGAGAGGGTGCGACCTGGTGCCGTTGGTCTTGTGGACGAGCTCACCAACGGCGAAGCTCGGCCGCCAACCGTCGCCGCCGGCCGCGTTTCAAACGGAGAGAAAAGGGGGAGGAAGAAGAAGCCGACACGCGGGGCCGCCATCAGTGAGAGAGAGAAAGAGAGAGAGCAGCGCGTGTGCTCGGCGGCGGGCTGGGTCAATGCGCTGCACCGAAGGGCCGACCGGCTGGGCAGGCCAAAGTGGCCTGCAAAGAGAAGGAAGAGTTTTTCTTTTTTCCTTTTATGATTTTAAGTGCTGATTTTCATATTTTCATAATGATTTATTTTGGGCAAGTAAAAATATGCAAAAATATGTTCTATGATCCTTGAGTGATGCTCTACTTAGAAAAAAATACTAACTTTGAATTTTCCTTAATTTTTATTTACCTCAAAAAAAATTGCTCCTTTAATTAATAAATGCAACTTCCATGATTTTTAATAAATAAAATATAAGTCTAAAAATTATGAGATTTGTTTTGAGTATTAACTAGATGATAAGGAACTTAATCATAAAGTTTGATCATGTTTTGACTAATTTTTGTTTTATACTTAATTAATGCCCTATTTAATTAATGTTTAATTAGTTAATATCTTGATTAATTAGGATTTAATTAATCTTTAGTTAGTAAGTTAATTAGTGGCTTTTAACAACTGTAAAAATGGTTAATAAATTAGTAATTAACCTTGATCATTATAGGATTGATTGAGTTTGGGATTGAGTGGTGACCCTAGGTCATTAACCCTAATGACCTTCGGCCTTTTATGTTGATTGCGTATCGTTAGTCCGTTGTCGTCAACGCTAACTATGCTTCCCTAGTGCAACTTTACCGTGAAGGGAAGTTGTACTCAAGATTGACTAGTTATCGTTGCATCATTATCGCGTGATCCTTTTATTACTGCATTGTAATCATGCATCTCTATCGTGTAGCTGTCGAATCTGAGGAGGGAGTTGGTCCAACTCCTATTTCTGAAGAAGGTTATTAGTGGGAGGAGGTTGGTCCCGATCTCGGCAGTTCCGTCACTGAGCTTGACTTCCCCGAGCCCCAAGGCAAGCCCCGGATGCATTTAACCACCTCCTTGTATTTCGAAAATCTTTTATATTCTATGTTGATGATATGATGCATTAGGTGTTAGGAGTTGTGTGATATCCTACTTTGATGCATTTACCGTACCTTGATATATTACCCTGGATACCTATTTTGATTTTGAAAATGCCTAGTGGATGCTTAGCCCTACTTATAGCATAGGTTTTGAGAAATATTTCTAAAAGTGTGATAATGGTACCAACTTTTGAGAAAGTAATGAAAACCTGATGTTTCTTATTGGTATCCTTCACTTTGATCGGGTCAAGGGTACGCAATAAGAGCATGATGAGTAAATCGAGACATTGTTGGAGTGACTTGCATCAGGAAGGGCTAGTGCCCTGATGTAGTGTCGTCCACTTGTGTCGGTTAAGCACATTTTGTTGCCTTGGCCCTTAGATCATGAGGTTATTGGATAGTATTAGTCGCATGCTAATGGCGGTAAGCTCCACTTGGACTATCCATGACAAGAGTGGACAATCGTGGACTTGGAGTGGAGAGATGATGGGAGTAGCGTGTACCCATCCTACGAGTACACCGTCGACGGACTGACGGCGCAGAGAGGTGGAGTACTGTACTCTCTGGTGCCATAGGACTCGGTCTGGTATGGAGAAATCCAAGCGTGAGTTGATGTATGTGAGACGTTTGGTCCTGCATACGTCGTGTGGCTAGGAAGCCCCAGCTGGGTATATATAGGCGATTCGAATCGTCATTGCTCCACGATATAGGAGACCTGATCCTTGCACTAGCATCGTAGTAATTATGGAAGTTGTTGAGATTGGAAAGTTTTAAATTCATTACTTGATTGACAAGTGATTGTTATAGTAAGGATCGGCTTAGTCCCTTTTGCAAAGTTGCCTTTTGATCTTGCTAAAGCCTCACCTTGATTTCTATTAGCCAGTATTCCTGAGTCTTCTCCCCAATTTTTAGTTAGGTAAGTCTTGTGGAGTACTTTTGGTACTCAGGGTTTGTTAAATCCCTATTGCAGGTGAACTGTGTGAGCAAATGTGCTACGGCCTTGTTGCATGACGGTTATCGAGGGAGGATCTGATGAGGAATAGGTTATGTGGCCCTTGGGCAGGGCACTTCTGTTGTGTGGTTTATAATAAAGTTACGTAATGATACTTCCACTGTTTTGTAATAATGATACTCTAGTTTGTATGAACTTTACAAAGGGTTTGTAAATTAAGTTATTGTAAGTCTTCCGCTACTCTGGTATTTTGTACAAAAACTATTGTAATCTTTGTGATATCTCTGTAAGTATCGATCGTGGAGGAATCATGGTTTATCGGGGATTCATCCGACGGAACATTTTAAGTTATATGGTGTACAAGCATAGCCAATAGAGGTCTTAGGGACAATGTCAGGTGCTTGTGGGCCATATAATTTAAAAGGTTCTACCACAGGAGGTTTCAGAGCGGTACTTACAAAGATACTTACAGTATTACTTTGCAAAAGCTTAAAAATATTTTGGATTCAAAAGTTAAAAGTGGTTTAGTCCAAATTGCTTCTGCTCCGTCTTAATTCTTCCTACTAGCCTTCCTAGATTGTCATGTTGTTTTTCCTTTTGTCCTATATTACTAAAAGTATGCTTATATTACTTTAAAAAGTCTTTTGCTTGATCCGTAGGTTCGATCATGCATCATGTTTAATTAACCTGTTTAAAATCATATCCCCGTTCAAAAGTGGTTGGGCTAAGTAAAATCAATCCTATTCTTGCTAACTCTAGCGCTCTCAATCTTATAGATTCTATCTCTACTTTTTACAGGATGGCCCGTACTAAGCAGACTGCTCGCAAGATGACTGGTTTGAAGGGTGTGCCGCGCCACCAGTTGGCGCCGCGCAACAATGATGCTGAGGCTGGTCCAAGTGAGCCGAAGCCCAAGAAGAAGCTATCCAAGAAGCAGAAGATAGCCCAGTTGTCCGCAGAGCTAGCTGCCGCCACCAAGGATCGCTTGATGGCAACTGTTGAGAATGACAAGTTGAAGTCCGAGATAGCCAACCAGCAGAAGAGGAGCCACAGGATCTTTGGACCATCACCAAGCTCCAGCAGACCATCGCTCGTCTTCAGCATGAGCTGGATGGTGCGATGCATCAAAGGAATGATGGATACGATTACATCGAAGAGTTACGGGCTCAGGTGGACGATCTCGAAGCCTACAATGCAGCTTTACACGAGGAGCTCCACCACCAGTACAACCTCCATGATCCTTTGTACCAGCAGCAGGTAGCCGCGGACGACCTTGGTGCCATGGAGTCACCCGAGGTGCACCAGACACCCACTGAGGAGTCCCAGGAGGACGAGGACCGCGAGTCAGTCGCGGGTAACGAGTCAGATGCCTGATCTCCTTGAGATGGATGTGTAATATAGTTATCTTTATATGCTATGTAGTCAACCTAGGTATGTCCTGCCTACGAGCGGACTTGTAACATAAATAAGTGAACCCATGTGTTACCGGTGTGTACTAATGCTTTTAAGTTCAATAAAGCTACTTGTGAATAACAGATGCCTGTCAACACTCATGCTGGTTCTTCACAAGAGGGGGGTGAGGTTCTGCAGGCACCACAAGCACCACAGTCTTTGGCTGAAGCAGTGGCAGCTCTGGTAAATGCCACTACTGAGAATTCCCGTCTGTTGCGAGAAATGGGCCAGCACAATCAGAATGCACCACATGAGAATCATGGTTGTCGTAATCACGACGAGATCATGTATGTGGATTTCACTGAGACCCGTCCGCTAGTCTTTACCCAAGCTAATGACCCTTTAGAGGCTAATGATTGGCTCCGTGTTATAGATTAGAAGTTTGATTTGTTAGTGGGCTGTCCAGACCTTTTGAAACCTAAGTTTGCCGCACAATAGTTGAGGGGTCCTGCATCTGCATGGTGGGCAAACTTTCTGGCACGTCAGCCAGCCGGTCAGCGAATCACTTGGCCCATGTTCCAAGATGCATTCCATCAGCATTTCATTCCTGACGGGGTGATACAAGCCAAGCTTAAAGAGTTTATGGCACTAAAGCAAAGTGGCCGCCCAGTGGTGCAATATGTCAACATGTTCAGTCATCTGTCACAGTATGCACCTGAGCATGTGGATACTGATAGCAAGAAAAAGAAGTGCTTCGTCAGGGGTTTGAGGGGTGATATTGCAACCCATCTCACTACCAATCCAAATGCCACATTTTATGAGGCAGTGGATATTGCGATATCATGTGAGAGATCATAGATAAAGCAGAAGGGTGAGGAGAAGCGTGCTTTCACTAAACTGTCTAGCGAAATCTAGAAACGCCGAAAGGTTATATTCCACCCTACTCAGCACAACTGCCAGCCGTTCCGCTATTCGCAGCACCAGCAGAGCCGCCAACCCTATTACTACCCACCACAGCAGCAGCAAGCCCAAAGACAACAGGTGTACACTCGCCCTGCTGCTATAACCTATCCACAACAACCGAACACCCAAGGTGTTCGAAACACAAACGCACCAGCTCCACATAATTCCCCCACTGGCATTGGTCCGTGTTTTAATTGTGAAAAGCCCGGACATCTTGCCCGATACTGTCTCTACCCCAAAAGGAATACTTCCAACTTCCAGCAAGGATCGGGCAGTCAGCAGCATTAGAGTCAAGGCAGGGGTAATCCACAGCATGTCCTGAGGGTGAATGCCGAAAAGAAAACTGGGCGTTTGTATCACGTCCAAACTGGGGATGTTCTTGAAGGAGAACCTGTTCTAATGGGTATGTTCCCTGTTGCCAGTCACCCTGCAATTACATTATTTGATTCTAGTGCATCGTATACATTCATCAACCATACTTTCGTTGCAAAGCATGAAATCCCCATAAAAGAAATTAAAGATAAGCTTTTGGTGCAGTCGCCGAGAGGGCGTATACGCACACGGGAAATGGTATATCAGGTTCCTATATCTCTTGGTGGGTATCTCTATCCCACGAATCTGATAGTACTGAAGGATCAGAACATAGATGTGATCCTTGGAATGAATTGGTTACATCAATACGACGCTATGATTGACGCGCTGAGTAGAACCATTAAACTAGCTCTACCTGATAACCAGTCTCAGCTTGTTATCCAATTCCTGACTCCCAAGGGAGCAGTTGAGACAGTTAATGCAACCTCAGTGCAAGAAATCAAGGATATACCTATGGTCTATGAGTTTCCAGATGTATTCCCTGAGGATTTGCCTAGGTTACCACCAGAGCGAGATGTTGAGTTTGTGATTAAATTAAAGCCAGGTACTGCACCAGTATCCTGAAGAGCTTATCGAATGCCTCCAAAAGAATTAGCAGAGTTGAAAACTCAGCTGAAAGAATTATTAGACAAAGGTTTTATCTGACCTAGTTCATCACCGTGGGGTTGTCCTGCTATCTTTGTGAAAAAGAAAGACCAAACTCTGAGAATGTGTGTGGACTATCGCCCACTAAATAAGGTGACCATCAAAAATAAATATCCTCTTCCTCGTATAGATCTTCTCTTTGACCAACTTGCGGGAGCCAAGGTGTTCTCCAAGATTGATCTTAGATCTGGTTACCATCAAATCCGAATCAGGCCTAAAAATATTTCTAAAACCGCCTTCACCACCAGATATGGTCTATATGAATATCTTGTTATGTCATTTGGGCTTACTAATGCTCCAGCCCATTTCATGTATCTGATCAACTTGGTGTTTATGCCCGAGCTCGATCGCTTTGTCATGGTTTTCATAGACGACATCCTTATATACTCTAAAACCTAAGAAGAACATGCGGAGCATCTCCGTATTATTTTGACTCGTCTCCGAGAACATTAGCTTTATGCCAAATTTAGCAAGTGTGAGTTTTAGCTTAGTGAAGTCAAATTTCTTGGTCATGTTCTATCTACCGAGGGTGTTGCAGTTGACATTGGCAAAGTCTAAGATATCCTTAACTGGAAGCCACCCCCAGTGTTCACCAAGTCCATAGTTTCCTGGGAATGACGGGATATTACCGTCGTTTCATTCCCGACTTCTCCAAAATAGCCAAGCCAATCACAGAACTTCTAAAGAACCAAACCAAATTCAAATGGTTATCTGAATGTGAGTAAGCATTCCACAAGTTGAAAGATCTTTTGACTACTGCTCCAGTCCTAGCTCAATCGAATATTGAGAAGCCGTTTGATGTGTATTGTGATGCATTTGGCATCGACATCGGATGTGTGTTGATGAAAGAAGGCAGAGTTATTGCTTATGCTTCTAGGTAGTTGAAGCGACATGAAGAGCATTACCCAACACATGATCTTGTGCTAGCCGCAGTTGTGCATGCTTTGAAGATATGGAGGCACTATCTATTGGGCAATACCTGTCTATCTATAGTGATCACAAAAGTTTGAAATATATCTTTACACAGTCTGAGCTGAATATAAGGCAGAGAAGATGGCTTGAATTAATCAAAGATTATGATCTTGAAGTACATTATCATCCTGGCAAAGCTAATGTAGTTGCTGACGCTCTTAGTCGGAAGGGTCAGTGTAACTGTCTTGCTATTACACCTGTGAATCTTAGTCTGTGTCAAGAGTTAGAAAGATTGAATATTTACATGATTTCTCAGGGTAGCCTAAATGATATCATAGTGCACTCTTCTATTCAAGAACAGATTATTGCAGCTCAGCGAGAAAGCAAAGGTCTCAAGCATATTAGAGAAAAGGTCTGATCGGGGCAAGCATCTTGTTTCCG
The DNA here is from genome assembly GCA_015844335.1 of Chrysopogon serrulatus. Classification (NCBI taxonomy): domain Eukaryota; kingdom Viridiplantae; phylum Streptophyta; class Magnoliopsida; order Poales; family Poaceae; genus Chrysopogon; species Chrysopogon serrulatus. The sequence goes on from JADLZL010002582.1 coordinate 98,294, forward strand.
CCTTGATGATAATAATATATTATGGTTCAAAAATCGTCTGGTCGTTCCAAAAGTTCCTGAGCTCAGACAGTTGATTCTTGATGAAGCTCACCTAACCAGGTTCTTAATTCATCCAGGTAGTAATAAGATGTATCAAGACCTGAGGCAGAGGTTCTGGTGGACCAAAATAAAAATCGAGATAGCTCGGTATGTTGCAAGATGTGATACCTGTCAGAAAGTCAAAGCTATGCATCTAAAGACTGCCAGAATGTTGCAGCCTTTGCCAATTCTAGCATGGAAGTGGGAAGAAATCAGTATAGACTTTATTGTCGATTTGCCCAGAACAGCCAGAGGCTATGATTCTATATGGGTTATTGTTGATCGCTTGACTAAGTCGGCACATTTCATACTAGTAAAGAATGTTTACCGAGCATCTCAGTATGCTCAGTTATACATAGACTGAATCATGTGCTTGCATGGGGTACCCAAGTCTATTGTTACAGATAGAGTTACACAGTTTATTGCTCAATTCTGGCGGAAGTTCCATGAGACCCAGGGCACTAATCTGTTATACAGTACTGCCTATCATCCACAAACTGGGGGACAGACTAAAAGAGTAAATCAAATTCTTGAAGATATGTTAAGATCTTGTGTACTGACTTATTCTTCAGCATGGGATAAATGTTTGCCATTAGCAGAGTTTGTTTACAACAATAGTTATCAAGAGAGTATCAAAATAGCACCATTTGAAGCTTTATATGGCCGCCGATGTCGTACTCCACTCAATTGGTTTGAACCAGGAGAAAGATGGTTACGTGGAAGTTAATTTAGTCAAAGAAACCGAAGATAAGATTAGACAAATTCAAGCAAATCTGAAAAGAGCTTAGTCTCAACAGAAAAGTTATGTGGACCATCATCGTCGACCTTTAGCATTTAAGGTCGGAGACTTTGTATACCTGAAAGTATCACCAATGAAGGGTGTGGATCGTTTTGGGGTCAAAGAAAAGTTGGTACCTCGATACATCAGTCCATTTCAAATCATTAAACAGTGTAGGAAGGTTGCATATCGATTAAATTTACCTGAACAGTTGTCTCTTGTGCATAATGTGTTCCACGTATCCCAACTAAAAAAGTGTTTGTGAGTACCAGACAAGATTGTTGACATTGAAGGTGTCAGACTTGAACCTGACGACATGTCTTTGAATATCCGGTCAGAATTCTTGATTGTAAGGATCGGGTTATACGCAGGCAAACAAGAAGATTTTACAAAGTCCAGTAGGATCAACACTCTGAAGAAGAAGCAACCTGGGAGTCTGAGGAATTCTTAAATGAGCACTTTCTGGAGTTTCTTCCTTCCTTTTCCTAAGTCACGATTCGTTCCTAAGAATTGTGACTTTCCAAAGATATGAGACTTGTAATGTGAACCCTTCTACCTCTCTTATGAAACCATGTAAGATGTGTTTGCTTGACACATTTCCTTTTCCATTACTTGGCCCTAAGCTTTGAATCTCGGGACGAGATTCCTTTTAAGGGGGATGTAATGTAACACCTCTAGTGTTACGTTAACCTAAATCTGCCATGTCATCATCATCATTGCATAAGCATTCATGGTTAGAAAACCCTAATAAGTATAACTAAAATGAGTTTATCTAATTCTAGGGTTATTTGCGCTCTTTTATAACGTATGTGTATGTGTATGTCATTAAACTTCACTTACATGTTTAACCTTGTTTATAAAAGAAATTAACTAAAACCAACTTTGATGTTTGCAAGTGCTTGACTAACCTTGACTCACACCTTAAACATGTTTTACAAGTCAAATGATGCAAAAAAGAATCAAATTTGAATTTAGAATTCAAATCCCAACCCCAAGTCAAATTGGTTGTGTTGGGAATTGAATATCATTTTGAATTTTGAGGAGCCAACCATAATTAATTTTGTTAATAAAAGTTACCAAACTTTGGCACCATTTCAAAGTATGAACTTTTTACTTTGAAAGTATGTCATTGGTTGGGTTTGAAACTCACCACAACACCATTAATTAATTGTCCAAAGATCTAATTTGAAATTCTTCTTCAAAAACTTGAAATTCAAAGGTGTTTTACCCTTTTCTCAATTTCACCTCAAAATATTCAAAATTTGGGAAAACTTCAAAAAAATACAGACTATGCATATTTTTGAGCTCCACAAGTTTGGTAAATAAAGTTTTTCAAGTTTTTGAATAAAATTTAAAGTAATTTTATAAGTTCTTTAAATTACGAATTGTCCTATTTTTGGTTTTTAAGCTCAAATTCAAAAATTATTTAGTTTTATAAAAAATTTCTAAGTAAAAGTTGTAGACATTGAAAAATAGAACAACTCTTATTTTGGGAGATTTTCATCTTTTATTTAAAATTTGAAAGTAATTTTGAAATCCCAAAAGTTGGAATTTAAACCTTTTTCAAATTTAAACTCCAATTTCAAAAATATTTGGAATTTGACAAAACTTGTTTAATGAAAGTTGTAGAGCATAAAATTTTAAACAACCTGTATTTTTGGGAAATTTTGAGTGCAGATCAAATTTTTGGAGTAATTTGAAAAAGGAGAAGAGAAATATCTACGCTATGATTGCATGAGCAGGGGCGGACACCTCGCCACCGCGCCCATGCCGTGACTCACCGGTGCCGCCGTGGCCGTTCCGGCGTCTTCCCCGGTTTCACGCGCCCCCAACCACCTGTCCAACATCGGAAGGCCCTGGCCACCGCTTCGAGTCACCCTTGCCCTATATAAGCCGGAGTTGGCCGTCGTCGTCGCCTTTTTTCTCCGCACTGCTTGTCACCGGCCGCCGTCGATCTTTTGTGCAATTCACGCGCTATGCTTGATCATCATCTGCTCCACCTCGCCAGTAGCCCCGCCAGCTCCTTGCGCATCGATTGAGCCATTTCCCGCTCTGTTTCATCGCCACAGTGAGCCGTGCGAGGTCATCTTCCCCGTCTCCGGTCGTCTGCCGCCGCCCACACCACCGTGAGCTTCCACTCTCTAAAAGCAGCTCAGAGTCATGTTCGAGGAGCGTTGAGTTTGTGTTGCGTTGCTGATCATGTTGGAGTGCTCAGTTTCGCTAAAGGAGCTCCGGTGAGCTCGTTCGCCGTTGTTGGTACAAATTAACTGCACTCCTTTAAATAAGATTTAAGTAAGATTATCCGCAAGCGCACAGATATCGTACCAATGTCACATTTTATCCGGAGGTTTTAAATATCGTATCCACAGGGAACAGTTGTGATGATGACAAAGTCTATAGACTTAACCCTACAATTAGGCTAGATAAAATCAAGAAAGAGGAAATAGCTATTGAACTCTAGTTTTGACAACCGGTAAGCTTTGTATAATATTGTTCTAACTGGGCAAGTATCCCGAATAAGAGAAGAAATAGAGTAATCTCCTACCAAGAACTTATAAGCCTATCAGTCCTATCAACGAAAAGCAGACTACAGAGGAACCAACGCAGCTATCACCTATGCGGACTACGACTATCCGGCTAATCAGGGGACATCCACAAGCAATCATAGCCCAGACACCACATCTACACTACGAATTACTACTTCAATGAAGTAATGACCAAGACCAAAGCACTCAATATAAGATGTGAACTTAAGAACAAATAAGAACAACTGCTTACTTGAATCGGAATGATGAATACAAAAGTACCTTAGAATGCAGCTCCGGGCGAGGGAGCTAAATCCAGAAGAATACAGCCACGAAGAAGCACCGACAGGCCGGAACTCCTCCAGAATCTCTACTCCTCTACCCAATCTCTCTAATCTCTAAACAAGACTAGATCTAGATGAACTAGTCTGTCCTAATTGCTACAACTAGATGAACTAGAACTAGATGAACTAGAACTAGATCAACTAGAGGGACCCTAACCCTAATTATGTAGAGAATATGAAGCACCGGGGTGTAGAATGCCTCTTGAAGGGGCCTTGGGGCATCATTATATAGGCCGAGGTGGAGTAGGGGGCAAGGAACCGCCGCATCATCGATCTACGTCTTCATGTTGTGTGCACCGTCGGATCAAACCGACCTTAGATCGACGTAGGGATGCTCTGCTTGGGTGCCAAGGAAGCGTGGGAGGAAGACTCCAGAAGGCGGCGGCCAGATGCCACAGGGGGGCGCCGACCGGGCGCCGAGGGGGGCCGGCCGCCCCACCTGGACTCCCCCGTGGGTCCCGCCGCTTCGGGTGTCTTCTAGATGTTTCCCGAGCGATGACGATATTTTTCGACGCGGATAAGTTTCATGATAATTATGCACTCTAATCCCTCTTTTATGCTTTTTTCTCGAATAATCCCCGAAAAAATATAGAATATGCAAAACTCGTGGAAATTGTCGGTTAAAACCGTAGACTAATGTGTATTCATGTATCCTTTCATGTCTAAAGTTCTAATAAATATTGACATTATCCACCGTCAACAACTCCCCCAAGCTTACCTTTTGCCAGTCTCTTGGCAAACGACCTAAGTCTAATTATTAAAATATTTGGATCAGGAGTTGCTGCAATACTTTTATTTCTTTTAAGTACACTTGCTTTGAAACAGAAATTTTTCTCCGGATTAGACAACAACCTGCTCTAACTTTCAAACTTACCCATTTTACCTTTAACTATAGAGCTTTACAACTTTTGCATAAGTCTTGAGCAATCAAAAGATAGAACAATAAAGTCAAGCCCTATATCTCAAATTCTTCACAGTACCAATATTCCAGAGTTATATAAATTTTTAAAATAAAACTCAGAGCTTAATTGTATGATACCCTCAAATCTCTTATTATATACGGTATTTATGGATCTCACTTAGGTATTAATGATGTTATGCCTTCCTACAACTAAGGATTTATAGTGGAGCTTATAGGAGTGGCAATAACAAGGATGAGCATACTTGCAATTCATATGTTGTAAAGTCAAACAATGGATCCACAGAGAATCGAGGCATACAATCAAATCAAGATGTGCATGTGTATGGCATATGGTGGATAGGTGTATATATGGTATTTAGTGGCTAATACTAATTCTACTTTTGCTCTTTGAAGAGGCTAATACTAATTCTACTTTTGCTCTTTGAAGATAACTCCCTCCTTTAAAACTTAGAACTCTCCACAGAAAAACATGGGCTATCTTTATTCTCTCTTCTCTTTTTTTCTCTCTCTTTTTTTATTAATCTGTGAGGCGGGCATCTATATATCCATTGTTTTAATTATTGAATACTTGTCCATCTTTTACTCTCCTTTTTCTTCTACTCTTTATTTTCAATACGTTTGCATAGCCACATGCATCCTTTGAATATAAATAATTGGAGAGATAATGATAAGAACTTAGAGCAATACGGGCTGTCCTATAGGGTATATTTTTGAGTGTTTTACTCCCAGTGTAGGAGAAAAAATATTTTTAAGGTGGATCTGGATGAAAGTGGAAAATAACTGCGCTTATATCCCAGAGTAGGAGTAATGCATATGTGGGTGGAGTACGTAAGTGATCTTGATTTTAAGAGCATGACAAGGCTCTCATAAGGTATACAACAAAGATTGACTAAACTCAATGTAAAGCAAGCAGCATGAATGCACAAAGGTTTTACTAACTCTAAATGTATTATATGGGTTTGGTAGGAATTTAAACTTTATCATACAAGAGCTCATCATGTAAGATTTTAGGTTTTAAAATAAATCTCCAGAACTTAGTAATGCTAGGAATAAGATAAATAGCAGTTTAGACCTTCATATATTATATCAATCAATTACCTAGACTTAGCTCAAACATATGCCTCCACAAATTTCAGGTTCGGAGTAAATTCTTATATCAAAGTAGTCATGTCCAAAACTCAGGAGAATTCATGGTTGAAAACTAGGTATTTGAAAGGAATTAGTGTAGAGTAACTATTCATCATCTCCAAGATAAAATTTTAATGTTCTCTAGTTTTTATTTAACTCTTACTAACTAGACATACTCTATGATCACACCTTAATATATAGATAAGTATTTTATTTTTGATTTTAATTTGTTATTCATCTTTTTATTTCTATTGGACTCACAAGACTCTAAAGACATGGACCTTCGTATGCCCATATCTTTTTGGTATTTTATGACTATATAAAATAGACTCGATAATCGCCTAGGTATAGTTACCTAATAACTTGGGGATGCTCCTCCTCCAAGCTAGATATTTGTAATACTTGGTGTTGATGGTCTTTAGAGTGAGCTAACCCGGCGTCCCTGGTAGGTGCCACTAATAGACTCTCTTCTTGTCATAATGTTGTTCCCGTATAATTACACTCCAAAAAGAAAACTAAAACTCGAGGCTCGAATTTAATAAGAGGTTAGATCAGCCAATAAGTAATTGATTATTCTTATGAGTTGATTTCAAATTGACAAGTTCTAGCAGGATTCTCTTCTTAGGATTTTCTAGTTTAATTATGTAGAAACGAAATATGTGTGCATGATATATAGTTGTATTATTATATTATATTTAATTTATTTTTTTATATGCCACCATAGATTATATTTATTCTCGTGGAGCTTAGGCTTTTCATAATGCAAGAAAGTAAATACAAAAGTTATTATTTTTTTTATGCCACCACAGTAAATATTCCTATAGGATTACCACAAGTTTATTTATGTGGGACTTTTAATATTTTATGATGCAAAGTAGATGAAGCAATAAAGATTTTTATTTTATTTTATTTTCTTTTTAATATTTATGAAGATAAATATGTTAAGGTAAATTTATTAATGTAGACAGAAATACTAATTAATTAGATAACTACCATATTACCATATGGCAAGGGTACGAAATTTAAAGTCTACCGATAGGTCTTCTTCTTCCATTCTTGTGTATCTCTCCATCTTGAGAGATGGAGGTCTTGATGGTTGCATACCTCTAGTAATAATGATGTCACTTTTGTTTTTTGGTTTGGCCCATAGGTTGAAATAGAGCTTTAATAGTAGATGGCAAAGCATCTTGCTCAGTGTACATGTTCATAGAACTTTCACTTGTAGAATTAATAAACTTTGCTCGATGCATTGTTCTTTTTGCAAAACCAAGGCGGAGATCAAGTGCATGGGCTCTCTTGGTGGAAAAACACCAACAGAACCAAATTTATCTCTTTTTTTTATTTTTTCTCTATCCTTAGGCACTTTGAACAAGATAAAGTTGGTGTTACATGATTTGTTTATTTATGACATGAGTGGTAAGATTAAAAGATTAAGCATTGAATGTTGCATTTAAGTTCACATGTCAGAAAAGAATGAAAATGCTTAACCAATGGAAGGATTGTCTATCTCTATATAAATTTTTACATAAGTATGACTATGGTCTTCCCAAGATCGAATATAATATTTTAGCTTGTTTGGTTAAGACTGAGATTAAGAGAACGGTGCCATTGAGTTAATTAGGTTAATCAATTTAAGTTGTAACTCTAACATGTTTGTGTATTTATGTGCACCAAGATCAAGAGAAGAGTAGTGACCACTTACCTTAGAATATTACCTTCATTATTAGAGCGTGACGGCACTAAGTTATGAAGGGTAAATGATTGGTGGTCCTTTTCTCTTGCGTCTTGAGTTGTTCATGGACATCTTGTCTCTTCTGTTGCACTCATTCTTTTGCCATCTTTTGCTTCTTTGATCTTTTTAACTTTTTTTTCCTCAGTCATTATTATGCCTGTAATAGATTAGTGGACAACACATACCCGAAAGAATATACAAATTTTAAACATAGGTTGCTTGTTCAAGTATTTCATTTTGTTCTGTCTATGCTAATGAAAAGATAGTATTGATATTATTTTAGTATAGATCATGTTTTATACAGACATGGCTTGAGGCAAAGTAACTTGCAGTAGAAGATAACGTGAATGAATCATTAATACTCACAGTTCTATCATTTATGATGAATGAGCTATGTCTTCTTTTTTTAAGCATGTGCCCTGTCTCATCTCTAATTCGAATTTATCTCATGACTTACCCAAATTAATTTTAAAAGTTTTCTGCAGGGGTTAGCCTAATAAAAATATCCAATATCTACTACAACAATTTCTAGTTTAATAACAAAGCTAAACTCCATATCTAATTTAGTTAAAGAAGGCTATTTAATCTAAGCACCACGCTTAATTCAAAAAATACCTTTGAAAGTATGTCCAAGTACTTCCAAACCAAATCTTACTATAGCAAACAAAGGTAATATGAAAACACTTATAGAGATTTATTCATTTAGAGATATGAAAAGGTAAATAATTGAACATGAATAAAAAAAGTAGATACAACCAATATTAGCAATATAGGATTTTCTAAATAAGTTCATTCTTCCGAGCTTAAATTTTGAAAGGCAGATTTAAGTTTAGATGGATATAATTAATGTTGCATGATAATTGGTTGGACATATCTGTTGTTGCCATTAGTCATTTTCTCACTTCAAACCTGAAATGGTTAGTGACAAAAAACATCCAAAGGAACATTTTCATGAATTTACAAGGGCATTATAGCTATGCTATTTTTTTCAAGAGTGGTTATTTTAGGACACAAGGTTATTCTTAGAAAACCTTCTAATTATTGTACATTGAGTTTGTGCGGCGGTTTTCTCTAGAACACTAGCCTTTGTGCGCCTATATCAAGATTACAACGAGATCTATAATATTTATGATAAACATATGCATCTACAACCACCCTTTTAATGATTTTATGAACAGGTATAAAGAGAAGGTTAAAGATATCATGTGTGGTTGTATTAGAGAGACCAAAAGATTCGGGAGATTTCTCATATGACCATGGATTCGATGAAGTGTTTATGAGATAATTCCCATGCTCATCGATGTGATCTCCGTTTTTGAACTCCAAGGGCGTTTCTTCATGGATGTCTGTAGGCAACAAGTTTGCCTCTATTATTTTATGTCTATGACATTTATTGGATGTTTTATTTTCTAGAATTTCCCATGAATTGATATCCCTAAGGTTGGTCTCTAAAGCTTTCTCTAAACTTTGGGTGAGTTCTATTTATTAAAGAAATTGATTTAAGCTCACCATTTGAATTTAAACCAAGTTTAGATGCTAGTGCTAAAGTTTCATCCTCTTCCATCCATTCTTTTACAATAGCATATGCATTTCTAGTATGTTCTATGCATTCCTGCCATTGTCGATGCTCTTCTTGATTATTCCTATTATCTTCATGACTCTTATTCTTGGGATGTCTTGATGGATTTCTAGGGTCATTATGAAGTTTAGTAGAAACATCATAAGAAGATTCATTGGGGTTAAGGATGGGTTTAAAGACATTTACTGTAGGCATAGAAGGGGAGAAGATAGAATTTACTCCTAAGTGGCTTGGTTCTCCTTCTATGGCATCACTCGACATGCCATCCTTAAACTCTTCCCAGTGTCTTTCAAGAGGGAAAGGAAGTTGACGACACTTTTCCCAAGATGCTCTTCTAAGAAGATTTGATGTGTATTGATTTACGAGCATCTTAGCTTACTGGAAGTCTAAATCATCAAAGTGGAATTTCAAAGGTTTAGGATCGATAGCTAAATCTTGGAAATGGAATAATTATGTTTTAGCTACCAAGACTTCCGTTTTTAGTTTGGGTGATAAGTTCTTCTCTTCCTTGGGGAGCTCAGAATAGGCTTGAACAACCTTTTCTAGCATAGGCCTTGCTTCAGTTATAGGTAATTGAAGAAATGCTCCTCCAGAGGCTAAATCAAGGGATTCCTTAGATTCCTTGGTAAGACCCAAATAAAAATATTGAATAAGCACAGGGTCTGAAAAACCAAGGTCAGGGCCAAATGTAACAAGTTCATTAAAACGCTCCCATGATTTACTAAAAGATTCTTGTTCTAGTTGTCTAAAAGTTAGAACCTCTTTTCGAAGGTTAACTACTCTATGGATGGGAAAGAAATATAAATAAAATTCAGAGTATAATGTTTCCCAATCACCTTGCATACTCCCTACGGCTCGATTATACCAACGTTTGGCTCTTTCAGTCAAGAAAAACGGAAAAAGCTTCCATCTAATAGTCTTATCGGACATGCCGAAAGAATGTGCAAGCATGCATGTGTCCGCTTTCGAATTCTCGTAAGTGTGAGTATGGGTTTTCGTTACCTTCTCCCGAGAAGGGTTTATCCCGAATCATATTAATTAAACATGGACGCAGCTCATAGCCAGGTGTTATGATAGGTTCATTAGATTTTGGTGGCCCAAAGCTTTCGCGCGTGCCATAAAAACAGATAGGAATAGAATTAAAAGCATCCATAAGGACGAACACAAAAATAATGAAGAGAAAGGGATAAAATAAGAAAAGATAAGTATAATACAAGATTAAGCTAGACTAAGTCAAAATCAGTAAACCGTTCCCCGACAACGGCGTCAAAAATGCTTGTTGTTATAAATTAACTGCACTTCTTTAAATAAGATTTAAGTAAGATTATCCGCATAAGTTTACGATATATCGTACCAATGTCATCATTTACCCGAAGGTTTTAAATATCGTATCCACAGGGAACAGTTGTGATGATGACAAAGTCTATAGACTTAACCCTACAATTAGGCTAGATAAAATCAAGAAAGAGGAAATAGCTATTGAACTCTAGTTCTGACAACCGGTAAGCTTTGTATAATATTATTCTAACCGGGCAAGTATCCCGAATAAGAGAAGAAACAGAGTAATCTCCTACCAAGAACCTATAAGCCTATCAGTCCTATCAACGTGAAGTGGACTACAGAGGAACCAATGCAGCTGTCACCTACGTGGACTCCCACTATCCGGCTAATCAGGGGACATCCACAAGCAATCATAGCCCAGACACCACGTCTACATTATGAATTACTACTTCAATCAAGTAATGACCAAGACCAAAGCACTGAATATGAGATGTGAACTTAAGAACAAATAAGAACAACTGCTTACTTGAATCAGAATGATGAATACAAAAGTACCTCAGAACGCAGCTCCGGGCGAGGGAGCTGAATCCAGAAGAATACAGCCACGAAGAAGCACCGACAGGCCGAAACTCCTCTAGAATCTCTACTCCTCTACTCAATCTCTCTAATCTCTAAATAAGACTAGATCTAGATGAACTAGTCTCTCCTAATTGCTACAACTAGATGAACTAGAACTAGATCAACTAGAGAGACCCTAATCCTAATTATGTAGAGAATATAAAGCACCGGGGTGTAGAATGCCTCTTGAAGGGGCCTTGGGGCGTCATTATATAGGCCGAGGTGGAGTAGGGGGCAAGAAACCGCCACATCATCGATCCGCGTCTTCATGTTGTGTGCACCGTCGGATCAAACCGACCTTAGATCGACGTAGGGATGCTCTGCTTGGGTGCCAAGAAAGCGTGGGAGGAAGACTCTAGAAGGCGGCGGCCAGATGCCACAGGGGGCGCCGACCGGCGCCAGGGTGGGGCCGGCCAGCCCCACCTAGACTGCCCTGTAGGTCCCGCTGCTTTGGGTGTCTTCTACATGTTTCCTGAGGCTGATGACGATATTTTCTGACGCGGATACGTTTCGTGATAATTATGCACTCTAATCCCTCATTTATGCTTTTCTAGAATAATCTCTAGAAAATATAGAATATGAAAAACTTATGAAAATTGTTAGTTAAGACCCTAGACTAATATGTATTTATGTATCCTTTCATTTCTAAAGTTCTAATAAATATTGACGTTATTCACCGTCAACCACCATGCGCCGGGGCGCCGCCATCCGCCTCGGCTTGCATTTGCTCATGCTCGTGAACCCTAGAGGAGGTCGTGTCATAGCTTGTTGAGCTCGCCTCGGTGAGAGGGTGCGACCGGTGCCATTGGTCTGGTGGATGAGCCCGCCAACGGCGAAGCTCGCCGCCAACCGTCGCCGCCGGCCGTTTGAAACGGAGAGAAGAGGGGAAGGAAGAAGAAGCCGACACGGGGGGCCGCGCCATCGGGAGAAAGAGGAGAGAGAGCAGCGCGGCGCCGAAGCCTCGTTAACAAGGGTCGCCTACTTGGCTGAGCCGGCCCAGGCCACACAAAGTGGCTCGCAAAGAGAAGGAAGAGTTTTCTTTTTTTTTTATGATTTTAAATGCTAATTTTCATATTTTCATAATGATTTATTTTTAGCAAATAAAAATGTGGAAAAATATTTTCTGTGATCCTTGAGTGATGCTCGACTTAGGAAAAATACTAAATTTGAATTTTCCATAATTTTTATTTACCTCAAAAAATTGCTCCTTTAATTAATAAATGCAAATTCCATGATTTTTAATAAATAAAATATAAGTCCAAAAATTATGAGATTTGTTTTGAGTATTAACTAGATGACAAGGAACTTAATCATAAAGTTTGATCATGTTTTGACTAATTTTTGGTTTATGCTTAATTAATGCCCTATTTAATTAATGTTTAATTAGTTAATATCTTGATTAATTAGGATTTAATTAATCTTTAGTTAGTAAGTTAATTAGTGGCTTTCAACAACTGTAAAAATGGTTAATAAATTAGTAATTAACCTTGATCATTATAGGATTAATTGAGTTTGGGATTGAGTGATGACCCTAGGTCATTAACCCTAATGACCTTCGGCATGTTGATTGTGTATCGTTAGTCCGTTGTCGCCGACGCTAAATATGCTTCCCTAGTGTGACTTTACCGTTAAGGGAAGTTGTACTCAAGATAGACTAGTTGTCGTTGCATCATTATCGTATGATCCTTTTATTCTTGTATTGTAATCATGTATCTCTATTGTGTAGCTGTTGAATCTGAGGAGGGAGTTGGTCCAACTCCTATTTCTGAAGAAGGTTATCGGTGGGAGGAGGTTGGTCCCGATCTCGGTAGTTCCGTAACTGAGCCTGACTTCCCCGAGCCCCAAGGCAAGCCCCGGATGCATTCAACCACCTCCTTGTATTTCGAAAATCTTTTATATTCTATGTTGATGATATGATGCATTAGGTGTTAGGAGTTGTGTGATATCCTACTTTGATGCATTTACCGTACCATGATATATTACCCTGGATACCTATTTTGATTTTGAAAATGCTATTGGCGGTCCTTAACTCATAAAAATAACCGCCAATACTCGTATAAAATAAACATACATGATCAACAGACTTAGAGTTAGGGCTTAAAACTAATCAGTTCCACAAGTTTTGGTTATCTACCACTTGCAGGAGGACATGCCGGAAATAGATAAAAATATACACATAAAAGGCTACAAAATATACATGAAACGCCCAGGATGCATATGAACTTCGTTTTCAGTGATCCAGAACTTTTCGGAAAGCTAAGAATGAGGCTGACGTGCGCACCAAAGATGGGCCTGATTGGAGCCCACCAGGGTGCGGCCGCACCCTGGTGCGGGCGCACCGCCAGCAGGCCCAATCAGCCCGAGCTTTGGTCGGCTGCTTCCCACCGCCTTCCCAATGTCGGTTTGCATGGGCGTCCAGATTCACTGTACCAGGAAAGGTCGGTTTGGGTGGAATCTTGCAAAGAGCCCCCCTCCACCTCACATATAAAAGGAGGCCTCCCCCTCTCCTTATTCCATCATCCAATTAAGCAACCACCAAGAGGGCAAGAGCACACAAGATCTCCACTTCATAGGGGCCTAGGCCCTGGCTAGCCTAGCTAGTTTAGTGTAGGGAGTGAGAGAGGGAAAGTAGAGGAGGTTCGGGCATGTCTGCCATCTCTTGTCTCGGATCCAGTATCTCCGAGTTGAGGAGGCGGAGTGCTGGACGTGTCGGCTCCCCTCCGACGTGTATCTCTACGGCCACATACTACTTGGAGTATGAGGTCCGTGTTTGACTACAGTGGTGAGTCTCTATTCATGTTATCTTGTGCATTACATTCTTGTGGGTTCGTTGTCTGTTACTTGCCTTAGTAGCTGATGCTCTAGTAGAGGGTCCTGGATAATGCTAGAGTAGTAGTCGATAGCGTAGACGTGGTGTCTAGGCTAGAGGCTACCCTCGTTTGCCTCACACTCCATGGATGAGGGGGTAGGCGGCAGGTGGTGATAGCCCTGTCCGTCCCTTGTAATCCCCCATGTTCGGGTGTGGCGTAGAGCTGGAAGCCGGCATCACTTAGCAGACTAGTTGCAATCCGGTGCCCGAAGCTAGAGTGTAGTATGCAAGGTTACCTCTGAATAGAGACCCTAAATTGTAGAAGAACCTCACTACCCCCTTTTCAACTCTACCCTTGTGTGGTCCTTGGACGAGCTAGTTAGAAGGAATGCCTCCGTTCCTCGTGGAAATGCGATACCCGAAATACTTCTGGGTGAAGTGCTACGATGGTAATTCCGTGCGCTTGCGGATTCTTTCGCATTGCGTTAAGAAATACCAACAAGCATTTCTGGCGCCGTTGCCGGGAAACGGTTGCTGTATTTTCTTTGAAGCTAGTTCATCCTTGTATCTGTATCTTTTCTTTTTTATTCTTTACCAAAAAATAAAAAAAATATTTTCCACCACATCCCATTTACCATGAATTCCACTCCTATTCAAAAAAGTTTCTGTTTCAAAGGGGGAGTTATCCAGGCCACCACATTTTCCAAAAATGAACCACTCATCTGGCTATGAACTCCATCCTAGCTTGATAGCCATGGTTCGGGCACAACCCTTCTCATAGCGTGAAAATGAAAACCTATGCAATCACCTGTGAGATTTTGAGGAAATGTGTTCGTGCCTGAGCATCTCAGGCATGACATAAGAAATTCTAAAGCGGACATTGTTTCCGTTCTCTCACGAGGAAGGCAAAGCAATGGTCCACTCATGCCGTAGGATGCACGAATAGGGATTAGGATGAATGTAAAGATAAATTTTGTCTTGCATTATTCCCTATGTCTCATTTCGTCTCTCTACCAAGGGCAATCCTCGATTTTGAGCAGTATGAGAAGGAATCTATAGGTATAGCCCTGGGCTAGAATTTTAACGTTAATTCATGCTAGCCTAGACTTGTCTTTACCCGATGGCATTTTGTTGCGTCTCTTTTGATTCGGGTCTTGACATGGATGCTGACCTATGCCTAGACGTGCCCACTAGAGGTCGTTTTACACATAGACCTTTGATGGAACATGTGAAGTTCTTTGAAAACTTCTAGACACACATGCTTCTTCCATCATAGAAACTAGATCCCTCCATGATAAGGGCATGTCATGCTTTGAAGAGCCTTCTTCAGCTAAAGCCAAATTTTTGGTGCCCTCACCTGAACCGGGAGCACCGAAGAAAGAAGTAATTCATCGTTCGGAGTTCCCCATCCAATTCGAGGGTTATGGCAATACCTCGATGCTTTTTAGGCACGAAAAAAGCCATGCCAATCATATAGACGAAACCGAGGTTCGCTTAGATTCCTACATCTATGCCATCCTCGAATTTGAACTTCTCATAGGCTGCCCTTTGGAAATGCTTTTTCAAGAAAAACCATCTCATAGGAGCTTTAGTGAGAAGTTGGGACATATTGCTTCCGCCACTCCTAAACCTTGCCTAGAAATCTCGATGGCGGAGCATGATTCCAACCGTGACTTGTTCGAGGAAGTGAAATTCATATCCCTGTTCGTTTCACCTGAGCTTTTCTTTCATCCTTGTGAAACTGAACATCCATCAATGCCCTCACTCGAACCCAAGCTATGTCCCTCTAGCCATCCAAGCGTTGTTCTCGATAGTCATGACTTCTCGCTTGAGGAAGAAAACACTTGTGCCATGGACATCTCACTTAGTACCATGTGCTTCTACAAGGATCCAAACCACCTCTTGATCCTTGTTTTCAAACTTTTTAAGATAGTGGTCATGGATACCTCCGTTTATCATATGCACTGCAAATGTTGTATATGCACTGTGGTACTAACCTTGTAGCTGGAACGATGATGCTAAACACTTGGTGGTAAAGATGAGAACTATACCACCATTGAGAGCTGCAAGATGAAGTTCCCACGGTCAAGCTTATGACCATAAACAAAGCACTGCCAGGAGTTACCCTGGATTATCATAAAAAATTTTAACAAAAACAATAAGAATTATATTACTATTAAAAAAAATTATTATAACACAACTTTTCTTCAAAAAAAAAGAGCAAGAACATGTTGTCAAGATAGCATGCACCTTCGGTATTCTTGGTGGCTAACCATTTTAGGTTAAAGATTGAGAAGAACAAGGGTACATGCGATTTTGGAGAACATGGAGCCGCACCGAAAGTGCACATTTTTGATGTTTTTGGTGGAGGAACACATGGCATACTTAACTTTTTTCACAAAAGTCCAAGTGTGGAGGAGGATGATGAGAGTCTCATCATAAGCTCCATGCACACCAAAGACTGTCTCGATTAAGAAAGTGCTAGCTCACTCTTGCTATAAAAAAAGAAAAAAAAAGACACTACAAGAAATCGGTGGTTTTTTGACGTAAAATCCATTTGTGACGGTGGTTTTTTGACATTAATTATGACATAGTTATGTGAATTATGACATTAGTTATGTGAATTATGACATCGGTTATATGTATTATGACAAAAGTGCAATGTCAAAAGAAGATTGCATATATTTTATGACATAATTCATGTTTTATGACATAAACTCATGTCATAACTAACGTATTATGACATAAACTATAGCATAATTAATGTCAAAAAACCCACCGTCACAAATGGATTTTACGTCAAAAAACCACCGATTTCTTGTAGTGAGAAAGCTATAGAAGAAAAAAAAGATGAAAAAGAAGAGAAGAGAAAAAACTAAAAAAAGGAGAAATTTGAAAATTGAAAAAAAGGAGAAAGAAAAAGTAGAGTATCTGATAAAAAGGGAAAAAAAGAGAAACGGATACTCCCTTTGTCGCTTGTCACCAAGGCCTATGGCCTATACACAACGATTTGTATGTAGCCTAAGTCTTGTTGATCACCTGAGGAGAACCATGTGCAATCAAGCCACCGTGCAGCAAGGATCAAAGTTTTGTCTGCATATACTGCCGGTAAGTATACTCGGATATGCAAAGGTAATAAATGATCACCAACTTCTTTACTCTTATTTATCTTTATGAGAATTTAAGTTCATGCTTCTATTGTTTATGACATATGCTCCAGTTTGGATGTGTTCTCTTGAGGTACATCCATAGGCATTTTAAATTAAGCATGGTGCTTAGGTTAAAATAGCCTTCTTTAATCAAAATTTGACATGGTGTTAAACTTTGAGTTGTTTTCATTAACAATGGAAGTAATCTTCCATAGAGATAAACCAACGCTACAAATACTTTGCAAACTTTATAATAGCCTTGTTTGAGTATAAAGTTAGGTGCATAAAAAAAAAAAAGAGATAACAATAAAATAAAAAGTTTTCTCTTCTCCTAGTTCACCATCCATGACTTGCCTTGCTTTGAATAATTTTGATGTGTTGGTGAACAACAAAGTTTTAAAAAAAAAAAAAATATTCATACTAAAAAGAGTTTCTAAAAAAAAAAATCATGGCAACATCTTTTTGATCCATGCTACTTGAGTTTTTTCTAAATTCATCTTATAGCATGGATGTGATCAAACTTTATTTTGCCATGAAATTTTTTTTTATTATGATAATAAAAGCTTAGGCTCCGAGTGTTAAAGCCGGTAGAGTCATTTCTTGTTTTTGTTTTTGTTTGTCAAATAAAATAGGTACAAGAATAAGTGTGTGGGAGATCTCTCGAGCTTAACACACACATTCGAGATCCTCCCCCTCAACATGTGGCACAAAATCATATGATCCTTCATACAGGAGAACAAGACAGATAGCTCAAAAGAAGGCTAGTTGAACTTCTGGTTCATGCTAAGCCATCTCTACTCTAGTCCTCCTCTACAAACGATGGTTTGTGCAACACCTCACTCGTCTCCCTACAATCTTGAGTTTAAACAAATTTAAATCCTAATTACTAAAATTAAACTCAATGAACCAAATGCCTCCATGCAACTTAAAAAAAACCACACTTCTTTTTATATTCTCAAAAAAATGACATGATCATAATATTTCTAAGATAGAAGCTTGCACGAAGTTTGTTCCATTTACATGTTATTATGCTTGTGGGAAAATATTTTAATAGGACAATCATGTTAACTACGTTGTTGAGGGGTGTGATATGGTTCTAACTTAGAAATCCTACCAATTCTACTCAAAGTACTTAGAGAATTTGTTTAAAAAATATTACAAAACTATAGTTTCATATACTCCTCATTTGGTAAAAAAATTCCTACCAAGGCCAAATATGACATGCATCCTGCAAAGTTTTGAAACTGCTACATATGCAGCTTGTTATTGCATTGAGTTTGGTCAAGTCTTGTGACCCATGTCGAGAGATTTATCATGCTTCCAAGATCAAGATCACACACACCACATATATGTGCTGCTCCTACATTGGGAGTATGCAAAAACATGCCTTCCATCTAGTCCCACCAAAAATGTTCTACTCTTACATTTAGAGTAGACACAAAAAAATATACATTTAGTAGATAAATACTCCATATTTTAAAAGATTATGATCTCTCTACATATATGGTTTAAAAGATAAGACATGGGCTATGCAAAAGTGTAAAAAAAAGAAGAGAAAAAAATATGGACACATGAAGGTCCAAAGTATGAAAAAAAATATGAGCACATGAAGGCTCATGTATTCAAAAAAAAGAAGATAGCCATGTCTCAAAAATAATAAATAGTAGAGAGATCATATCTACAAAAGGAGTATAGTGTTTACCATATCAACTTCCACACACATGCACATCTTGATCTAAGAGTATGACACTTCTCTCCTTGGATCCTTGTTTTGACTTTACAATATATGCAATGCAAGTATGCCATCTTGTTTTACCTCTACCTAAAGCTCCATATAAACCTTTTTAGAGGTAGGAAGAACAAAAAAAGAGGCAAAGACTTTGCTATGCCTTGGTAAGGAATCATACACACTTGAGTGATTTGAGAGTGCCTTTTGAGGAGTATAAAGTGATCTATGCTTTATTGTTAAAATTTTCAAAACTCCAAGTCACTAAGATGTGAAATTGGAAAGATGACTTTGTTTCTAGAACCGTTCCACTTTTCAATAACACAAGAAAACATGTTAGCTAGTGCCACATATCCCACCTGTGTAAGAAATGTGATGGAGTAATTTTCATGTAAGTTGTATATCTTATGATTCTATGCTCATGTTTACTTCTACCTTTAAAGCCTTGCTCGAGGACGAGCAAGAGGCAAGTGTGGGGGAGTTTATTGGTGGTCCTTAATTCATAAAAATAACCACCAACACTCGTATAAAATAAACATACATGATCACCAAACTTAGAGTTAGGGCTTAAAACTAATCAGTTCCATAAGTTTTGGTGATCTACCACTTGCAGGAGGACATGCCAGAAATAGATAAAAATATACACATAAAGGGCTACAAAATATACATGAAAAGGCTCAAAGAATGAGTGGCCCAGTCACTAGAATACATAGGTCCCAAACATAGATACAAATACCAAACATGAGCCCAAGAAGTGAAAGCCCGAACCCAGTCCAGGCTACAGGAGCAGTCCTCAGTAATTTGGATATCCAGGATGCATACGAACTCCGTTTTTAGTGATCTAGGACTTTTTAGAAAGCTAACGACGAGGCCGACATGCTCACTAAAGATGGGCCTGATTGGAGCCCACCAGGGTACGGCCGCACCGCCAGCAGGCCCAATCAGCCCGAGCTTTGGTCGGTTGCTTCCCACTGCCTTCCCAACGTTGGTTTGCATGGGCGTCCAGATTCACTGTACCAGGAAAGGTCGGTTTGGGTGGAATCTTGCAAAGAGCCCTCTCCACCTCACATATAAAAGGAGGCCTCCCCCTCTCCTCATTCCATCATCCAATCAAGTAACCACCAAGAGGGCAAGAGTACACAAGAGCTCCACTTCATAGGGGCCTAGGCCCTAGCTAGCCTAGCTAGTTTAGTGTAGGGAGTGAGAGAGGGAAAGTAGAGGAGGTTCGAATGTGTCTGCCATCTCTTGTCTCGGATCCAGTATCTCCGGGTTGAGGAGACGGAGTGCCAGACGTGTCGGCTCCCCCCGACGTGTACTTCTACGCCCACGTACTACTTGGAGTATGAGGTCCGTGTTCAACTACAGTGGTGAGTCTCTATTCATGTTAACTTGTGCATTACATTCTTGCGGGTTCGTTGTCTGTTACTTGCCTTAGTAGCGGATGCTCTAGTAGAGGGTCCCTGATAAAGACGGATAGCCCTAACTAACGCTAGATAGTAGTCGATAGCGTAGACGTGGTGTCTAGGCTAGAGGCTATCCTCGTTTGCCTCACACTCCACGGATGAGGGGGTAGGCGGTAGGTGGTGACAGCCCTGTCCGTCCCTTGTAATCCCCCCATGTTCGGGTGTGGCGTAGAGCTGGAAGCCGGCATCACTTAGCAGACTAGGTGCGATCCGGTGCCCGAAGCAAGAGTGTAGTATGCAAGGTTACCTCCGAATAGAGACCCTAAATTGTAGAAGAACCTCACTACCCCTTTTCAACTCTACCCTTGTGTGATCCTTGGACGAGCTAGTTAGAAGAAATACCTCCGTTCCTTGTGGAAATACGATACCCTAAATACTTCTGGGTGAAGTGCTACGACGATAATTCTGTGCGCTTGCGGATTCTTTCGCATTGCATTAAGAAATACCAACAAATGCCTAGTGGATGCTTAGCCCTGCTAATAGCACAGATTTTGAGAAATATTTCCAAAAGTGTGATAATTGTACCAACTTTTGAGAAAGTAATGAAAACCTGATGTTTCTTATTGGTATCCTTCACTTTGATCAGGTCAAGGGTACGTAATAAGAGCACGATGAGTAAATCGAGACATCGTTGGAGTGACTTGCATCAGGAAGGGCTAGTGCCCTGATGTAGTGTCGTCCACTTGTGTCAGTTAAGCACCGTTCGTTGCCTTGGCCCTTGGATCATGAGGTTATTGGATAGTATTAGTCGCATGCTAATAGCTGTAAGCTCCGCTTGGACTATCCATAACAAGAGTGGACAACCATGGACTGGGAGTGGAGAGATGACGGGAGTAGCGTGTACCCATCCTACGAGTGCACCGTCGACAGACTTACGGCGTAGGGAGGTGGAGTACTGTACTCTCGGGTGCCATAAGACTCGGTCTGGTATGGAGAAATTCAAGCGTGAGATGATGTATGTGAGACGTTGGGTCCTGCATACGTCATGTGGCTAGGAAGCCCCAGCTGGGTATATATAAGCGATTCGAATCGTCGTTGCTCCACGATATGGGAGACTTGATCCTTGCACCAGCATTATAGTAATTATGGAAGTTGTTGAGATTGAAAAGTTTTAAATTCATTACTTGATTGACAAGTGATTGTTATAGTAAGGATCGGCTTAGTCCCTTTTGCAAAGGTGCCTTTTGATCTTGCTAAAGCCTTACCTTGATTCCTATTAGCTAGCATTTCTGAGTTTTCTCCCTAATTTTTAGTTGGGTAAGTCTTGCGGAGTACTTTTGGTACTCAGGGTTTGTTAAATCCATGTTGCAGGTGAACTATGTGAGCAAGTGTGCTACGGCCCTTGTTGCATGACGGTTATCGAGGGAGGATCGGATGAGGAATAGGTTGTGTGGCCCTTGGGCAGGGCACTTCTGTTGTGTGGTTTGTAATAAAGTTACGTAATGATACTTCCACTGTTTTGTAATAATGATACTCTGGTTTGTATAAACTTTACAAAGGGTTTGTAAATTAAGTTATTGTAAGTCTTCCGCTACTCTGGTATTTTGTATAAAAACTGTTGTAATACTGTGATGTCTCTGTAAGTATCGATCCTAGAGGAATCGTGGTTTATCAGGGATTCACCCAACGGAACGTTTTAAGTTATAAGGTGTATAAGTATAGCCGACAGAGGTTCTAGGGACAATGTCAGGTGCTTATGAGCCATATAATTGAAAAGGTTCTGCCACAGACCGCCACGGTAAATCGATTAACCGTGACGGTTGCTTTTAACTGCCATGATTATTAATCGGTGATTAGCAGTGACCTTTGCTTGGTGGCGGTTGAGAAAACTGCCACGGTTAATCAAAAATGATGGCCACCCGGCGTGGATTCTCTAACGTGCAGAAGACAAGTCATGGGTGACTTTCCACCCTTCCGATGCCATTCATTTGGAATATAACGGCTCTGGTTATACTTCAGCTTTTACAGTGCCAAGTATATACGTGTGGTAGCCCAATGAGGCCCAGTTCGCAAACAGAGACAATAAAAGAGAGGTCACTGTTGCTAAAAACATAAAGGGATATAGCAGAGAGACTAAAGCGTACAGACCATTTATTTTAGCGCAGGATTGAACGACAATTTCAAGTAAATATTTTTAATAGTCCCATGCAATAAACAACGTCCACCAATCAAGTGAAGTGAGGCTGTAGACCAGTTGTCCTCTAGTTGCTTCCGAAGGCAATCAACACTTTAAATTTTCAGGCTAGTGAGCCATTGGTTGTGCCATTTTTTTTTTTTTTTTTTCCTTGATTACGCAAAAAAATTATGCATCATTGTAATTAAGAAGAAGAGTTTTATCGTTCAAACAACACACTCAGGCTAGTTGAGTTTTTATCTTTTAATTAAAATCCAATTATAGAACTTAAAGAATGCAATTATGAAAACCGTGCCAGTTAAACTGATTCAAGTTCGATCAGGTTTATTGTAAATAGTATTGGCATTTATATTTTTAAATAAATTCATTATGAAAATATATTTATTATAAAAATATATTTTATAACTAATCTAATGGTATTCTTTTTGCCTTATCAATTTTAGTATTTTTATATTATATAATTTTAGTCAAAAATAAAAACTCGTTGACTCCTTGAAACGTGAGAACAATAAGTTTTGGAAGGAGAGAGTAGTTCGAAGGAGGACATCACACAACCAGAGCAAAATATGCTCACGACGGACTTCTTTTCTTCTGATTTTCATATTTTAATTCATTTTTACAACAAATCCAAACCAAAATTTTGTGTTTAGCTACAAATACAACTCACATTATTTTTGTTTGAGGCCATCTTGATATATTATTTAGACCAACAAGTATAGATCTGAACATTTTATCATTTTTTAGGATGACCTCAAATATAAAGCTAGATTTTTTTAAAAAAACGAGTTGTGAGAGAAAAGAAAATACCGCCTATTCAACAAGCATATATAAGTGCTTTCGGTTGGTTCAATTGGCAGCAATATTATAGTTTTGCTTTTTTGTTTGAACTTTTTTGCAAAAGGAAAAAAATTTTGTAATAGAATATAAAAATAGAAAAATCAGATTTAACTCACCTAAACCACGTTCATACGATGAAACTATCTGTCTGCGAGCTGCCGAACTAGGCCTACTTTACTGGGCTACCATTTTACTTGTCTATGCTACCAGCTAGAGAGGCATATGGTACTGTAAAAGCTGAAGTGTAACCAGAGCCGTTAGATTCCAAATGGGTGGCATCGGAAGGGGGGATAGTCACCCGTGACTTCTGCACGTCAGAGAATCCATGCCGACGGCCACCACTAAGTTTTCTGTGGTAGTGCACTATGTGCTTTAAGTTTATATATTTTGAATTTTGAAATATAGAATTTCTAAGTGACCTTGAATGTTCATATAGTTAATACTAAGTTTGTAGTGTCCAACTTTGTCTACATGTTTGTTGTTTATCAATTTCTTATTTGAAGTTGTTTTTAGTAGTGTCTCAAATGATTTTTAAAATTTGTAATGTTCAAAATTATCTGTGATGAAGGCACATCCTATACCAAAGTCGCAGTGGTTGAGTTGATTTGTTCTTTTCTAGTTGAAACTTATTTCATCCAACTTAATTTAATCGTGAAATTATCCACTACTAATGATAAATCAGGTGTGGCGTAGTGGTAAAAAGTAGAACATGCCGATAAAAAGTAGAACATCCTACATATACCGATAAATGAGGTGTGGTGTAGTGGTAAGAAATTATTATTAAGGAATAGTTGCAGCTTCGGTTCTTGGCAAGCAGTGCGTTCCAACCATCTCTGTAAAACATGCCAACCACCTTTGTAAATAGCGATCTATATACTGTGATCATTGATTACAGAAGGAAAAGTTACCCGCATCATCCAAAAATCCATACGGTGGATAGATCTCACAGGCACAGAAGGCAAAGCCTGCATCAAACAGACCATCATTACTCTTGCCATGACTGCGCTCCATCAATTACTTCGTACGCCCCATGCTGAAGAGGTAGCGAAGATTGGTCTTCACGGCAGTGGCGCTGCAGATCCATTAATCCTCCATTCACAACATGTGCTGGAATCAACAACAATATTTAATTTTATTCTGCAGAGTCTGCCAACTTTGTCTCTTAGGCCCAAACCCACCACCGCCCCAGCGGGGGATTAAATCGCTAGCAAGAAGAAATTTGATTGGCTGCAGGAGGTGCAGAGGATAGCGCTAGTGAGATGTACTCCCTCCATCCTTTTTATACTAACCGAGACACAAATGCTGGCAATTTTAATAAATAATAAATATCATCGATTAGTATCATAATTAATATCATCAGAAAGATCTTTGAATCTAGTTTTTAAGCAAAATTAATTGGAGATATAAATATTATAACGTATTTTCTATAAATCAAGTCAAACTTGTGGCAAGACGCATCCTACGGCGACAAATAAAAAGGGACGGAGGGAGTAAGTAGCTAATCTCGCACGGTCTTCAAAAAATCTCTCTCACAGTTCTCTGGGCCTGCACCCTAATTTTCTTTTTTTAATTGTTGTTAAAGTCCACCTAGCTAGCAGCGATTTTCTCAGATTTTCACCCTGCTACTTCATAGCCCCTGTCACATCGAATATACCGGCACTAATTTGAAGCATTAAATAAAGACTAATTACAAAACTAATTTATCAACCAGAGGCTACTTCGTGAGACAAAGCTATTAAGCCTAAATAGTTCATAATTTGATAATATTATGCTACAATAAGCATATACAAATAATAGATTAATTATACTTAATTAATTCGTCTTTTGGAGTGCTGACGGAATCTGTAGTTGAATTTTTTTTTATTGGTATCCAAACACTCCCTCTAATATCTCAACTTAGAGTCAAACACACAGATGTCCTTGTCGATATATCCGCATTTACATAATTATTCTCAAATTATATCATTTATCCAATACTTGGGCTATAAAAGGCCACTTCTAATAATGGATTTTTAGAGGTGGTACGGTGTTGACTCCAAAATGAGCCATCCTCCTCTAGAAATCGGTGGCTATTTTTAGAGTGTCTCACGTTTTGCCTAGCTCTAATCAAACACCAAGTCTTCAAAAATCATTTCCGTGGTTGTGACATATATAATCGTTCTCATCTTACATGGCTCAGTACACAAACCCATACATTGGCTTTCAAAATATGTGGAATGAGATATTCTAGAGTACTAGCTCGGTGGGTTTTTGTTTTGGCCACGATATATGACACATCCTACAGACAATGACATTTGAGTCATTGGCATGTTGCCGGCATACTCCCTCCGTCCCAAAATAAACGTCGTTTCTGATTTTCGTGCTGCAAGTTTAACTTAATTTATAGAAAATACGTGCAATATTTATATCTCCAAATAATTTTTTTAAAAAACTAGATTTAAAGATCTTTCGATGATACTAATTATGATACTAACCGATAATATTTATTATTTATAAAAATTATCGGTATTTTTTCTCGGGAAGTGAAAGCGACAATTATTTTAGGACGGAAGGAGTATGTTTGTGTCAATAAACGGGCAAAGATAGCTATGGCAAATTTAGTATGATCAAACTGAGCAAAGACTGACAAACTGTGCTATTTATGGCAAACCTATACACGCACCAAACATAGTTAAGACATGGTCCCTACGCTGACAGGGTAAAGGTGGATAAACAGTTATCTGAATTATTAGTTTTCTCTATTTTAATCTAGATATGTTTTTGAACAAATTGTATATCTGACATTTGACAGATCGATGAGAATAATTTAGCTTGTTGGACTTGCATGGAACATAGGATTCATCAAGCATTTTTTTAGAATTCTAACATATGCAAACTTTTTCTATGCATGTAACCCTTTGGAACAAAGAATTGACTATCCAAAAATCTAGCAAAATTCATATGCAATGGTTCAATCCATGGGAATTTCAGAGGAATTGAAATCTAACGTGAGTCTCCTATTCTTATGTTTTATGAGGTTTGTTTTGGTGTTGTAAAGTACCGCTGGCACTTTTGGGTACTTTGTATTTTTATTCTGCCAAAAAATTAATTAAAGACAGAAAATCAGTAAAAAATAAATGAAGCGAGGGAAGGGTAGATTAGTAATAGGAGGGGGGTTGCTCACAAAATAATTTGTATTTCTATTCGATGGGAAAAAGCTTCGCTGCCGCCAACAATCACCGTTGTCACCGCCAGAGCTCGCCATCCCCAGGGGGGACCCCAAGCTCGCGATGCAGGTCGAGCAAGGAGCAGAACGCCGCAGCATCCGGCTACGCACGCGTAGGCAATGCGGCGGGAAGTGGTTTTGAACATTGCGAACTTTTTTTTATCCTCTGTGTATTGTGTATACGTACGGCTATAGACTACAAACGGATAAGAATCTGTATCCGTGTACACATACCTAAGGAGTGAAATTACTGGAGTACCCTTTATTTTTTAACTAGAGAACTAAAAATTACATAAAAATTTATGGGCACTGGTCCCACATATTTGGTATTAGTCCCACACGTGTTTTGGTATTTTCTTGTACTTATTGGTACATTTTCCTTGGTACTTGCTATTTTTCCACTGTCTGATTTAGATCAATGGATGGTCCATATTTTTTCTAACTACCGTAAAACTTGTAATGTTTTATATATCTTTTGTTCACAAGAGACCCTAGAAGAATCTAAACAACTAGCAGGGTCCCCGTGCAAATGTACGGGTTTTTTCCATTAACGGGCGTGGTAACGGGCTTTGGGTTGTGAAACGGGCGCATACTGTTCATCCGTTAACGAGTTTTACACTGTTTGCTAACAGTTTTACTGTTTGTTAACTGGTTTCACTGTTTACTAACGGGTCAGTACTGTGCATAACAGGTTTCACTGGCGGGTGGTACTGTTTATGAAAACGGTTACTGTTGAACACTGTTCGATGAACAATACCCGTGTGAGATTGACAGCGCGACGTGGCCTCTTGTGGGGAGGTTTTGGTGGACAACTACAACTTTAATTAAAGTATATAATAATAATAATAATATATAGTTAGATTATCGCTACAAGTACAGGTTGATATTATGAATCTTAACACCTGTCACTGCTTGTTCTGCCAACCCACGGCCGGGAAGCGGTGGGTTCCATGTTCGTACATTTACGATAATTAAGGATTCTGGTTGTCCAAACTAACCATGGAATCTTGTTAATCAGGAAGGTATTCTCTATGCCGCCGAGTAACCTCATTCATCCGTGCTCAAAATTAATAGTACTATTAATGGGAGATCATTTCCCTAAGCACGACGTACAGTACAGCAGTTGCTCCTCGCACTGGTACAGAAAACATTTGTACAGGCGGTGCTAGATGCATCTTCACAGGCGGTCAAGCCCACCGCCTGTACCAGGGATCAGTACAAATCGACTACAGTACAGGCGGTGGAGTGTGAGCCGCCTGTGAAAAATAGGTTTTCACAGGCGGGTCACCTAGTCAGCCGCCTGTGTAAATGTACATTTACACAGGCGGCCGACTAAGTGATCCGCCTGTAAAAATCGTTGCTCGGAAAACATGTAAAAATAGCAAAAAAAATATTTTTAAAAAGGCAAAAAATATTTTTGAAACCGGGGAAGGCGCCCGCCCGCCCGTCTCCGTCAAAGTCGCAAGTCGCGCATTTTTTTCGCGTAAAATCGCGCCACGCGCCGGCGGGATTCGAACTCGCGACCTCGGCCTCGCGTGATCCCTCCCTTACCACTGCACCACACACTCACTTGTGACTATATCTCATTTTTGTTCCCCACATATTATACAAACCCGACGGAAAATTGAATATTTAAGGGTCCAAATGAATTCAAATGAAAAAGTGGTGAACTATAAAGTTTCATAACTTTTCGAGATCTACAACTTTCATTTAGAGTGTTTCTCCATCCGAGGTCATTTGCAAAATTTGAATTTTAAATTTGAAAATTTCGGTCGTAGTTTTCCATAAAAAGATGACTTCACATAAAAAAGTTATCAACTACAAAGTTTGAAAAATTTCGAGATCTACAACTTTTATTTCAGGAGTTTTTCCATCCGAGGAAGTTTGAAAAACTCAAAAAAATTAATTTCAAACTATTTACACAGGCGGTTTGCAACGAGGACCGCCTGTGTAAATACAATTAACACAGGCAGTTCTCTATACAAACCGCCTGTATAAATAGTGCAATTTTCATAGGCGGTGTTGTTAAGAAAACCGCCTGTGTAAATGCCATTTACATAGGCGGTTGTTATTGTAAGCCGCCTGTGTAAATAGACCGTTTACACATGCGGTTAAGTTAAGAGAACCGCCTATGTAAACACATTTACATAGGCGGTTCTCTTTATGGGCCCACAGAATTTTTTCTACTGGCGTTATGAAATTGTGAACCGCCTGTGATAAAAAAACACGGTGTCGGGAAAAATGAATTTTGTACTAGTGTCGCGTGATTTGGTTGTTTATTTAAACTAAAATTTACAAGAAAAGATCTCCCGTTAATATATAGTATTATTTGTTTTCTTATTTCCTTGTACCCATGGTAAGCATGACGTACAGTGCATCAGCTCGTCACAGCCAACAAAAGAAGCAGCTTTACAATTGGCTATAAGATGTGTTGTGCAGAATAACACGACAACACAAGTTCATTAGCATAAACAATTTATAGGAATATACAAAATAACTGTGGAGACAAGTAAAAAAGAATTCTCTTTTTATAATTTAGCTGTCATATAGATGACATGTCTTGTCTTATAGCAAAATACTTGGCTCTTTTATTAAACCTTGCAGTAATTTCCTTCTCCCTGCTCATAGCCTGACACTAAGTCCAAAGATCGCTAATCGAATGGCAAAAACACTACTACTCCCTTCCGTCCCTAAATAATTGTCGCCGTGGGATGTGTGCCACAAGTTTGACTGATTTGTAGAAAATATGTGCAATATTTATATCTCCAAATAATTTTGTTGAAAAACTAGATCTAAAGATCTTTCTAATGATACTAATTATGATACTAATCGATGATATTTATTATTTATTAAAATTGCCGGTATTTCTTTCTCGGGAAGCAAAGCGACAGTTATTTAGCAACGGAGGGAGTACTCATCACCGCTCACGTCCCTCGCTCTCCTCTCGTCAGCGCCGCTTGCTTCCTTCCCTCTTCTCAGCGCCTCTTGTCGCTTTCCCTCTCCTCTCGTCGGTGCAGGTCTCCTGCCTCCCTCTTCTCAGCACCAACGGCATGGCCTCCCCTCGAGAGCGCATGGGGCCAAATCTACTTTGTGGCGGTGCACAATCTCATCGGCGGTGGTCTGGTCCAGGGCCGGTGGAGCACATGGTGAGGAGCCACGGGTGGTGGCCTCTTTTCATCCCACGCTGCTGGAGGCAGGAGGCCGAGAGGAGCATAGGGTGGTGGTCTCTCTCCTCTCACGCGTAAGGTGGATCCCAGCGGTTAGAGGAGCACAGAGCTAAGGCTATCCGCACTCATCGTACTCTATTTTCACTCTCTATACATCCTGATCATCAAGATTCTCGCCTCTATATCTAAATCTCCCGCACTCATTCATTCTCTATATCATACTCTATACTTTGTGGGACCCACTTGTCCACTTTTTTTTCCTTTTTTTTCTTTTTCCCCTTTTCTCTTTCCTTTCCTTTTCCCATCGTTATCCATTCGGCCGGGTCGTGCGGGCGGGCGGTGGCGGGCGGCGGCGCTGCCCCTCCGGCCATGGCACGCCCTCTCCCGTGCGGTGGCGGCGAGAGCTTGAGGGAGGCGGGCGCGGCCAAGGCGCCCTCGCCGCGACGAGCTGGAGACCTGCGGCGGAGCGCCTGCAGGAGGCGTGGGCGCGAGGCGCCTCGCCGGCTCCCGCGGGGCCGCCTCCTTCGGCGAGGGGCGGCGCGGGGCGCCTCTCCGGCTGCGGCGCGGGGGCCGCCTCCTCCAGCTCCGGCGCGGGCGAGCAGGCACGAGCCGCGGCGCTCCCGGAGCGCTTGGCGGGCGAGCGCAAGCCGCCGGCGCTTTCCGCGGGCGGCGTGCTCCACCGCGCCCGGCCGCGCGCGGCAGTGCAGGCCCCCCGGCGCGCGGTGGAGGTGGCCGGCGTCGTCATCCTCCTCCCTCTTCCCCCGGCCTCACTCCAAGGCCGCCATGGCTAACCTCCATTGCGGCGGCCTCCTGCGGTGAGCTCATGCGGCGCGCCCACTTTCTTCCCTCTCTCCCCTCTCGTCGCCCAGGCGGCAGCAGGCGGGCGCGGCAGGCGGAATACCGGCGGAGGCAGGTATCCCGCTCGGTATCAGGAATACCGTCCAGAAGCGCTTTTGCCGTGCGGGATAGAGTTCGCCGCTGCGGCTCCTCCGTCCGCCGTGGCGGACGGTATATGCGTACCGTTTGGCTTTAGAGTTCCCCAGTGCGGATGGTCTAAGGGCCACCACCAAATATGGCGACGAGGTGCCTGCTTTGGTGAGGACTGCTTTTGTATATTCTGTCAGCCACGCACAAATCCGCTAGTACAACCTGTAGTGTACGCCAAGGCGAATTAAACCATGTCGTCAGTTCAATTAAAGGCAACAGTGCTCCTCTGTCTGCGGTCACCACGAATTATTGGTAGCAAGCAGCGGCAGGAGAGACCCTGTGAACCGAGTCAAGGTCTTGTCAGTCTAGGAGGAGGCTAGTTTCTCTGACCTAGTACTCTCATGCACTAAGGTCTTGTTTAGATGGGGGAACAGAGAGACTGAAAAGTCCTATAGTAGTTCGTTTGTATTCGGTAAATATTGTCCAATCGTGGCCCAACTAGGCTCAAAAGATTTGTCTCGTGATTTACAACCAAACCATATAATTAGTTATTTTTTTACTAACATTTAATGCTCCATATATAGGGTAGAAATTGATGTGATGGAGAGAGATTGAAAAGTCCTGTAGCATTTCGTTTGTATGTGGCAAATATTGTCCAATCCTGGCCCAACTAGGCTCAAAAGATTTGTCTCGTGATGTACAACTAAACTGTGTAATTAGTTATTTTTTATACCTATATTTAATACTCTTTACATGCGGGTACAAATTGATGTGATGGAGAGAGAGTGAAAAAACTTGGAAGTTAGAGGGGGAAGTAAAAGGCCTAAAACTCGGTGAATGCATACAGTACAGCTTTACCGCGTGAGTGCATCTTCACGACGGATGGAAGACAACAGATCCTAGAAACACGCATTTGGTGGAGCCCTCATAGGTGCACAGCTAGTACGATTTACTCCCTCCATCCCATGAAGTACGTCGTCCGAGAAGCGTGTTTATGAGGAGGACATAGTTTTTCAACGACAAAGTCCATAGGACAGAGGGAGTAACGAGCATACGAGCAGAGGCCGGGTCAGTCGGCGTCTCCTGTCTGGCTGTTCCTCGTTAAGGGAGGCTCTGCAAGTAATTGATGCTGCTCGCAGCGTGCACACCTCTAAGGCCATCTTGACCCGTTACCAGGCCGCCTGTTTGGATTCTCTAGACAAAAGTTTTACTCTGTTCTATCGAATCTTTTGACACATATATGAAGTATTAAATATAAACTAAAAATAAATAATTACATAGATTATGACTATTTTACGAGACGATTTTTTAAGCCTAATTATTCTATAATTTGACAATGTGCTGCTACAGTAAATATGTGCTAATGATAGATTAATTATACTTAAAAATTTGAACCATGGTTTCCTGACGAGTTCTGTAATTTGTTTTTCTATTAGTATTCGAAACCCCTTTCCGATATCCCTCTGACATTCCACTGTGACACAGGCAAAACTCTTTTCACCCCATCCAAATAAGCCCTACTTCCTCCGTCCCTATTTATACGTTGCCGTGGGATGTGTGCCACAAATTTGACTTGATTTATAGAAAATACATACAATATTTATATCTTCAAATAATTTTATTAAAAAAACTAGATTCAAAGATCTTTCCTATGATACTAATTATGATACTAATCGATAATATTTATTATTTATTAAAATTATCGGCATTTGCTTCTCGGGAAGCGAAGCGACAAATATTTAGAGACGGAGGGAGTAAGTTCATGTGCGCCACTGCCACGACTGCCCTCTGGTCTTTCCACCGTCTCCCCAGATCATGCTGAGGATTAAATTTAGTTGATGTAGTAGATAGTAGGAACTGGACTAGTGCAAATAAACGGTCTAGTGGGCCAGGAAAAGTCAAATGCTACAGTATCCTCTTTTCTCGCCTAGAACATATCTAACTAGTACATGGAGCGCGCCTTTGCGCGCGTTGCGAGTTAGGCAGAAATGCATCCAGTTAAACGTACATATGTTATATAGAGAGAGAAGCTGAAACATTTTTTTATGTAGGTCAAAGCACTTGCATGGAAAAATATTTGATAGTTTATTACAAGCTGGGTGCATATTTTACATAAAGAGACTAAAGCCTAGCGATGATCTAGGTGGTATTGTTATGCACAGTGTATAGTATACAGTTGCTTTGTACATTAGGCGCCATGATAAGTAGCAATGCTGTCTAAAAGGTCACATCTGGGTCGTCGAGACGAGGACGCCAGGCTTCTTAGTATTTTGGTCTGCGGTCAGAAAGGTCACGGTCACACCTGGATGATCTGTTTATCCATTTGCTTCCGTTAGATCTACTTTGTCTCTGAAGTGTAAGACAAAGGACATAGAGTGTGCACGTATGAGCAATTTACCATTCGGTGTGGTGGCTGCATCTCGATAGATCACCTGTAGAGCAGAAACGGTTTGATATCATGGAAAGTCTCAGCCTGCTCGGTCACTTTGTCATTTGGCAGATCCTATAGGCTGAAAGCCTGGAAGCCTGCAACCAGCAGCAAGCCGGCTGTCATACCATACAGAGGTCTGAAGGATGTCCCTGTATAGAGAAAATACAATAAGGAATCAGTGCATATAATTGGAAAGAACCCTTTTTGCATACTGAGGAAACAGAGAAGAGGGCAGGATGATACTTAAGTGTATGCCATGCATGCTGCAAACAGCTTTTTCTGAACCTAGGAACCAAAAGTTGGCTTGAGGAATGTGACTAAAACTTAGCTGCAGCCTATCTGCTAGGATTGGAGCAGGGCGGCTTGCCTGAGCGCGTAAGCTGAGTAATATATAAATTAGATTCCAAATAGCAACATAATGGGACTGCTGCTGACCCAAACTCCATAACAGGGCAAGGAGAAAAGCCCTGTGGCATTGAATGGAAAATTAATTACAATTACACCAAACAAAGAATCCTTTCAAGTAAGTGTGCAAAATGGCACCTCGTTAATAGATAGGACATGACCACTCCTATTTGCAACCTTGATGAACTACTCTTTATCGTCCAAGAGGCCATTACGTATGTATGTGCTAAATCTGGAAATAGTACTTGGAAGCAAACACCAAAATTCCTTTTTTTCCCAACCTGAAAATCATGTAGCAAAGAAAAACAGGATTGTTAAAAAAAATAGGCAAAGAACTCGTCACAATGTCACACCCCAAAATTTCTGATTTTGGGTTGTGCTTAGAAAACACAAAATAAATGAATGATTTTAATATTTTGATAAAATTTCTTAGGTTTAATTTAAGTTAGAGAAAATTTTGTTATAGGAAAAGTGTGAATTTAAATCTTTTCTAAACTAATCTAATGGGCGTTTGCGTGATGTAATGTTTACTTGTTGCCTAGCTTTGTGTGTTGTGAGTAAAGTTTTCAAAATACGCTTAGTAAATCGTTTTTTTCTTCTTTACCATGTCTTTGTCTTTCTTCGTGATCAAATTCTTTATCACCCATCTTAATTCTCTTATTAGAGTTTTTCCAAAATCTTGTCCTTGTATTCCAAGTCACTCCTATAAGTTTATCATCCACCAACTTATCTTTAAGAAATTTTTGGGAATTTCTTTAGCTTTTTCTAGAACTCGTTCCAACTTTCCTATGAGCATAATCTAATTTTTAGATACTCTAAAATATCTTTCCATGAGCTCTAAATATTTTATTTAGGTTCATCATGTCCTAAAATATCTCCAAGAATTTTCCCATGATTTTTGGAGCTTTCGGATTATTTTTTCGTGGCTTAAATATCGATTCTAGACTTTCCTAGAATTATTTTAATCCTAAAAATAATTATTTTGAAAATAATTAAATCTCTATTTTTCCACCAGCTCTCAAAGCCCATATACAATAATCCCAATGTCGGGGACCAAAATAAGGGCCCCCTAAGGAAAGCCCAACAACGCAAACCTTGGCCCAACGGGCCTCCCACTACTCTACGGGCCGGCTCCGGGCACTGAAGCAGTGTACTTCCTTCGGCCCATCCGAGCCCCCCCGCTAAGGGCTCGGGCGAGCCAATTCTCCGCCTCGCCCGAGCCCCCCCAGCAGGGGCCTCGGACGAGCTTCCATTCTCCGCCTCGCCCGAGCCCCCAACGATAGGGCCTCGGGCGAGCCTCCGGCTTCCGTCCGCCTGAGCCCACGGCAACCCGGGCCTCGGGGCGAGACAGCGCCGCCAAGTCAGAGGCCGTACCACCCGATTTGGCGCATATCCACCACCGCCGTCCACGGCCCGTGTCGGGGGGCGCTCCATGCTCGGCGAGGGGGATGGGGCACCGCCCGTCGCGCCCACGCCCGGCGATCATGCTTACGCGGTCTCCGCGATGGAGGCCACGCCCGCCCACGGTGGGGGCCTTGTCTTTGCCCTAACCCCTACGCCGGGTCCCATCGCCGGAACTCCGGGCGCCGTCCACCACGCCAAGGCCACGCCGGCCAGCGCCACCCCGTGCGGGAGTGGGCTGGACGCCCATTCAGTCAACCAACGGCCCACCCCGTGAGCCCCGAGCACGGGATGGGCAACCAACTGCGCCCGGCGATCGTCATGGGCTGTTCCACCCACTCCTCATACGGCGACAAGCTCCGAGGCCCCCGAGCCTCGGACTCCAGGCGGGTCAAAGCTTCTGAGGGGCTCGGCGGCACCCCTCCATCGCACACCACCAACTCCAACGGGGGCGTCCGTCATTACGGACAACGGGGCGAGGAGGCGACATCGCCTTTGCCTCGTCACGGTCGGGATAGTCTACCCACTGCGGAGCCTCGGATGAGGAGGACGGAAGCCCATGACCCGACCACGAGCACAATCACCCCTTGTAAGGCCCTACCTTCCCCCTTGCGGCTATAAAAGGGGAAAGCGAGGGGCCCGTAGGCAAGGGCAGGGACACCTGAAGCCCGATATTGACACCTCACTCAATCACCACGAGACTTGGGACCCCGTCCCTCTCTCACTTTGCTTGTACACCCTACCCACGAGCACCGGTGCGGGGATAATACAAGAACTCCTCCCCCCCACTTTGGGCGTAGGGCTTTCTCTTGCCCGAACCGGTATAAATCCTTGTGTTCATCTTGCACACCATCCGGAGATTAGGAACACGCACCACAAATTTACTCGTTGGTGCTAGGGCCACCGAGTTCTAGCACCCGGCGGTTGGCGCGCCGGTGCAGGGAGGCTGTGCGTGTTTCGCCTCTCTTCCCGCCAAACCTCGGGATGGCCGGCCAGACGCGACAACACTGCCAGGCGGCCTCTCGGCCCCAACTCTCCTCTACCCCGGCCCGCTGGAGCGGGGAGGCTTTGATCGGTTCGGTGAGCTTGAGTTCGTGTCGGCGGGTGTCGATGCGACATGGAGCTCCTCCCGGCCGGAGTTCGGGGGACCTCCCGATGAGGCCCCGGTGGACCCATCACCGCCCGGCGGGGAGGCACCGTGGCACTCGCTCCCGCCGTGCACGACGGACTCACCACGATGCCGGCGGTCTAGAGGAGGAGGACCTTGCGGTGCTGCTTGGTGGGCAACGTCTCCAGCGGGGACACTCGGCCGCCGTCGCCACCACGACAACCATTTGGCTTGGCCAATGCTGCTGCCCGCAGCGCGGCGTTGGTCTCCACCGCCATGGGAGCCCGGAGGAGGCGTCACGTCGCCGCAGGCGCTCCACGGAGGCGCCCGGCGGACATCCCCAACGGATCCATCACGCCGAGGAGTACGTCGAGGCGAGGCGGAGTGGGCGACCACAGGCGCGCTTCGTCCACCCGATCCGGCGCTACCTCGAGACCACGGAACCCAGGGGTTCATCCCGGAGCACGCCGCCGCCGCCGGCTACCCGACTCCGACTCTCCGGGGCGACATATGCGACCCGGCCAGCGCGAGTGCTTCCACGTGGAGGTTCGTGACCTCGGCGCCCGGCGGCGCGGCAGTGGCGGCGAGGATCGGGATCGTAACCCTAGGCACACCGCTAGGCCCGCCCGGTGGTCGCAAGCCCGGTGGATCGGGAGCCTCCCGACCCCAGGGGATCGGACCCCAGCACTGCGACTACCCGAGGCGGAGGATCTAGCGACCACGCCTCGGGAGCCACGCCGATACACCGTAGAGCAGATCCGCGACCTCGGGGCCAAGCTCGACCCACGACCGTCTTCAGCTACGGCGGAGGATAGACTGCGCTTCGAGCAAAAGCGACAGCTGGCCGCTCAGAGCCCCGCGGCACGCGGCGGCACGCCAGCGGCGTCCAGCGGAAGGATGCGTCAGCGGCGAGGGGGGCGAGCATCCTCCCGTCTTCAGCGTGCGAGCCAAAAGCGTCGCGAGGCTGCGGCCTACGCTCGATCAATGCGGGCCCTCCACCGGGGCGCGCCGCATCGACGCGAGCTGCGAGCTTCATCGAGACCGCCCCCGATCCAGCCGGGAAACTTCGTCCTCGCGCCTTCGGCGCTCGAAGGATGAGAACCCAGCGGGGCGTCCCGGGAGGCCTTGAGCCTCTCTGTCACCGGGATCGCGAAGGCGGCTCGTGGCGCATCGAGACAACAGCGGCGAGCTCAACGGCGGCCAGCGCGCAACATCGTGAGGGAGGCGAGGGCGGGATCTGGTGGGGTAAGGAAGGTCCCACTAAGCCCCTCCACCTCGTCAGGCAAGGCGGTGAAGATACGTGACTCCCTCGACCCTAAATAGGAAGCCGTGCTCGTCAACTTTCTCCGTGCGAACATCGACATCTTCGCGTGGAGTCCCTCGGACATGCTTTGGGCATTCCGAGGGATGTCGCCAACACTCCCTTGATATCCGGGCGGGTCCGGACCGGTGAAGCGGCCGGCTGCGCCCGATTCGACGAGGAGAAGCGCGGGGCCATCGGCGAGGAGGTGAACAAGCTTTTTGGCGGCGGATTCATCAAGGAGGTGTTCCACCACGAGTGGTTATCTAATCTGTCTTGGTTAGGAAAAAGAGTGGGAAATGGAGGATGTGTGTAGGCTATACTACCTTAAATAAGGCATATCCAAAAGTCCCTTTTCCCTTACCACGTATCGATCGGATAATCGACTCCACCTCGGGGTGTGAGCTCTTATCCTTCCTTGATGCTTACTCGGCTACCACCAAATAAAGATGAAGGAGTCCGACCAGCTCGCGACGTCCTTCATCACCCGTTCGACATGTGCATTTGCGTGGCGATGCCCTTCGGGCTCGAGGCGTAGGGGCCACGTACCAATGGTGCATCTTTGGGCGTCTTCGGCGACCACATCGGCGAAACCGTAGAGGCCTCGTCGGCGACATCGTGGTCAAGACTAAGAAGGCCGGCGACCTCATCTCGACCTCAAGATCGCTTTCCGGTGTCTTAAGGCCAAAAGCGTCAAGCTCAACCCGAGAAGTGCGTCTTGGGGTCCCCGAGGCATGCTCCTCGGGTTCATAAATCTCAAAGCGGCATCGAGCCCAACCGGGAGAAGGTGGCTGCGGTGATGAGCATGGTGGCGATCGAGGGGGACTGAAGGCGACAACCGAGTCATGGGTCTGTTTGGCGGCCCTCGGCCGCTTCATCTCACGGCTCGGCGAGAAGGGCCTGCCCCTGATCGCCTCTGAGAAAGTCCCGGCGCTTCTCTGGACCACCGAGGCCCGGGGAGGCCCTCGACAAGCTCAAGGCTGCCCTCACCGGTGCCCCGATCCTCGTTCCGCTTTGCCGAAGGTGAACCCCTCCTCTTATGCGTCGCTGCGACCACCCGGGTGGTGCGGCGGCCCATCGTCGTCGAGAGCGGAGGAGGGGCCACACCACCCCGGTCGAGGCCGGTCTACTTCATCGGCGAGGTGTTGTCCGAGACCAAGATCCGCTACCGCAGATCGAAAGCTGCTCTATGCGGTGGTCCCGACTCGGCGCAAGCTCGGCACTACCCGACGCCCACCCCCGTGGCGGTGGTCTCCTTCTTCCGTTGGGAGAGATTCTCGAGAAATCGGGAGGTCTCGAGGCGGGTCGCCAAGTGGTCCGTCGAGCTCATGGGAGAGACCCTCTCCCTACAGCGCCAAGGAAGGCCATCAAATCTCAAGCCTTGGCCGACTTCCTCGTGAGTGACTGACACCCAGCTACCGCCGCCCCGGCTCAGGCGGAATCTTTGGGCGATGTACTTCGACGGGTCCACGATGAAGACCGAGTCGGCGCCCGGCCTCCTCTTCGTCTCTCCCTCGGGGTGCACATGCGGTATGTGATCCGCCTTCACTTCCCAGCGTCAAACAATATGGCGAGTACGAAGGCACGCTCAACGGGTTGAAGATCGCCGTCGAACTTGGCGTCAAGCGCCTCAACGTCCGGGGGACTCGCGGCTCGTCATCGACCAAGTCATGAAGGACTCAAGCTGCCACGACCCCAAGATGCCCAGCGTCTTTGCAAAGGCGGTGCGCGCCACGGGAGGACAAGTTCGACGACCTCGAGCTCAACCACGTCGTCAGGAGGCACAAAGCCCACCGACGAACTTCGCCAAGATCGCATTTGGGAGAGCCCGGTTCCCCCGGCGTCTTCACCAAAGTCCTCGCGGCTCCCTCCGTCACACTCGGGGGGGCAAGGGGGAGGCCTCGGGAGGATCGTCCAGGCCCCCTTCGGGGCTGGGGGCTCGCCCGAGGCCCCTCGACATCCGAGACCCCCTCGACTTCCGAGACGTCCTCGGCATCAAATGCCGAGGTCATGGAGATCGACGGAGGGGATCCGAGAGGCCGACCCCAAGCCGACTGGAGAAAGCCATACCTCGACCGGATCATCCGAGGGGTCCTCCCCGGGGACTTCAACCAAGCCGGGCGCATCGCGAGAAGAGCGAAGTCCTTTCGTCGTCATTGAGGACGAGCTCTACAAGCGAAGCCTCGGAGGTCCTGCGGCGATGCATCACGGCCGAGGAGGGCCTCGCCTAGTCCACAAGATCCACGCCGGTGTCTGCGGCCACCACGCCGCTCCCGCTCCCTCGTCGGGCGCTTTGACGAGGGGTTCTACTTGGCCGACCGCGGTCGGCCGCGACGCCACCGAGGTAGTACGCACTGCGAAGGATGTCGTACTACGCTCGTCGACGACCTGCCGGCTCAGGCGCCTGGACCATCCCGATCACGTGGCCTTTCGCCGTGTGGGGTTTGGATCTGGTAGGACCCCTCAAGAAGGGGCGCCGGGGGCTTCACTCATCACGCTCGTCACCATCGACAAATTCTCCAAATGGATCGGCGGCGCCCGTCACCAACATTCGGTCCGGCGGGCGGTACTTTTCTTCACCGACATCATCCACCGCTTTAGAGTCGAACTCTATCATCACCGACCACGGCACCTAGTTCACGAGGCGAAGTTCCAAAACTTCTACGATAAGCACCGGATACGCATCGTGCGGTCCCGGTCGCGCACCCCAGACGAGCAGGCGGGTAGAAGCGGGCCAACGGGATGATCTTGCAAGGGCTCAAGCCTCGGATCTTCAACAAGCTCGACAAGTTCGGCAAAAGGTGGCTCGAGGAGCTCCCCTCGGTCCTCTGGAGCCTCGGGACGATGACCAGCCAGAGCCACGGGTTTCACGCCCTTCTTCCGGTGTGTGCGGCGCCCGAGGCCATCCCGCCTACCGACTTAGAGTTCGGGTCCTTGAGGCTCAAGGCCTACGACCGAGGCACGCAAACAGGTGGCTCGGGAGGATTATTTGGACATGCTCGAGGAAGCCGGGGGACGCCGCCCTCCTACACTCGGCAAGATACCGGCGGTCCCTCCGACGCTACCATGACCAAACGGATCCACACCCGAGACCTCAAGGAAGGCGATTTGGTGAGACCTCAAGGAAGGCGATTTGGTGCTCGCCTCCGCCCGGGATCTTGAAGGGCGCCACAAGCTCACGCCGCCTTGGGAGGGGCCCTTCATCATCGTTGAAGTCCTCAAGCCAGTGCACGTACAAGCTCGCCAACGAGGCCGGTGAAGTCCTCAACAACGCTTGGAACATCCACTTGACTACGTCGCTTTTACCCTTAGAAATTCCAAGTATTGTACATACGCTTTGTACCTTTGGCTAAATAAAACTAAGTCCTTGGGCGTTTCTCCCAAGTCACAGCATTCTGTCCCTAGTAGGACTCAGTGAGACTTGCTTTTGGCTCACCAAAACCAAGCCTCCCTCGGGGGCTAGAAAGGGGGGAACCCCCTCTTGGAAAGCACCCCTCAAAAAATCTTTTTCGTTTTCCTGGCTATCTTTCGTAGACTCTATGTTCCCGAAGGTTTCGCATACTTAGAAAAAAGCACGACCGAGGTCATCCCAAGGCCGAGGATGGCCGAGCCGCGAGGCCACCTACGCCCGAGCGCTACGGTGCCTCCACTCGCTACCCTCAGCCAAAAGGATGGCTCCAAGTGCCGTGAGGAGGTCGCTCGATTACGGAAGAGCAACGGGGCCGAGGCATCTACTCGCATAGATCCTTACCTTCGGTTAAAAGCGACCCCGGCTGCAAAGCATCCTCGCAAGACCAAGTAGCAAATATAAACGGAAGGGAATGCGAGAGATAACGAAAAAGCTAATACAAAAAGCATAAAGCCTCGACGGGCGATTCATATAAAGTATTCCACAAACACACACCAACACAAGTTCCTATATACATGGGCTTTTCGGGCCCGGCTTGCGAGGTCTGCGGGGGCGTCCGGGCCGCCCGGCATCACGGGCGGTGGCGTCCACAACCTCGAGCCTCGGGGCGCGGCTTCCCGCGGTCTCGGCGTTTCGGCACGGGGCTCACGGCTCGGCTGCGGCACGGGGAGCCACGGCGTCAAGGCCACGGCATCGGCGGCCCGCGACCTCGGCGTCGCGGCCTCGGCGTCACCGGCTTCCCT
The DNA here is from genome assembly GCA_015844335.1 of Chrysopogon serrulatus. Lineage (NCBI taxonomy): Eukaryota > Viridiplantae > Streptophyta > Magnoliopsida > Poales > Poaceae > Chrysopogon > Chrysopogon serrulatus. The sequence goes on from JADLZL010002582.1 coordinate 139,493, forward strand.
GCGGAGGGTGGGACGGCGGCGGCGAGCGAAGGTGGCCACCAACGCGGTGGGAGCCCCGCTTCGCCTCGGCCTCCTCGGCGAGTTGGGCCCGGCACCTCGCCCTCGTGCCCCATCTCCTCATCGGCCCGGCGAGTCCCTCGGTGATCCGAGGGGAGGTCGGCCGGTAGTGGGACATGGTCGCGCGGCGTGTGTGATACGCCGACTCGGAGGGCCTCCGGGGGCGTGCCTCCACCCGCTGCGATGCGAAGTGGCCGGCCGGCGCCACCGGGTTGCTTCCGCCCGGCGTCCTCCGCCTCCATCGTGGCACGGGACGCCCGTAGCCTCCTGCGTCGGGGTCTCGAGCTCGCCTGCGCGTTTGAGTTATAGGCGGCCTGCGGCGACGCGGAGAGGTTCTCCTCCAACTCCGTCACCCTGCCTTGTAGGCCTGCACCAACCCGAGAGTTAGGTTCTCGGACGGCATAACATAGGCACAAAGGGCGATCACGGCGCTTACCTTGTAGCTGGTCGCGGAGGGTCGTGGCCTCGGCGATCCCCTGCATGACCGCCTGCTTCGGCTTGGGAATACTCCCCGGCCGGGGACGGCGTGCTCAGCCTCGGAGACCTCCGGCTTCTCGGACAGGGACTTGATGGAGTCCGCCGGCGTGAAGCCTCGGCGACCATCGCCTCCTTCTCCACCCGGAGCTGGTCAAGGCTTTTGGCATGACCCGCCGCGATCTCCCCGGGGGGGGAGGCGTCCCTCGCGTCGTCGAGGCCTCGGACTGCAGGTTGGGAGACGAGAGGGACGGAGCTTCTCGAAGCTCGGCGTCCCTCTCCGACACCACGATCGTCGTCGGTGGGCAACCAGCCCCTTTTGCTTGAAGGTGCTTGGTCATGGAGGCCGGCCGACGCGCGGAGGAGGTCCGACTTCTCGCCCGACGTCTGCGCCAACTCTGCGGCACACACCTTCTTTCCGGTTAGACACGGGGAAAAGGCCCCCAAGGGGAATGAGAGCAGAGCGACCACTTACCCGAAGCAAGGGGAGTTCGGCACGGCCACGACACGATGGTCAGGCGGCCTTCTCATAGCGGTCGACGCCTTTGCGTCACGCTCACCAGTCCTCACCTCCTTGGCGTCGTCGGCGTGAAGGCCCCCGCATCTCCAAGGCCCCGGGCGGCCGGCTCTCCGGCCTCGGTAGGTACCACGGGCGGACGCCTCGCCCGGGCACTCCGCCGAGGCCGCGGCATCCATGGTGGGCGCCTCCCTCACTGCGCCTCCTCGGCCTCCCCTGGGCCGAGGTGACTCCCGCCTCGGTGGCCATGACTTGGCCGGGAGTCGAGGCTGGCCCGCCTCGGTCATGGCCACATCGGCGGAGGCAACCACCGCGGGCTCCTCCATCGTCTCCTCGGGCCGGGCACCGAGGGATTCCACCCCGCCGACACGGCCAAGATCACCACGTCGTCCTCCCTCGCCGGGCGCCTCCACCGTGCGGTGGCGCCCCGACAGGGCCGGCCCTTCGACCGATGGCGCCACGGTCGCGCCCCTCGGTTCCCACGGCAGACGCCAAGGCCGCCTCCGTCTCCACCGCCGAGGATCAAGCTCCGCTGTTGGCGGCGCCTCGGTGGCCTTCTCCCTCTCCTCGGTCCCGCCATCGCCTCGACGATGGAACCGAGGCTCGGGTTCCCAGCCCCCCTTTTTTAGTCGCTTTCCGAGGGGCGAGGGCGCCAGAGATCCACCGCGGCTGGCGCTTCGGGCTGCGGATGGGCACAAGGTAAAAATTAGCGTGCGGATGTCGGAATCAACGACAAGGTACGAACACCACTTACCCGCGCAATTTAATCTTGGCTTGGGACGGGACCCTCCCAAGGGAGGAGCGTCGAGGCGCCCGACGTCTTGGCGCCTTCCATGGGCGTCCCTACGCGGCTCTCGACCCGCTCTTAGCCGCGGGCGGGCTGCGAGGGATGGGCCTCGGCGGGGGGAGAGGCTCGGCGTCTCTCCCCCCGGCGGCGTCGTGCCTCCTCCCGAGGGGCGTCCCAGCCGCGGAAGTGTCGCGCGGCCCTAAGTCGGTGACACCGAGGCGAGCCTCTCTCGGTGGCCCTTTCGGACGCTTGCGTCATCGGCAGCTGCCCGCCCTTTGGGCGCGCGGCGTCACCTCGAGGATCAACCCCAGGCCCGCGGCTCGGCTTCGTCCTCGTCCCCTCCTCCTCGCCGTCGTCGCCCGTCATCGCCGTACTCGGTGGTCTCCAACGGCGTCTCCTCCCGAGGAGGTTCTCCACGCTCTGGCGCCGCCGCATGGCCAAGGCAGTCATCCTTCTCCTTACGCTGCCGGGCGTTACAGCGCCCCGGTGCTCTCTCCTTCTCCCTTCCCTGCGCCTCCCCGATCGCAGCTTGGCCTTCTTCTCCACGGGGCGAAGGGGGGCTTCGACCTCAGCTTCTCCGCGAGCCCGCAAGCGATGACATGACCGTGATTAGCGTGGGAAAAAGAAGAAGAATGGAGCGCACGTCGGAGCGGAGGGGCGAGCCTACTGCATCGATGTAGTCCTTGTCCGGCCGCATCGGGATCTTGAGCAGCTGGCGAGTGCTCCACCGACGCCGCCTGCTTTGTCCGGTCGAGGACACCGGCGCACCCTAGGTCGTCGGCCGCCATCCGTGCCCTCCCAGGCGTTACCGGGCCGCATGTCATACAAATACAGATTGCCGATGCATGAGCGGCAAAGCACGCGCCACTTGTGGAAACCGGGCGATCACCGCCGAGGGCCCAGACCCGCCTTTGTCAAGCGCCAAGGTGGAGAACACCCTCTTCAGCGGGGTCTCCTCGACGATCAACTCTTTCCGCCACGACGGCGGCTCGGAGGTGAACACCTTCCCGGTGTAGGCGGGCAGGTGGTCGTTGTCGTTGCGAAGGTAGAACCACTTGCTGTGCCCACCCCGCGGTTCGAGGTGGCAAGCTTCGCGGGGATATACGCCCGCGGTGCTTGGGACAGGCTGCGGCGGCGCATTTGCCCGGCCCGACCGCCCGACCTCTTCCCCCTTCTCCTTCCCTTCTCCTTCTCCACCCGGGGCGGAGATTTCAGGAAATGTGGTGGCCTCGAAGAAGTAAGGCCACAAGTCCCAAGTGGGCGTCGATGCCGAGGTAGCCCTCGCACAGCGCCCGAAGACCGCGGCATGGGAGATGCAGTTGGGGGGGGCGAGATTGTGGAGCCTGGGCCATAGTGCCTCGGGCGTGCGGAGGAAGCGCCCCCGGCATCCGAACCCGGCCGTGGAACGCCGTGAAGCTCACGACGCACCCCGACGGAGGGCGCGGGTACTGGTGGTCCGGCGGCGGCACGATCCACTCCGGCCGCTTGATGTCGGACCGGACGCGCAGGAGCCCCTTCGCGCCTGGCGTCGCCAACTCCGGCTCCGTCACCGAGCACGACTCCCCCACTCCGCCACTCAGCGCGACATCAGCCTTGGGCGTGATGGAAGAAGTGGGGGATAAGCTAGGAAGACGGCGTGGGGAGGCTTCTCTCTCTTTTTTCTCTCCGGCGAGCTCAAGTTCTCTCTCTCGACGGCGGAAAAGGCAAGGGCAAAAGAGCGGAAGCAGCGTGGGAAGGAGGGGCCAACGGCCGCCCGCCGCAGTATTTATACCCCGCAGCGCTCCCGCTCTTTGCATTAATTGCGTATCGGCCTCCGATACGCCGTAATCGACACACACCACGCACGACACGAGGCGCCGCCGCACAAGCGGCCGCAGCCACACGGGCTCGGCGCACCACATAGCGTCACATGATACGCCTCCCACAAAGGATCCGACCCGCGGGGCCCGGGCCTCCACCCAGCGTGGCCACAGGGCGAAGCCGCGGCGCGCCGACGTCGCATCCCCGTGGGACCCACGAACACACGCAAGACGTCAAGCGCCCACGGCGGGGAAAGTGGGGCCCGCCACCTCGCCAGGGCGCTCCACATCCGCGGCCGCCTGAAAAAACGCGCCCACACCCTACGGCTGGGGCAAAAGCAGGGGGTTCCTTCTCCACAACGGAGCCTGGGCGGACGGCCCATTTACGGTCCGGAGGTTCGCAGGCTGGCCCATCTAAGGGTTCGACAACCACCTCGGGGCAACAGAGTCGGGGGGGCAGCTCGGACGGCCTCATACACAGCCTCGGCAGCGCAAGCGGGGGCCGCCCTTGCAAACATCCGAGGCCAAAGCATGGCAGCAGAGTACGGGGATCCCGCGTGGGAGAGCACCGAGCCTCGGGACCCAACGGACGGGACCCGAGCCCCGCCTCAGCACATGCGTGTGCTCTTATGAACCGCGCCTCCGGGCCCCAACCCCTAGCGAATGGGGGCACAGGCGGTTCACTTGATCCTCCCTGTTAACGACTCACCGGATCTAGTCGTGTTCGACACTCATCGACGATAGCACGACAAAGTCCACCCTCCTCCCTCGCGGGAGGGAAGCCGAGGTGCGTAAAAAACTGACGGCTGAGTACCAATTGGGTTCCCCTCGTCACTACGAGGGCTCGGGGCCTTCCCCAACGCGCGAACCAATTCAGGAAAACGTCCTGAAACCTAGTCGAACACCTGGATGAACCGACGGGCGACTGGAGGCTCGGCAAAGACGGACCGCTTGTCCGCCAAAAACACGCACAAGCCCTCGGACGAGTACCCTCACTCCTCCGAGGCCTCGGGAACTACACCCGGCGGGTGCGCCAAGCGCCCCACCGGGGTGAGCACGGCTCTCGAGATAAACCCTAAAACCACACCGTGCGAGCTAAGTACAAGCCCTCGAAGGAGCCCCAAACTCCTCCGAGGCCTCGGGGGCTACACCCGCCGGGTGCGCTCGCGCCCACCCTGCGGAAAGTGTCAATAGCAGCTGAGGACCCACGACCTCAGCCTCTGAATGAGTGCACCCACTCCTTGAGGCTCCACTTGTCGGGGACCAAAATAAGGGCCCTCTAAGAAAAGCCCAACAAACGCAAACCTTGGCCCAACGGGCCTCCCACTACTCTACGGGCTACGGCTCCGGCGCAACACGGCAGTGTACTTCCTCCGGCCCATCCGAGCCCACCCCGCTAAGGGCTCGGGCGAGAGCCAATTCTCCGCCTTGCCCGAGCCCCCAGCGCCGGGGCCTCGGACGAGCTTCCATTCTCCGCCTCGCCCGAGCCCCCAATGCGAGGGGCCTCGGACGAGCCTCCGGCTTTTCGTCCTACCCGAGCCCACGGCAACCAGGCCTCGAGGAGGGGGCCGCCCGCCCAGTCGAGAGACCGTACCACCGATTTGACGCATATCCACCACCGCCCGTCCACAGCCCGTGTCAGGAGCGCTCCATGCTCGGGACGGGGGATGGGGCATTGCCCCGTCGCGGCCCCACGCCGGCGATCATGCTTACTAGATCTCCACGATGGAGGCCACGCCCGCCACGGTGGGGCACCGTGTTGCCTAACCCCTGCCCGCCAGTCCCATCGCCGGAACTCCGGGGACGCCGTCCACCACGCCAAGGCCCACGCCCGGCCCGACGTCACCCCCGTGCGGGAGTGGACTGGACGCCCATTCCAGTCAACCAACAGCCCACCCCGTGAGCCCCGAGCACGGATAGGCAACCATCGCGGCGGGCGATCATCCGCGGCTGTTCCACCCACTCCTCAAATGCGGCGACAAGCTCCGAGGCCCCCGAGCCTCGACTCAAGCGGGTCAAAGCTACGGGGGCTCGGCACCCCCTCCATCGCACTCCACCAACTCCAATAGGGACGTCCGTCATTACGGACAACGAGGCGAGGAGGCGGCGTCGCCTTGCCTCGTCACGGTCGGGGACGAGTCGCCCCACTCCGGAGCCTCGGATGAGGGAGGACGGAAGCCCATGACCCAGCCACGAGCACGATCACCCCTTGTAAGGCCCTACCTTCCCCTTGTGGCTATAAAAGGGGAAAGCAGGGGCCCGTAGGCAAGGGACAGACACACGAAAGCCCGATATTGGCACCTCACTCAACCACTATGAGACTTGGGACCCCGTCCCTCTCTCACTGCTTGTACACCCTACCTACCAGCACTTCAGTGCAGGATAATACAAGAACTTCTCCCCCCACTGGACGTAGGGCGTTCTCTTGCCCGAGCCAGTATAAATCCTTGTGTTCATCTTGCACACCATCCGGAGTTGGGAGCACGCACCACAAATTCACTCGTTGGTGCTAGGGCCACCAGTTCTAGCACCGACACCTAATAAATCCCAATAGCCCATGCACTTATTTGCTAATGGGTTTAATGGCTAATTGGGCTCATTAGTAATATTGGAGGGTGCAACATCAACTAGTACCATATCGCTAGTTGATGTCAACATGAGGTGTTTTTCTCCCTATATATACGTACCAACCCTTAGGCAAAGAACACCAAAACTACCACAAAGGGAGTCCCTAGTTTGGAAATCCCGGTAGTAAAATATATGTTTTCCTCCTCTATTCTACGTCGTCCTCAACATGTCGCCTCGACCTTGTGCCGACAACCGGGACGGCCCGGCGCCATGGCTGCGACTTTGCTAGGCCGAGTGGGCAAGGCCTTTCCTTTCTGCGCACGGCGGATGGCAGCCATGGCCATGGTCGGATTCTCATGACGTGCTTTGCCAATAGGGAGGATAGGTAAAGAATTGTTACAAGATCTTTTAATCTCCGCCTTTTAATTATTTGATCTTCAATTCAAGTAGTTTTTGTTGTGTAGGTTTCGTAGCATTGCGCTCTACATAGTAATTACCATGTCACATGAATATGATTTGTTAATTTAAATACACTAATTTGATTATATATATATATATATTCAATGTCTTTTAGAATTAAAAGCAATTAGCACCGTGCATGCATGTCAAATGAACAAGCTGAACTAGCATGCCCATGTATGCATATAGATATGTAATTTTCTAGAAGTAAATATGCCCATGCCACTACTATGTGTTTATAATTATTAAATGTTAATATTAATTTGATTGATGATTATGCAACCACGTCTCTACATAAAAGCAATATAGGACAACATCAATTTTTTTATAATTAACTGTTAATTTGATTAATGTCATACTCATTATATTTGGTTATAATTTATTTAGCCTAAACACGTATATTAAATTTGATAGATGCTCTCACATGTCAATTTATATTTGCAAGTTAACGTTGAATGGGCATAATGATATTGAAATATTTATAAATAAAATATGATTAGTTTGACTCGACTTTCAAAATAAAATTATGATTTTATCTAATCTAAATTAATAACTTTTCATGATTTTGTTTAATTAAAATAAATCAAGCATATAGACTTTTCTTTTTATTTTATAATATAAAACTTACGGTAGTTGTTTCTTTTTAACGAATAGTTACGTTACCGGCGTCTTAGATCTCTTAGCATGTTGTTTTTTCTCTTTTGCGTGATGTATTGTTCTTAGTCGTTTTATTGTTTGCTTGTATGTTTGCCTATGCGTGGTGCTTGCTACGAGTGGAATGAGAACCGCTTGTGAGAGCTGAAAATCAGAAGATGTTGATCCGGAGTGAAGTATGAGAGAGTTTGAGCAAGTGTAAAGGCAAGTATAGCATGGGATCATCCTTGTTACCTACTCACCTTTAATCACTTAATTCATATTGCATGTGTCTTCTTTGATTACTACTAAGGATTTCCTAGCAATTGTATCTTGTACCTTGACTACCATGGGTTTATGCATTGGGTAGCTTATGCTAGTGCTCAAGAAATAACCATTATGATCTGTAACTTAATTAATGGTATATGCAACAAAGGTTAAAACTCGCTTTTTAGCAACCGAAAATTTAAGGGTAAGAGTACTTGTTTGCTCTTGTCCTCCCTAAGGACTTATCTGTAAGTGAGCACCCAGGACTTACTGTACAACCGTGGGGGGCTATATGGCTCGGCTTTAGTCAAGTATGAGGACCCTCTTCTAGCTTGTTAGAGGTTACCGAAAGGCGCAAGAGGGGCTTTACATGATGGGCCTGGCGTGGCTTACGTCCTCATGTGTGCTGCGGTGTGAACCATTTGGAAGGGGGATTCTATGTCGCTTGTCGAGGAAACCTAGCGGCCCTAACTTGTTAGACGAAACCTTTGAAAGACTTCATAGTGTACCCCCGCGCTTTCTAGGTAAAAGCGATATGGGAGTCATGACCCCGGTACATGGGAATCACGACTCACGGTGAAAGTGTACAACCTCCGCAGAGTGTTAAAAGCGATATATTAGCCGTGCTCACGGTCACGAGCGGCTTTGGACTTCTTATAGAATAATGGTTTATCTTTTTGGAAATTTTTGATTATTATTTTTGCTATACTTTAATCACTTTGTTTACATGATCATATGGTTATTTGGGATTTATGCTACTTGTTGCTACTCACTTATGCTAAAATTGAGATATGCTAAAAGATGCTAACTGGCAGTAAACCGTGTCAACCTTTTTGAGCCTCATTAACCCCATGTTATATTATTTGAGTACGACATGTACTTACGCTTGTCTTTACTTTTCAATACATTGGCAAAATTCGGATGGGTACCGGATGGAGGATATAGTGAGTTTTTTCGAGAAGTAATTGGAGTTCTAGGCTTATGTTACCCCTGTCCAACCGTCCCCGTGAAGATGGAGCCTGAATAGAAGATTAGCTACCGTTCAGCGTTACTCTAATGTAAGTGTTAATATATTTATGTTTACGTTATATATCACATTGTTTTTTTCGATACTATTCACTACGTGGTTGTATGTGTGGACTTTCTGGGCACACATATAGCGTACCTAGTTTTGTCTTTAAAACTGGGTGTGACACACAAGCACAGGCTAATTAACGCTCGCTGACAATTGCGTTTTTGTTAACCTTGCAATGGTTTAATTTAAGAGATAGTCTAGATACATAGCCAAAAAAATAAACCTACAAAAGCCAAAAAACACACCTATAATGTGGAATGGAAGGAGTAGTAGACATGTCACAAGCACAGGATCCAATTATGATTAATTCTTCATTAGATTTGCTAACAATCTATGAAGGTACAATATTAATAAGAATCTGATCACTGATGATCTTTATAATATATGTGACAGTATGATAATCATAGGGAAGGATATTTTCATATAAGATATAAGATAACTGCGTTGAATGGGACCTTGAACTCGACTACTTCCTTCAATACTTTATTACTAAAAAAGCTGTTGTGAGAAGCAATTGCCATCAAGAAGCTGCTCCACTCTGGGTATTGTTGCTGTTTCTATGCTGTACGTATGTGTAACTGCACTATTTTTTACTGTTGTTAGAAAAGAAAACCAAAAGCCTAGATCAGATTACTTTTGAAGAAAATCTAAGCCTGCATAAATTCTTATAGCTCATATTAGAATATAAATCTGTGGAAAAAGGTCAACATGTCGGCAAAAATTCTGCACTGTTGTTGACTGTTGTTAGAGAAGGAAACCAAAAGGTTAGAGAAGGAAACCAAAAGCCTAGATCAGAATTTGTTAGTATTTACACATGGACATATAACAATTCATGGTTACAAATTAGATTACAATTATATGAAGGTTGAGGCCTTGTATACCTCCAGCTCTTTTACTTAAGACAACAGCTTTCTGAGAAAAAAGTCTACTTAACCCCCCGAACTATCAAGCATGGTCTACTTCACCCCCAAACTATGAAACGGTCTATTTTACCCCCTCAACTTGCCAAAACCGTCTATTTTACACCTAGGAGTTTTTCAACGTGGTTTTTGCTACAGTAAAACTGGTTTTCTCTTATTTATTTATTTATTTTTGCTGAATTTTTAAAAAATTATAGTAAATCATAGAAAAATCATAGAATAGAAAATCCAATTTTATTGGACTCCACATGAGTATATCTACACAGTGAATATTATAATATGGTTTAGTACAAAGTTTTTTGTTGTAGTTTACAGTGAACAAATCCAAATTTATATGTAGTTCAATATATATAGATATTCTAAATATGGATTAGTGCAGTTCAATATATTTATATGTAGCAGCAGACATTTGGTGAGGTTGGTAACAAAGTCAAGGAGTAGAGCAACATGTCTGAATATTTTGCTATCAGCAGCTGTCTAGCTGCAGCAAAATTTGGTAAAAATTTGTATGTGTTGATCAGAAAGTACAATGCTTCAATGTTGCTTGCATTTCATACCCGGCCAGATAGGCACTCAACTATGTATGATGTCTGGATGTCTTTTTATGTTCACACTTATAAGAAAGGATACAATCTAAATTATAAATGGTGTCACTGCAAATTAAATTTGGGCAGTTTCAATGGTTACACACACAAATTAGCTGCTCACCTTTATTACAAATTGGCTCTGGTTGTAATAAATTGCTTAAAGTGCTATTTTTAGTTTAAATAACACTGTGCATTCAACTCTGTTCATCCCATTACCATTGTCAATTCAAAAATGTTCTCTAGTGTACCACTCTAAGTTCAGATTTTCTAACTCCAGAATTAATTAATAGCCTGTCCACGGCGTAGCGCGGGGTGCCCTTTAGTTTGGCTTGATGTTTGTGAGTTTAGTTTGTTGTCATTCATGTTCTAATTTCTTTCTTTACATATGTGATTTTTCTATGCCTATTAGTACCTTTATTTCAGTATGGCGTTACCTTGCAGCCGTGCACTTAGCCTAGTCTGTAACTTCATTCAGTTTGTGTTCATGTAGGAAGCTTTGGATGCATATGTTGCAATGAAGTCTGTATCCAAAAGAGGGGGCAACTGATGCAACATATGGGAGTAATTCTGAACATGGTACCCTCATGTTCTTTTGATCCAAACTAATGGATGCTAGGCTTATTTTGCTAACCGACCCCTTGGTGTAATATGTACGAAGAACTCAGAGCTATGTAGATGTTGGGACTTATTTTGCTAACTAACATCACTTTGTGTTGTACTCAGAATTTAGAGCTATGTAGGTGTTGGGGCTTATGTTAGTTTGCTATGACTATAAGATAGTATAGCATTTTATCAATGTAATGGTTGAGCACCCTGTAATATGGTTGAGCACTCTGTATGGCATTTCAATGTATTGAAATTCGATCGTATTTAATTTGTGTTGGATTGACATTGGGACCATATGTGTGCATTTGAAATTTAGATTGAGAAATTTAAATTAATTTTGTGGGGGTATTGGACTCCTAGGAAAGCCATATTTCATGAGGGTTGACATGTTTTAGTGGTGGTGATTTCCTCTCATGAAAATTATATTTTGTGATGGTTCAAACTATTTTCGTGGTGATGTCTCCCTCTCATGAAATACTTTTTTTCCTGTGAGGTTTGAGACTCTCATGAATTAATTTCATGACGGTGACCTCCACGAAATACCACCATGGAAACATCCCTCTAAACCTGACGACACCATGATTTTTTCGTGGTGGTGGCCTTCAGGAACATTTCCCACGAAAATAAACCATGAGAGTCAACCCTCATGAAAATTGTGTTTTCCTGGCTTCAATACCTTGAGGACTAATGCCTGACGGTTCACTCTCACGAATCATTTTCATGAGGGTAAAACCATATTTCATGAGAGTATTTCCACTCTCAAGAAATCTCAGCTTTCTGGTAGTGTGTAGTGATACTTATGATGGAAGGATTGTGTGACCAAAAAAAATTCTATTTTCCAAAGTACGGTAATTCTTGATTACAGTAGTGATCATGCTTTTTGTGAGACACGTAAAAGCAGAATCAATGATGAACCAATTATTTTTTTTCCTTTTGGAGGTACCTATATACTACATAATGGTATTTGAATCAGTAGCAATAACTGAACTAAAGTGAATGATAAAAATCTGAGGCATGCAATTTACTTGTCAAAGCTGAACACAGATCCAATCATATGTATGCAACACAGAAGAAAACAGATCTGACTGGCAAAGGCGATAAAAAAAAAATAAGTGAACTCAATACCAAAATGCAGCTGATTTTGTCCACAAATTGGAGAACAATAGATAAGGCATGTATAAACTATCCATGATAAAACTCTCCAAATTAGCATTCCTTATTAATTAATTCATTCAAATTCCCATTAGAAAAAGGGAAAATATTTTCTTGAGTAATCTATGTCCTGAACTGCTAATTTGGAGCACATGGAAGAAGTACATCGCATAAGTAAAACCCCTTACCATCATCCCATTTTGTACGAAGTTGTAGCAGGAATCCTCTGTTAGAAGCTCCTTTCTAACACGTGGCTCAACAAAGTTGTTTATATTTTTATGCTCCTTAAGCCCACCCAAAAAAAAAAATAATTCAAAACTTTCAATGCCGTGAGCACAATATGTGCTACCTATGTTGTGGCATGTATAATCCATGTAACCTATGATTCATGAACTAAACCATGAAATGGAAACACATAGATAGAATCTTGAAGCAATAGGGTTGCTCAAATTATGAGATTGTTTCACTAAAAGTAAAATCATCCATAGCAAATGCACAAGCCTCACCTTTGATTTTAGTTTGCTGCTTGTGCGCTCTCTAATTCATACTTACATTTGCATCCTGCTTGAGCAGCAGTCCTCCCTTCGCTTGACTGACAGGAGTTTGAGCAAGAAACTCATAATGCTGCCTTGGTTCACACATAGAATTAGCTTACCAATCCAGCACACACCTTTGTAGAGAATCATACAACCTTTCTGGAGAACCATACATTATCGGCCTCTTTATGGAAAAGGAAACCTACATCAAGGATCGTAATAAGACCTAAAAAAGAGAGAATCCTTCACCTGGAGCACAAGAAATTGCTTTTTGATGCCCTCAAATTCCAATTCCACTGCATCTATAGCAAACAGCAATAGCAAAAAAATTGGATCAAGCAAATTTAGGCAGGAACAGACAAAAATGCAGCAGAAAAGTCATAATATATACTAACCTGCAAGAAAGCGGATTTGCATAATATATACCTAGGAAAGTATGAGCAGCAAGAATAAAAGGAGAGCCAACACTGTGTCCAAACTAATCAGCTAAGCAAGCTATAATTTCAGATAGAAAACAACTTAAAGGTTGCCCTTCATGAGAGCATTTTAATAAACTAATAAAAGAGAGGATGTGACATTCTGTACACCACAAATTTCAATTAGGCAATGGATAGCAAATATAGTTCCTAAGCTTTTGATAATCAAAAATTGTAATTTCGGATAGGAAAGACATAATCATTGGAAATAAACTTGAGATGCAATGAAATTCCAAAGCAAGAAAACTTCCATGTATTCCATTTGAGTTGAAAGAACAGTAGTGCACATAATTGCATTGAGAACTTAAAGAAATAGGGCACACACAAAGTCTACCAAATATTGGCCTCTAAGCATGAAAATGGTCTGAAATGGTCAGAAAAAAAAGGGTCTAACCACTTTTAAACTCACATTCCTACATGGAATTCCACGGAATTGAAATCAGGAAAGCCTTTCAAAAAAAACAAGATGTTGAAAATAGAATAAACCGATCGGAAACTCATCGATAATGGTCAGAAAGCGGTGACTCTAACGCCCACTGGGTAACCCACTTGAAATGTTCATTATGTAATACATAATAGATCTTTGACGTGATTTTTTCCAATCAGATAAAAAAGGAAAAAAAGTCTTTTTATTCTCTTATTTCTTAACTTTTGTGGTTGTTTGGTTTATCTTTCATCTAAATTTTTTTTTAATCCTTTTCAGCTTTTTTAAAACTGTTTTTTTACACTAGACGATTTTGACAATAAATTTACTGATGTGACGCCACGTTAATGGGGTAAGTTGGACTAAGTTGAATGTTCAGGGAAGTAAATCGGTCTATAAATATTTTTAAAAATATCTAAAAATTCATTAAAAATATTTTTCTAAAGATTATCCAAATATTTTGCATGGAAAAATAATACAATTAAAAATCCTAAACTCTGGTTTAATCATAGAAAATTTATAAAAAAAAATTTTTAGCTTGGAAAACTATAAAACTAGTTAAAAGTTTTTCTAAAGTCATGCACCATCTTTTGGTGTCGACATAAAAATCGTTTGGATCTCAATAGACCCATTTTGGTGCTTATTTGCTGGTAAAAGCTCTCGTTATCCATTATAATTAGTTGATGTCGATAATCCAGAAGTGGAACGTCGTTAGGAGCATAGTAGGCACTAATCCCCTGCCCTGGATAATTTTGTGAAGTAGTTATGTTAGCCTGTGTGGCTGCTCTAGGTCCTGGAATCTAATCACTACCTCATATCAAGATATCATCGGGCGGCCCTAAACCCCCATCGGTGCCGGATTTTGAACAAAGATAGCCTACTCGGCACCGATGAGGGTTGGTCATCAGTGTCGGTTACCATGAACCGCAGATTGAAGCTCAACTAACACTTGCCGGTTGTATCTTTGAAGCCGGCGGTGTTATGTTCAAACATCGGTGCGGTTGGGAATCGAGCCGACACTAAAGATCCACATATCGGTCTGCGGTTCTTGCCCCAAACCGATCTTGATCGGTAGTGGATCGGTGTGATTGGTTGCCGCCAACCGCCCGATGATGGTCACTATATCACCGGGCGGCCTAAATGACAATGACATCGAATTTAGTTTTCAGTAATTGTTTTATATTCCCATTTTCAATTTGGTTTTTTATATTATATTAAAAATCATATTCTTTGGTAGGAAAATAAAATCATAAAACTGAAACCTTGATAACAACATACCAAATACATTAGTATTACATACATTAATATTACACATACATTAATAGTCCTTTCTAATACCACCGTAATTCAATGGAACAATTATAAAAGTCTAGCCACCGCCGCTACGGCTCGAAATTATTCTTGAACTTCTTCGAGCGGGCAATGGAGTATTTTCCTTGTTTGCTCACAATATGCTTCAAGATGAATTCCGCTATCTCCTCTTGAAATCCTTGAATCTCCGTGTCCAAGATCATATTGTGTCCATATTTCTCCATTTGTCGAGCAATCAATAGGGAGCATTAATATAAGCCATAAGAGAATTTTATGGCATATAAAAATGGAATTAATACCTTCGACCGCTTTGACGTTTTTCATGCTAAACCATTGCCTCGTGGCCCACATTACGTAGAACCCACATTCATTATTAAACTGCGGTTGGTCTAGGTACGTCACGCATTTCACGCACCTTGAAGTTTACTTTGCATGCATTTAGCGCCACAATATTAATTGGGAAAGAAGAGTAACATTAAGTGTGGTATACACATACACACACACATATATATATATATAACTATATAACTTTATTTGCTTATAAAAATGTTAACTTACTCTTGTAACACATAGAGTAGAGGACCTATCGAGTTAGGGGATTCTTTTCCGGAGTCCCACACCTCAATAATGTTTCTTTTAATATCGATATTGATTAAGATAAAATGGTGCCTGCAACCATAAATGTGAATTTATAATAAAATAGTTTAATTAGCTATATAAAATACGTAGAAATAATGGTAGAGACCACATACGCGCAGATTATAGGTCAAGAGCACGTCCGATTTATTTTTTTTGGCAAAACCCTTGAACACCCTGGAGAGAATTTGTATCATTCCATTTCGGTCGTAGCCTTCGTCTCCTCTACAAGTTGGCTCATTCACTATGGTTGGGTCCAAGAAGGCTACATATTTAATGTTATTTCATATCGTGTATTCATATAGCCACCTGCATAGAGTATGAGATATGACTAATAATGAAAAAAAGATGTAGTTATTTATGAATTCATGCGGGTAGGGTACTTGCATTGTCCACAGGAGCATTATCTGTGTATCGAGGTCACGTCTTTGATAGAATTGGAATAAGTGTTCAAATTCTATGTACCGCAAAGTTTCCTCGGGATGATCAAAGACTTCTCCGGCCGGAATAATTGCTTCAAACCCACCTAGCTCTGTTTCAGTTGCCTCGGCCAAGTAAAAAGTATGTAAATCACGCATACGTGTTCTAAGAGCCTTCATCCGCTCTTTTGTTTCCAAAGCAAATCTTGACCTCTTTGATACTTGGTATCTTTGGTTTTGCCATTTCATACTCCTTATTAGTACCACCATAAACTATGGCCCTAGCATCCTCTAGGGATAGGCTCTTCGTTACGCTCCATCAATTTATATACTTCTAGCTCGGGCGAGGTGCAGCTCATCCTCCCTTTCTTCATTGAGCTTCTTTGCGAGCATGTCTGTCAAACTTCGAACACAAGCGTCCACTTAGAAGCCCCGCCATATATTTTTCAAAAATTTGTTGCATGCCTGCGGGTTAGGCAATTCTATGTCTTTTTACGCTTCATCTTAGATGTAATACTCCCGCTCATTTGCTTTTTTTGTTTCCTTTGTTGGCATCCTCTTTTATAGAATCGAGGACCTTTTTGCTCGATCTAGATCTAGTTGCGGGGAGTCGGCCTTGCAACTTCTTTTGATTTTTGGCGGGGAGGGGGTCTACGATTATCATGTCTTCCGTCCAGAAGATGAAGGATTGTGGGGAGGCGGGGGAGGAGGTGGAGGAGGTGGAGGAGGTGCAGCCCCACATTGCTCGGGGTTGACAAAGTGGGGTAGGAGCCGTAGCTGGATCACCCACATTCCTTGGGGGGTGATGGAGGGGGTGGAGGCGGAGATACCTCATCTCGTCTAGGGGGTTGAGGTGGGGAATGAGTAGGCGCATCATGAATTGGGAGAGCTTGGTCATGACAATCTGTCCGGTGAAGATTCACTTCATCCTCATCATCCGAGGACTCTTGGTGGTCGAGCTTCATGTACAAACGCGCCACGGGACACGAAGACGAAGGTTACGAACCGGCCCGCGGCCTATCTTCCTTGAGGTGTGGTAATCAGTGGGTATCTTGTTAAACTTTTTTGTCCGAATTCTATCAATGGTGACATTCCAATAACCCAAAGGAATTGGTTGACCATTAGTTAACCCATCTCCTTCGGGCCAAGCCCGGCCGACCGCCACCTTGTCTGCCGTCCATTGTTGGTGGATGTACGACCTCACATTAACCGCTTCTGTTATGTTGTCCACCGGATGAGGTAAACTTCGCCGCCTTCATCCATGGGGGGTCGATCCCACGGCTACTACGACCCTTAACCACCGGGGCTCAAGCATGTGGGGGACGGGGCCTGCGCAGATCCAATGGTGCGAGGACCTCGTGCTTCGGAGGCCATAGCAATAAGTTGGTTAACTCTATCTTCCATTATCTTTAGCCGGTTCTCATACATAGCTTCTTTAGCCGCCTCTCGTTCTTGTCTAGCCCTTGTGTGGCTACGATAAGAAGCAATGTCCTCCTCGAAAGCTACCCTCCAGGTTCACAAGACCAGCTCCCCTTGTGCGGCCGGGGTGCTCCTTGTTACCAAGTGTGCGGGCGAGCACGTCATTCTCCCTATCGGACCTGCGTCTCCCTTCGTTCACCTCTTCCGTTAGAGTGGAGATAGTCTCGAACCGGGCTGCCCACATGTTCATTTGGGGACCGGACGTGGTGCCGTCTTCAATATTGTGCCGTGCACCCCTGGCCATAACAAAGTGAAGAGACTTAATCTGCCAGTCGGCAGTCTCAGGCGTAACACCACGGCGTTCCATCTCATCAAACTCCTCCCATTCAAGCACCTTACTAGAATAGCCACGAGAGCCGAGACGGTGAGGATTTATCGACTTTGCTGAGTTTTCCTTGTTCTTCGCACTCAAATCCTTATACTCATCCGAGTTCCTGTATCGCTTGAATTCTTCCCAAGTAGGGCCTCGCTTGTGGTGGTCACCTTTATCAAAGTCGGGATCCTCCTGCTCATTGATATATTCCTTTTGCAATTTCGTCTTATAACTCTTGAAAGTGATCCCCATTTTTTCTATAACCCTTTTTCTGACTACCCGCTCATCATAATCACGAGGGAAAGTGAAATATCCTTTGAACATTGTCTATAACTCCTCCTTCAAAGTTTCAGGAACCTTCCATACGTCATCTTCTTTTCCTATCCAGCGCCTAAACTTTATTGGGATGAAGTTCCTCGCAAGAATCCCGAGGATAGTCTTGTATGGCCCCAACGCCTTGCATGGGAGTAGTGGCTCCCCAACTTGGTCGAACTCAAAGATGTGCCGGTGTGCATCCTTTCCCCGTAGGAAGCCTTGACACACCGCTTGGACCTTGGCTTTTTTGCACCAGATCCACTTGGTTCCTCCATTGATCGGGCTGCACAAAACCAATTAATTCGCCTTAGATTCTCCCTTGCATTTATTGATTAGAGTGCTTGTAATCATTTAATTATGACCTAACAAATATACCTCCTCGTCTTGGTCAAGTGGAGACAAGCGCTAGGGGTCCATGCTTCGTCATTTGCTTCACCATCATCATTGGCACCTTCGTTTCTCGCCCTATTTTGTGGTCCTTCGGTGGGTCTCTCGCGGTGTTGTTAGCCGCTTCTTTTTTGTTGCCTAGTACTTCGCGACCAAAGTGAATTGGCGACGACTTAATAGTCATCGTTCTACCTCTGCCTAGATGGTTGTCGAGACTAGATATGATGGGTTGTTTAATTTGGCTGCATGGAATAAGGAACCATATATTAGCTAGGAAACACAACATATATATATTTAATACACCAATTTAGAACTTCATAAGCCAAATAAATTACAATGACCTTCAACTTACTACAAGTCCGTAGCAATATGAATTACTCAAGCGTACACTCTACATTAAGCTCCAAATTAAAAAAGGCAATGACCATAACTAGAAAGAAAATGATGAGATCCTTCCACGCAACAAGTAGTGTCAATCCTATCTCTGGCGGCGAGCCTTGTCTCCGATCTCTAATTTCCCCCGCATGTAGAGGAAGTACACGGTGCTCGCTTGGGGAACACGGGTTTGCACACCGTGCCATATATGCATGGTAGGCCTCGGTTGCTTGATTTTTTTTGTCATATCTCTTGTGCAAAGCACCCGGTACCGATTCACTTGGGGATGGCATTCTTCCCAAGTACGGTAGATGCTCAGGGGTACGGCCAACAAACACTACATACCGTTTTTTCCATTGTTGCCTAAAGATTGAGACAATTTAATTGAGTTTGATATAATTAGTCAATTGAATTAGCATTTTCAGCCACTATATATAGCAATTAAAATGTAGAGTCATATTAATGGTCACATAGCAATTATGAACATACAAGTTTAAATGTAGATTTAATCATATTAATTCATGCACATATAGCAAACAAGAAATTTATAGGACACTCATGGTCACATAGCAATAGCATTTCATGGTCATATAGCACAATAATAGGCACATAGCACACTGATGGGTATATATTTCTCTAAAATCATATTTTATGCAAATATAGCAATAGCATTAATATTTCATGGTCACAAATTAATATATAATTATATTTTATGGACATAAATTCTTCAAAATGGACATAGCAAACATAGCAATATCATTTCATACAACATTGCAAGCTAAAACATGGACAACAATAACAAGAATTGTGACAAAATTTCTTAGTGCCATTTCATCGAACACTTCAAGGGCATGGTGGCCGAACTCACCGATGACAAGGTGGAAGAAGGTGGCTGCGCTCCCCGCTGGTGCGGTGGCGTCGGTGACGATGGCGGTGGTGGCGGTGGTCCGGTGGTGCAGCCTCCTTTGCGGCTGAACGTGCTCCGGTGGCGCAGCGAAGTATGCGGCGGCGGCGGTGCTCCGGTGGGCGCCGGCGCGTCCCGACGAGGGCGCGCCGCGACACGACACGCGGTGACGACGGCGGTACGGAGCGCGGAGGTCCCCGGAGGCCAAGGCGGCGGTGCAATGCGCGCAGGCGCCCCGGAGTGGCGGTCAGCAATGCGCGACGGCGAAAGGGGGGCGGAGTTCTCCGGCGGTTCTTCTCGGCGTCGGAGTTTGTTTGAATGGGGGCGCGAACGGTTGGGGCTTTTATGCCCGGCCACCTTCTTGCCGGTGCTAAAAGCACGGCCCAAAGCGAAGACCCCCCTTTAGTGCCGGTTCCTAACACAACCGCATCGATGGGTTTTTTTATCTTTGCGGTGCTAAAGCCCGGCCCGACTGCGATAGTTTGAAGAAATAAAAGGATAATAACCTGTCGTTAACCGAACATCACGACGCACTGCAGTGGTTAGGGCGTGGGGGTTTGGTCTTGTCGGTCTCTGGTTCGAAACACACGCGCTCTAAATTTACAAAAAAATTTATTTTATTTTATTAATATTTGTTGATCTCGGGTTTAGTTTAGGATTTTTATTTTGCTATTTAATATTCATTGTATATTAAATATGCATTAATTACTGCCTTACTAATTTAGATAAAAAAGATTTTGTAATTACTTTTTATTAGATACTACCTACAAGGGCCAAAATGAGAAATTTGAAAATTTCAAGACTAAAAAACTAGTCACATTGATATATGGTCACAACAATTGGATAGAGCTTGATTTTAAACAAATTTAGTAAAAAAGATCATGTCATTTGGAGTTAGGATGAGTAAGAAAAACTGGTTACAAATCTCATCAATCACATAAAAATCAGAAATCAGACCTAGCCACCCATGAACTAGCGATGAACATGTATGATTTCTGATTTTTATGTGATTGATGAGATTTGTAACCAGTTTTTCTTCCTCATCCTAACTCCAAATGACATGATCTTTTTTTTCTAAATTTGTCTAAAATCAAGCTCTACCCACCGATGTGACCATATATCAATGTGACCAGTTTTGTTCTTTTCAAATTTTCAAATTTCAAATTTTGAGAGGTTGCACTACATTTTATGCATGATATTAGGTCTCAAATCAAAAATTTTTGAACATCAAACTTGGTGGACTCATCATTCCCCTATAACTTTTATTAATGCCTTTTCACCATTTGATAATTTTTGCAAACACTATGTAGGAAAAATGTTGAAACACTTCAAATTCGATAAGGCCCAATTTGAGCCATGTAAATTTCCTCAAATCAAAAAAAATTTGAACTGCAAAGTTGGTGCACTAATGATTATGTACAACTTTTTATTTAGGTCATTTCTCCATTTGAAAGTTAGAGTACACCTTGTTCACAAATCTACACCCCCCCCTTCCGGTGTTTTCAAACACTAACAAGGGTTATGTAAAAATTTTGAATTTTATTTTATTAATCAAATGGAGAAATGACCTAAATAAAAGTTTAGTTAACCATGATTTTATTTTGCTATTTAATTTTATTCATTTGTATATTAAATATGATTTGAATTTTGAAGTGTTTCAACTAATTTAGATAAAAAGATTTTGTAATTATTTTTATTAGATACTACCATTAATAAAAGGGGAAAAATGAGAAATTTGAAAATTTCAATCACTAAAAACTTCAAAGTTTGAAATTTGAAAATTTCAAAGGAATAAAACTAGTCACAGGTGGATAGAGCTTGATTTTAAACAAATTAGGAAAAAATCATCTCATTTGGAGTTAGGATGAGTGAGAAAACTGGTTACAAATCTCATCAATCACATAAAAATCAGAAATCATACATGTTCAGCCACCATGAACTAAGGGTGAACATGTATGATTTCTGATTTTTATGTGATTGATGATATTTGTAACCAGTTTTTTCTTCCTCATCCTAACTCCAAATGACATGATCTTTTTTTTCTAAATTTGTCTAAAATCAAGCTCTACCCACCTGATGTGACCATATATCAATGTGACCAGTTTTGTTCTTTTTCAAATTTTCAAATTTCAAATTTTGAGAGGTTGCACTACATTTTATGCATGATATTAGGTCTCAAATCAAAAATTTTTGAACATCAAACTTGGTGGACTCATCATTCCCTATAACTTTTATTAATGCCTTTTCACCATTTGATAATTTTTGCAAACACTATGTAGGAAAAATGTTGAAACACTTCAAAATTCAAATCTCCGGCCCAATTTGAGCCATGTAAATTTCCTCAAATCAAAAAAATTTGAACTGCAAAGTTGGTGCACTAATGATTATGTACAACTTTTATTTAGGTCATTTCTCCATTTGAGAAAGTTAGAGTACACCTTGTTCACAAATCTATATATAACCCCTTCGGTGTTTACGAAACACTAACAAGGGTTATGTAGATTTATGAACCGGTGTACTCTAACTTACTCAAATGGAGAAATGACCTAAATAAAAGTTCTACATAACCATGAGTGCACCAACTTTGTAGTTCAAATTTTTTTGATTTGAGGAAATTTACATGGCTCAAATTGGGCCTGAGATTTGAATTTTGAAGTGTTTCAACATTTTTCACACATAGTGTTTGCAAAAAATTGTCAAATGGTGAAAATGCATTAATAAAGTTATAGGGAATGATGAGTCCACTATGCTTGATGTTCAAAAATACTTGATTCGAGACACTATATCATGCATAAATGTAGTGCAACCTCTCAAAATTTGAAATTTGAAAATTTCAAAGGAACAAAACTAGTCACATTGATATATGGTTAGTGCAGGTAGACGAGAAGCTTGATTTTTAGACAAATTTAGGAAAAAAGATCATCTCATTTGGAGTTAGGATGAGTGAGAAAATCTGGTTACAAATCTCATCAATCACATAAAAATCAGAAATCATACATGTTCATCACTAGTTCAAGGGTGCCTAGGTCCGATTTCTGATTTTTATGTGATTGATGATATTTGTAAGCAGTTTTTCTTCCTCATCCTAACTCTAAATGAGATGATCTTTTTTCTAAATTTGTCTAAAATCAAGCTCTACCCACCTGATGTGACCATATATCAATGTGACCATTTTTTTTTTTTCAAATTTTCAAATTTCAAATTTTGAGAGGTTGCACTACATTTTATGCATGATATTAGGTCTCAAATCAAAAATTTTTGAACATCAAACTTGGTGGACTCATCATTCCCTATAACTTTTATTAATGCCTTTTCACCATTTGATAATTTTTGCAAACACTATGTGGGAAAAATGTTGAAACACTTCAAAATTCAAATCTCGGCCCAATTTGAGCCATGTAAATTTCCTCAAATCAAAAAAAATTTGAACTGCAAAGTTGGTGCACTAATGATTATGTACAACTTTTATTTAGGTCATTTCTCCATTTGAGAAAGTTAGAGTACACCTTGTTCACAAATCTATATAACCCCCTTTAGTGTTTCAAACACCGACAAGGGTTATGTAGATTTATGAACCGGTGTACTCTAACTTACTCAAATGGAGAAATGACCTAAATAAAAGTTGTACATAACCATGAGTGCACCAACTTTGTAGTTCAAATTTTTTGATTTGAGGAAATTTACATGGCTCAAATTGGGCCTGAGATTTGAATTTTGAAGTGTTTCAACATTTTTCACACATAGTGTTTGCAAAAATTGTCAAATGGTGAAAATGCATTAATAAAGTTATAAGGAATGATGAGTCCACCAAGTTTGATGTTCAAAAATTGATTCGAGACACTATATCATGCATAAAATGTAGTGCAACCTCTCAAAATTTGAAATTTGAAAATTTCAAAGGAACAAAAACTAGTCACATTGATATATGGTTAGTGCAGGTAGACAGAGCTTGATTTTTAGACAAATTTAGGAAAAAAAGATCATCTCATTTGGAGTTAGGATGAGTGAGAAAAACTGGTTACAAATCTCATCAATCACATAAAAATCAGAAATCATACATGTTCATCACTAGTTCAAGGGTGCCTAGGTCTGATTTCTGATTTTTATGTGATTGATGATATTTGTAAGCAGTTTTTCTTCCTCATCCTAACTCTAAATGAGATGATCTTTTTTCTAAATTTGTCTAAAATCAAGCTCTATCCACCTGCTGTGACCATATATCAATGTGACCATTTTTTTAGTTTTGAAATTTTCAAATTTAAAATTTGAAAAGGTTCCACTACATTTTATGCATGACATAGTGTCTCAAATCAAAAATTTTTGAACATCAAACTTGGTGGACTCATTATTCCCTACAACGTTTATTAATGCCTTGTGACCATTTGATAATTTTTTTGCAAACACTATGTGGGAAAAATGTTGAAACACTTCAAAATTCAAATCTCGGCCCAATTTGAGCCATGTAAATTTCCTCAAATCAAAAAAAATTTGAACTGCAAAGTTGGTGCACTAATGATTATGTACAACTTTTATTTAGGTCATTTCTCCATTTGAGAAAGTTAGAGTACACCTTGTTCACAAATCTACATAACCCCCTTTAGTGTTTTCAAACACCGACAAGGGTTATGTAGATTTATGAACCGGGTGTACTCTAACTTACTCAAATGGAGAAATGACCTAAATAAAAGTTGTACATAACCATGAGTGCACCAACTTTGTAGTTCAAATTTTTTTGATTTGAGGAAATTTACATGGCTCAAATTGGGCCGGAGATTTGAATTTTGAAGTGTTTCAACATGTTTTTTCACACATAGTGTTTGCAAAAATTGTCAAATGAAAATGCATTAATAAAGTTGTAAGGAATGATGAGTCCACCAAGTTTGATGTTCAAAAATTTTCGATTCGAGACACTATATCATGCATAAAATGTAGTGCAACCTCTCAAAATTTGAAATTTGAAAATTTCAAAGGAACAAAACTAGTCACATTGATATATGGTTAGTGCAGGTAGACAGAGCTTGATTTTAGACAAATTTAGGAAAAAAGATCATCTCATTTGGAGTTAGGATGAGTGAGAAAAACTGGTTACAAATCTCATCAATCACATAAAAATCAGAAATCATACATGTTCATCACTAGTTCAAGGGTGCCTAGGTCTGATTTCTGATTTTTATGTGATTGATGATATTTGTAAGCAGTTTTTCTTCCTCATCCTAACTCCAAATGAGATGATCTTTTTTTCTAAATTTGTCTAAAATCAAGCTCTATCCACCTGCTGTGACCATATATCAATGTGACCATTTTTTTTAGTTTTGAAATTTTTAAATTTGAAATTTGAAGAGGTTCCACTACATTTTATGCATGACATAGTGTCTCAAATCAAAAATTTTTGAACATCAAACTTGGTGGACTCATTATTCCCTACAACGTTTATTAATGCCTTGTGACCATTTGATAATTTTTTCACACAATATGTGTTGCATTTATTATTTTTTCAGCTTGAACCCTTATTGGGCGGTTGGGTTGTAGCACCGGCAGAAAATTTTCGCCGGTTTTAGGTCAAAACCGGCAGTGATCAATGCACAACTATATATGTATAATCAGCCCCCGCACCAGTGAATATTATTTTCACTCTCACTCTCACTCTCACACTCACTCTGTTTCAACTATCGCTCCTGGGTATGATGGTATGGCTTCTTCTATATTATTATTTTTTTCAAATGTCTTTTAATATGCATTTTGAAATATTTTGATTTATTTTACTTAGGGATGAACAATGTACCTCCCCCGCCAAAGCAACCTGGTTTCCACACTGGCGATGAGTGGTTCGCTCCGGATATGGCCGTTCCACAACACCCTTATCCGGCTATTGTAAGAAATATTTGTCTCATAACAAATTGTTGGTTATATACATATATAGTACTCAGTATATATATATATCGCCTATATTGTAGACTATATCTCCCATACAAAGTGGCTGCAATCAACACTTACCTTTTTATGGCGTCGGAGATAGTTGAGGACACGACCATTGATGCCCGTGGTCGTTTGTGGACATGTGAACCGAGCTTCTCCATCCCTACAAGGCCTCCTTCGGGGTATCAACAACAAATTGTGCAGGGGAAGAGAGATGCCTTCACGCTTAAGTGCCGAAGTTCAATGCCGTGTTGCAATTGTTTGCATGCACTTTGGAGCACATTGGCTATCGCATTCGATTACTCGTCCTTCAAGATACAAAGCCAAGCGTGCGGGTAATCGGGGCGTGGCGGAATTTGCCGAAATCATGGCGACCTACAACCAGATGGATGTGGTATAACCATAATAATTTTTATATATATCTCTGTATTTTAAATATTAGATCACTTATTAAACTATCTCTAATTTTCTCTGCAGATTCTTCTCCATGATTATACATATCTTTGCATGTGCCTTGTCACCATTCTAGATCAAGCTATTGAGCGACTTGGTTATTCCTAGAACTATGATGCACACTTTGGCCAGCTCACTACACAAGGATGCCAGTATGGCATAATAATTACTACGGGGGTGGCTGTCAATAGTTGTATAGTAGGCTATATCTATGGTCGACCATGTGTTCGTGTTTGTGAGGCACGAGAGAGTGCACTAATACGAGCATTGGCCTTCGTTGACAGGGAATGTGGTTACACCATTCGTGATATACACTACCATGAATGGATAACGACTGCGTGCCACCCCCAAATTAAGTTAGGGAGGTTAATTTTTACTTTGTTTTGTATCGCTTTTATGTATATTTATGTGTTAGACTATGTAAGCTTGTCTCGGTTGTTTTATCTTGTTCTACATTATATTTGTGAGAGAGAATACAAATTATGTATTTAAAAAATACAAATTGAAACACACACACATACAAATTACATTCATTCCAAGGATACAAATTTCATTTATTTTATAAATACAAAAACCTTGTTTCTCTACAAGGTCAAAGTTACGATCGAAGTATACAAACACATAAAAAGATAACCATCTTAGAAATTTTCTTCTAGCACCCAGGTCGGGTCAAAGAGGATGCAAAGAATGTCGGAGATGGTAGTAGAGCTACACCTTTGGAGGTAGCTATGATGAACCCATGCCCGGGCTGCAGCAGATCCGAGCACATGCATGGATGCATCGACCTAATACGAAGTAAATGTAACAGACTATATAATGTTACGTAAAACTTCGCCCCCATTACCTCCAAAGCGTCGCGTAGCTCCATCGAAAACATTCTTCTAGTACCCACTAGTGTGTCATCATCACGGACTACGCATAGTGATATCTCGTATATCGAAAGCTTTCTCTCTCTCCTAGAGGGAAAACATAGAGCCAACATAAACCTCTAGTGTTCTCCCGAAGAGAGAACATATAGTAGAACCGGCCTAAACCTCCGTGTATATGAAAACACACACATACAGAGGAGCGAGGAGCGAGGAGCGAAGGAAAGGAAGCACTTGCTTGGAGACTGCCTCCTGGTTGCCATTATATAGCCGGTAGCCAAGTGCCATCGGCCATACATGAGAGCTGGGACCTTCCTGATAGCTGTGAGGCGCGCATTTTTAAGTTTTTGGATGGATGTGGCCTTCAGTGGCGGCTCTAAATAAGAACCGGCACTAAAGCCATTCATCAGTGGCGGTTTTGTTATAGAACCGACACTAAAGCTCTCTTCAGTGGCGGTTCTGCTGCAAAACCGCCACTGAAGAGCCTGCCCCTTTTCAAAAGGATGTGGGATTGGCATTGTTCATTGAATTGATGACACAGCTTTGTTCAGAACAAAAGCTACCCCAATTGAATGAGCCACAATTCATAAAATTAGAAATAATTAAAATATATTAATTTACACTACAATATGAGTTGAAAATATTTTCGATGCAGTTATTGTCGTACAATAAAATTCTTGAGGCAACTAAATATACTACTCCGTCCCAGAATAATTGTCGTTTTTGATTTTTGTGCCACTAGTTTGACTTGATTTATAGAAAATACGTGCAATATTTATATCTCTAAATAATTTTGTTAAAAAACTGGTTACAAATCTCTTTCCGATGATACTAATTATGATACTAATCGATAATATTTATTATTTATAAAAATTGCTGGTATTTGTTTCTCGGGAAGCGAAAGCGACAGTTATTTTGGGACGGAGGGGGTATGATTACATGATCATTAAGATTAATTACATAATTTAAAAAAAAAGTCTTGTTAAGGTGCAGGAACAATGATGGACTCATCATGATAACAACGGACATAAGCCGGTTCATCACTCTCTTCAAGGATAGCTAGGTTAACGCTTGATCCATAGGGAGCCATTTCCTGGTAACCCTTGTAGTCTTCTTCGTCTGTGACTCCTTCAACACCCACAATCTTCCTTTTCCCTTGCAGAACTACTTTGAGTCTTCCTTTTGTCTCATTGTCCCTTGAATAAAAGATTTGCGTAACATCTTTTGCAAGGACGAATGGATCGTCTTTATATGCGGTCTTGTTTAGATCAACGGTTGTGAATCCAGCTCTGTCAATGTTTACGTCCTCAAGGCGGGCCCACTTACATCGAAACAGAGCAACCTTTAATTGTTGTCCGTAGTCTAACTCCCATATTTCCTCTATGGAACCATAGTATGTCGCTTCCACATTGACGTTTTCGTCGTGGGCATCGGGCGAACACCACTATTTTGGAAGGTGCTCTTTCCATCTTGTTTTGTAGTGTAAAATGTATATCCATTGATTTCATACCCTTCATACTTAAGATATGTAGATGAAGCTCCCTTGGCTAGTAGATCCAAATTTGAGAATTCAATTTTATTCCAATCAAACGACACCGTAACCAATCGACAAACTCCTCCTTATGTTTCTTTTCACGCCAAGCTTGTGATCTATTGATGTATAAAGTTTGAAGCAACCGCCGGTGCTCTTCAATGTATGACACTATACCCGTGGCTTGTTGGAGAACAAATGAACTGCGCTGTCTAAAAGCGTGTCACGTGGCTTTGTGAAGGATTTCTCATCGATAGTTCCTTTGCCCCTAGTCTTCCCTCGTGACGAGATATTGGAACTCGACACGATTGATGTCCAAATAATATGTGCAAAACTCGGTTGTCTCCTCCGTTGTCCATCCTTCGACCATACCGCCTTACTCGGTCTAAATCTGTTCGAACATACTTTCTAAAAAACTTTCATCAACCTTTCAAAAGGGAACATCCGATGCAGGTACATTGGGCCGGGGGCTCGAATTTGGTCAACAAGATGAACAAGTAGATGTACGGACATATCAAAGAAGGTAGGCGGAAATGCATCTCTAAACGACATAGTGTCTCCACAATGTCCAGTTGCGGTAAATTGTCCAAAGCTTTGACATATCAATAACCTTTTCTCGAGATTGCATTGAAAAATGAGCACAACTTTATGATTGGGGCACGAACCTTGTCGGGTAGGATACCACGTGAGGGCTACTAGGAGTAATCGAGTCATAATGACATGACAGTCATGGGCCTTCATACAACCATAGTTAAATTTCAACTCTCTCATGTTCACTAGCCTCTTCGGGTTGGTACAACCACTGCCGGGACTTTTAGTTCATTGAAGAATGAAAGGAGCACCTCTTTTTCTATTGTTTTCAGTGTCCATGATGCAACCGGAAGTTTTATTTGACCATCCTCAAGAGTGACTAGATGCAGCTCCTTCCTCAGCCCCAAGTGTTTCATATCTAGACGTGTTGTGAGTGAATCTTTTATCGTGCCTCCCCGTGTTCATTAAGGTGTTGAGCGTGTTGCCGCACACATTTTTAGTAATGTGCATTGGATCAAGGCAATGACGTACACTCAATAGCGGCCCAAGAAGGTAGTTTCGGAAAATTGACTTTTCTTCCATATAGACTCGGCGGGTGCCCGAGGCGCCCCCTCACCCTTCCCATGGACAACATTGAGTTTGGTAACCTCTCGTAGTATCTGTTTTCCACTTCGATAACTGGAGGTCCACGTCTTTCAATTGTCCCATCAAAGTCTTTTTCGCTTCTGCGGTAAGGGTGGTCATCGGTAGGAACATACGGCGACCCATATAAGCCATTTTCTTGTTTTCCGGTAGATGTACCGCATGGGTAGAGTCCAAGCACTCTACGCATCCAAGTATATCCTTTTGTCTTCTCTCCGGATAAGCTACCTCGCCCGGCAGGTCCTGTGATGATTGTAGCGATTAGTACTACCTTGATTGTCACATGTTCCTTTTTATACTCATCCCAAACATCGGTACCCCAGATGCCATAACTCCAACAGTTCATCAATCACGGTTCTAGGAAAACATCGATGTCGTTCCCAGGTTGTTTCGGCCCTTGGATCAGTAGTGGCATCCGGATGTATGACCTCTTCATACTGGCGCCAAGGTGGAAGGTTGTATATACAAAGCGTCACCGGCCAAGTGCTATGATTGCTTCTAACCCGATCGAAAGGATTCATCCCATCGTGCTCAAACCCACCCAAAGGTGCCGCACCTCACCACCAATGTTCTTATAGCACATAGTGTTAATAGTCCTCGATCCGCCCCCATCGGCCGGGTGCCGCAAAGATTGTATCTTTCTTACGCTCTTCACCGTGCCAGCGTAACAACTTGGCTGACTTTGCATTTGCAAATAGCCTATGCACCCGTGGAGCTATAGGAAAATACCAGACTACCTTTACAGGCCCTCCTTTTTGTCTTGCTACCATCGTTGGACGGCCCTTGCTTGTACCTAGGAGCTTTACACCTAGGGCACGCATCCAAGTCTTTGTATTTATCTCCACGGTATAGTATGCAATCATTGGGACACGCATGGATTTTTTCAACCTCAAGACCGATTGGACAGATCATTTGCTTACATAGGTATGTCTTTTCTGGAAGCTCATTTTGTGGTGTCGCAGTTTCCTTACTATTCCTAGCAACCGATCGAAGCCTTTATCGCTCAATCCATTTGAAGATTTGAACTCCAATAGCATGATGTTGGCTTCAAGTTTGCTCAGTCCACACCCCGGATACAATGGTGTCTTGCCATCTTTTCTCATTTTCTCTAGTTTTTTCAACCTGTCTATCGCTAAGAAATCCACTCTCAACATCATGTAGCAAGCGCGAAATGCCATCATTATGCTTTCGATTGTCGTCGCCTAATGTATCCCTCAACATATCATTAACGGCGGTAGCCTCGGTACATGTGTTGACACCGGGATCATCGTTTGTCGCATTCTCGCGGACGGCTATGTCGGGCATGGGCACATCATCATTGTAATGTTCTTGTGGAACATTGTCAACAACTTCCCCATGCATACTCCATATCGTGTAGTCTCTCATGAACCCCCTTGTGATCAAATGTGTCCGTATAGACTCTAACCTACTCTATTTTCTAACATTTCCACAATCTTTGCATAGACGAATACAGGTTGCCCCTCACGAACATTAGCTTTGGCTACTTGGAGGAAGTTGGAGACACCAATCAAGTACCGCGGGTCCTGCTCGGGATACACCGTACATCCACTCTCGATCCATTTCTGCATTGATAATATTAGGACACATCAAGACACGCAAAAATGATACAGGCACACAAATAGATTAAATTTTATAGCTAAACAATATAGTTGTGCGATGAAACATGAAATATAAGAAAATAAAAAATTAGAGACAATAATATTAGAATTAAAGATTATTCCATGAACATTTATTTTGCACCAAATATTAAACAATATTAAAGATAACAAACAAATAATTTGTTGACATAAATTACGGTAGATTAATCATAAAGAATTATTATGGTACGTGACATAACCATTAAAATTACCATCAAAATAATTTATCTACACACAATGTCTAGCTAGGTGACGTGTAAATAGTGGAGACTCCACCATTGACAATAATTTAAGTCTAAATTAAACATTATTTTGGTAGGTGACAAAATGATTAATTTGCTCCTCATAAATCTAAAACAAATAATACTCTCAACTTCTAACTACCTACAATTACTTATAGCATCACATACTAATATTAGTCAATACTAAGCATATTGGTTCATTTGCTAACTAACACTAACCAATTAATGTATCACATACTAATATTAATCAATACTAATATTAATCATAATTGTAATTTAATCTATACTCTCTAGTGCTAACTAACACTAATCAATTAATATATCACATACTAATTAATATCAATCTTGAGCATTGATCATGCACATATACCTAAGAAATATATGGGTTGGTAGACAATAACCTTTTGTACAGTAGATTATCCACAATTCGATTTCAAGCCTCCCTCAAAATCTAATTTCAAGCTCCCTACAAGAGAAAGCACAAAAATAAAGATCATATCAAAGAAATTAGCAATGATTAATGGTCAAAATCCAAGGATTGGCTGTTGGCTACTAACCTTTAGTGCAAAGAAATCAATCGGTTGCCCTAATTTCAAGAAAACCAAGCTTCATTTATGGAGAACAGCAGCCGCAACAATGGAGACAGAGGCCCCACGCGTGCGGCTTCCTCCGCCGCCGAGAATGGCGAGTGGAGAGGAAGAAGAGGACGCCTGCCACCTTTTTGTGGTGTCGGTTCATCATCGGGCGGTTTTGAGCTAGAACCGCCATTGAAAAGGTATATTCAATGTCGGTTCTACTCTAGAACCGGCGGTGATGTACACCGAGCCCATCGGTGCCGGTTCCAAATGCTAACCGACGGTGATATGGCTCTTCGATTGTCGGTTCTCATGGCTACCCGGCCGTGTTTCGATTTTCAAAGCAAACAACCGGCACGGATGGGTTATCGATGCCGGTTTTACAAAACCGACGGCAAAGGTGCCAAGACCGATAACCGAATCCGTAGTAGTGAATCCACCGGTGTGGTTCACTCCATTTCCAATTAAGGTCATCACTCTCTAATCCACGAGAATATATACGCCTAGAACCCAACCAAGAGGAGCGGGAGGAATAGGTGACAGGCGTTGCGTCGTTGTTGGAGACCGCTGCAGCCGCACTCTAGGTTACCACCATGGCACACTAGGGGAGTAGCAGAGGGGTCAAGGGTTGCCGTCGCTCGCAATCATGTCACCGTGCGTGATAGATGGAGATATGTTCACCCATATTAGAGTAAGAAAATACAGTTGTTTGCATTCGCCTATACTCCCTCCGTTTCAAATTGACTGTCGCCGTGGGATACGTGCCACAAGTTTGACTCGATTTATAGAAAATACGAGCAATATTTATATCTCTAAATAATTTTGTTAAAAAACTAGATCCAAAGATCTTTCCGATGATACTAATTATGATACTAATTGATGATATTTAATATTTATAAAAATTGTCGGTATTTGCTTCTTGGGAAACGAAGCGACAGACATTTTGGAACGGAGGGAGTATGATTCAACCGCATCGGCAACAAACCAATCAAATCCATAATAGCCAAGTGCAAAAAAACAGGAAGTTGCATTGGCTTATCTATAAACCATACATACAATGCTAATGCAAGGGACCAATCAGACTCAACTTAGGCCTGGCCTACGGGCACTACTTTGGTTCCATCGGAAACAACACTGCAGAACGTGTCCCATTTGGGGGCTGCAGACCGCCAGACCCTCGACGACTCTGCCGAGTCTTCAGAATATTTTGATTGGAAGCGACAAGGGAGCACGACTTGACCCAAAGATAAGAATAGTGAAGGTGCCGGGAATTATCAATCATCAATTCATCATTGCATTTGCATCTCCTCCCAAGTCCCGGTCAAGGTCGTCTCCCTACCTACCGTCATCCTCTCCGGTGGGCGCAAGCTCCGATCCGTTGCAGCAAGGCAGCTGGTGCAGTACATGTTTCTCTCCAAAACATCAGTCTTCTTTGTGCGGCCGTGGCCTGTAGTGTAGGGCGAATCAGTAGTAGTTTGCAGTTGATTTTTTTTAAATAATATTTTTTAAGATTAAATGCAAATCTAGCATCTGAGTAAAAAATTCAAATCTAGTAGTCTATCGGCCTGTGTATCGCACCCGGTTTTCCGAAGAATACCAAGCGCTAACTATATGTGTGCCCAGGATGTCCACACAACACATATAGCAACAAAAATGGAGATTATCAAAGACAATGCTTTATTATATATCGAAACATATTTACAACAGGACTTACATCTATAACAAAGCACAATAGAAGTATTCTTAATCTTCTGTCTTTGGGTCTTCATACTCCACAGGGACGGTTGACTGGGAGAACACTCGCCTAGCACCCTTGGAACTCCACTAGAAACAGTTCACTTCAACCACCATCTGGTACCCATCCGGGATTTTGTTGATTGTAAAGCAATCGTCAGCGCACCATGCTCAGCAAGCATAACATGAGGGGATGCAAGGCTCAAAAGGCTAGACACGGTTGAACTACGGTTAGCACTTTTAATTGGTCATGTTTTATTATTATACCTGACTTTCTAGGTTATGCTTAGCACCCCAAGTGAATATATATAATCATCATCATCATCAAGATTAACCATGGTCCATACCATCCATCAAACCATCTATCTCGAAAAGGATCCAGGCCGCTCGTGACCGTGAGCACGGCTGATATATCAGTTTGATCAAACTCTGCAGAGTGTGTACACTTTCACCATGAGTCGTGATACCCATATGCCCGAGGCGGCCAACCTCTGACTCACTTCCAAGGTAAGTCGGCAGGGTTCACTACGAGGCCTTTCCAAAGACCCATCTAACAAGTTAGTGGCCGCGAGGTTTCAGCGTCTAGGCGAATGGAGCCCCCTTCAAGACCTGGTGCACACATGACCGTAGCCCAAAGCAACACATCTTGACAGGCAAGGAGCCATTCTGCAACCTAGTCCCCCCTCTTGCGCCTTTCGGTAACCACTAACAAGCTAGAGAAATCTAGTTACTTAGCCAAGACCAGAGCCATATAGTCCTCATGGTTGTACGGATGTCCTGGGTGGCCGCTTTAAGATTAAGTCCTTACGGAGGGCAGACTAGAGCACCCTAAAGGCCCAATGCTCTAGCCCCCTTCTGTCCATGTTACCAAAGAGCGTCATTTTAACCGTTGATCCATAAGTTATTAATCAAAATTAATATAAAGTTAGGTGATTGCAAGCTAAGCAAAGCTACCCATATGCATCAACCCGGGGTATCAAGGAATATGGTACAAAGTACTATGTAAAGTCCTTATGGGTTCATCATATTAGACACATGCATATGAAAATGATTATATAGTTCATAGGTAACAAAGGAACTCATGTTACACTTGTCTTCCAAAAGCTTGACAAACTCTCCATCCTTTCCTTTCGAATCACCCTTGTACAGCTCCACCTCTAATGATAGCATCAACCAGCACAAGCATCTTAAACAAACCTAGAAACAGTACACCAAGCATTATAAAAACAACACATAAAGGTTTGAAACACATAGGACTTGTAACTACGATCGCTTGAGCGCAAAATAACCAAAACAAAAGCCACGATTAAAGGATATGGAAGTTGAAAGGTATAGACGAAAACGATTGATTTTAGGTGAGCAAGGTGAAGTTGGACCGGAAGAAACATACACATCAGAACAACAAGGGTTGGATATGTGTATAGGTTACTTGGGAACATGTCATTATCAACCAATGCACTATGGTGGGTTCAAGATCAAAGGAAATCAACATTATGCTGAAGAGTGCACCGGCTGAGCATACTCGACGGTGGATAGCGGCGGTAGCAATGGCTGTGAACATGATAAGTCGAGACACATTGCACTAATTAGCTTGGATTGGAACTTGTTAGGTGATCATGTGCAACTAGGAGATACACGATCATATAAGAGGACTCGGAGTGGGGGAACGCGGGCGGATCATCGAGGCATCTCGGACTTGCACATCGGTGGGCAGCGGTAGTTATGTTGAGTTGTTGCATGGTTATCAAGGACTAAAAGGTGATCCATTTTGTGGGGTTGCTAAGTACTGTATGTACTATGTTGTGGCAACCGGACATGGTGTTTCGCCCTTTGGATAGTTGGGGAACGAGATTGCAAGATTGTATGGCGTGGTTGTTGGCATTGCAAGAGCAGCGACATGATGATATTTATATATTTGGTGATGTGGTTTATATAGATAAGACAACTTTAAGATATGTGTGTAAGTATATGATAAACTCTATGGTTGAAGGGCTTGATCACCGGAGTAGCGAATCATCGAGAACGCCGCATGCCAATCGGCATCAATGCGGCTGCGGGGCAGCAGAGACAACGAGCACAAAACTGGATAATATCTCTTTCATCTTTGATGATATGACCATGGAACCTTTCAGAGGTGTGTGCAAGTATATAAATGATAGTCCAGCCAAAGTATAGATGTTGGGGTTCAATGGATCAACGGGAACGCCATTGCCAAAAACAAGGTGGGTGCTGTTTGGACAGCAAGGGTCGCGGATGCTTCGGCTTTGATATCTCGGCCATCGGGGATTGCATAGCTGAACCAATTTGTGGGATCATGTGCAGGGATGTCATGAGCATGTGGGTTCAAGGGATAGTTGATTTGGGTTGTGGATTAGCGGGGAACGCCAACACAACTCAGATTTGCAATCTGCCAATCTCTAGTTTATCAACTCCTATGGCGAAACCATTTTATAGAGGTGTGTTCAAGGATGTAATCTACAACTTCACAAAAGGGATTGATGATTGGAGGAATGAAACAGCGAGGAACGCTGATTCCATCAATGACAGCAAATCTGCCCGCGAGGACAGCAGCACATACAACGGGTAAACTCCATCGGGGATCAACCATACATCATCTATGGTACTTGATATGCAGCGAGGGATACAAGAATAACCTGAGAAAGATTATGGAGTGTTCTCACCATGGGGATAGGTGTGGTGGAACGAGGAGAGGCATCAACGGTGGCCGGTGACGACGATCTAGTGCATTGGGGCATCCATCTCGCGTTGCGGTTGATCGGGGCAGCCATGGGGAGGATAAGGAGCTGCAGGGGCGTCCCTCCTCTGTTCTTGATGTGGGAAATGAAGGGGGAGGCGTGAGGGGGCTGTGGGGGTGGTATATATGAAGCGGGAGTGAGGGGAGGTGAAGGGGTAGGAAGGCAAAGGGTCTTGGCTTGATATTTTGATGGCTTGCTTGATATTTTTGTGGGAGAATGAGAGGGATCCAAGGGGTTGACGTGGGAGAGAGGATAGGAAGAGTTAGAGGGCTGGTTGGGCTTGATGTTGGTCCACAAAAGATAGAAGGATGGTTGGGCTTTGATCCGAGGCGAGAGCTAAGGTAAGGTTTGGACCGGATTTGGCCCGAAACGACGTCCGAGGATGGAAAGAGTTGGGTTGACCCATTAGCAAAAGAGAGAAATGGGGAGGTGTGGTTTACTAATGATCTAAGTTGGTGGATTTGTCTCAAGATAAGACGAGATGGAAGGAAAGAGTTGGGCTTGATCCGCCAAGTTATCAGAGTTGCGATTAGGGTTTTCATAAAATTGGAAGCTTCAAAGAGGTGGGATTAAGGCTATAGAGATTTCAAGGATGGATCATGTACAAGTTTGGATTTGATCAAGAGGAGAAAAGGTGAAGGGAAAAGGACCCATGTAGATGTTTCCTAAGGTGAGGAAAGAAAAGCAAGTCAAAATTGAGATTAACTTGGATACATGACACGTGATTGATTTGACTTGAACAAAATAAGATTGAATTGTGTGAGAAAGAAGAGATATAAAGATTGGTCACTTAGCATAGACTTTGGGTTTTGGAGAAGACAAAATCAAAAGAGATTAGGAGATCAAATATAAGGGAGAAAGGATGAAAGAAAGAGAGAGAGAGAGAGAGAGAGAGAGAGAGAGAGAGAGAGAGCAAGGCTATGACTAGTTAAGGTTTTAGAGGGCATGAGATTGGGTGCCTAGCAAGATGAAAGTTCGGGATCCATCAAGATTCTTGGAACAAGGATCAAGGTGTATGGATTCCAAGGATTTCATCATGGGTTTGAGGTTATGGAAACATGGTCAAAGATCAAGAGAGATTTGCTTTGTTTAAAAACGTAAGCGCATTTGTAAAGCTTTAAATTCATTTTTCATACATAAACACTATGCAATGGCATGAAGTGCAACAAACAAGTCATATTAAATTGTAAAAGGTTTAGAAAATAATTTCTTCACTTGTTAGATTATCAAAAAACTTAACAAAAGGTTGGAAACTTTTAGAGAAATGTTAAATTATTTATTTTATTTAGTATTTTTTTTAAGGCACATCCCCAAAATGGAAATTTTGGGGTGTGACTGGGCAGCTGATAGCTAGCTTATCGGCCAATGGTGGGCCGACTAGATCATATCGGCAGCTCGGGGGCCGATTAGTCGGCTGACAAAGGCTGGGCCGCCAGCGGAGTGGGCCATGTCGGACCGACAGGCCTATCAGCGATCCATCGGCCGATTGGCGCCCTATCGGGCGCTCCAAAGAACCAATTGGGACTGTCGGCTTCCCGCTGGCCAACAGCCCGCAAATATCTAGCGGACCTTTCTTCCTCACGCGCGAGCGAGCGCACGGCTCTCTCTCTCTCGGCCCGGCCGGTCGGGAGTCGCCCGCGGAACGCCGCCTCGCGGCCTCCCCTCACCGGCGGCCACCGGATCCGTGGCGGCCGGAGGTGCCGCCGCCGCCGCCTTCCGAGCCCCCCACGCGCCCCCTCGGCCGGCAGGCTCCATGGTCGCGGGCTCCGCACAGTGTGCTTCTTCTTTTTTTGCTAGTTTAGTTAGTTGTAGTTAGATTTTAGGGTTAGTCTTTTAGTTAGATTTTAGGGTTAGGTTTAGTAGGATTTAGTTAGATTTTAGGGTTAGTATTAGTAAGATTTAGTTAGATTTTAGGGTTAGATTAGGTGTAGAATATTTATTTGAATTTTAAATTGTATTTTTAAGGTAATTATAGTTAGGTAGTCTGTAATGGTATTTTATAATTTTTAGATCTATGTTATTTAGATTGGGATGAGTGAATTTTAGGATTTAGATTATTTTAATTATAATTTAGGTTTTATAGACGATGGTTAAGATTGAAATCTTAGATTCATATTTTTAATTGTATGAGCGATATTAATTCATGAATTTTTTAATGTTTTTAAAACATTGGACCAGGAATGTCGTTCGATTTAATTCCTTTCAGAATTTACTATAGGAGTGGTGAAATCAAATATGGAGACAAGTGGGGTAGACCTTAGAGAGTTCCAGTTCTTTGACACGCAACTGAATTCTCCGCTAGATTATAGCCGGAGGCAACTTTTAGCCTGGCTGCATGAATATTTTCAAGTTACTCCCTCCTAGCATCGTTTGAAGATTAGTATGTTGGTGCCTAAGAAGCGAGAGAATGGGTGGAGATGGGAGTTGTACGAGGCTAGTAACATGAAGAAATGGTATTTTCTCGTGTCTAAGGCGTTGGAGCGTCGATATAACAATATCATGCTTGTTGAATTCCTGGAGGGTGGCATGCAGGCAGATAATAGTAATATAGGTCAAGAACATGAAAATGTTGAGCCCACACCTATGGAGGAGACATATGTTTAACATCCTCAAGAGGTTGACAACACCGCGTAGGATACAGCACAGGAACAATATGTGGTTCATAGCACCACGGAGGATGCAACAGACAAACAATACGGTCAATCCATTGAAGCTGATCAGGGCGAGGAGGATGAAATAATCGTCGAACATATGGAGCTGGATGATGCGGAGCACATAGCATTTGTTGATGAATTTGCCGGCAGGAGCTTCGACAATGAGACCGACATCCCTGAGGATTGGATTCACATAGCACCAGATGCCATGACGGTCGATGATGGTCATCATCCGTCGTGGGAGTATTCCAGAAATGAGGTCATATAAGGACAGATGTTTCATGACAAGGTTCATCTGCAGCATGCAGTTCGATTTTGAAAAGAAACAGTTTTCGGTGGTTATATCTAACCCGACGACGTGGGACGTGAAGTGTGTCACCCCAGGTTGTACTTGGCATGTTCATGCTCATATGCCACGTACAGAGACCAACTTCATAGCCACTATTGTCAAACCACACAATTGCTTGCTGCAAACGATGCTTACGAAGCATAGGAACATGACGGCTGACTTTGTGGCAAAGGAAACGTATGGGGAGATTATTGAAAAAGTTGGCATGTCTCCTTTTCGGATAATGCTTGCTATTCAGAATAGATTTGGCTATGAGATTTCTTATGATATGGCGTGGAGAGCAAAACAACTAGCTTCGGAGAGGAGGTTTGGTACATACAAGGACTCATATCACAACTTGCCAGCCCTTCTAGAAACCATTTAAGCCAGAAATCCTGGGACTATAATTGATTTTGATGACTATATAAACGAGGAAGGTGACCGTGTGCTTAAACAGACTTTTTAGTCTTTCGGCTGCATGATACAAGCCTTTAAGCATTACCGACCAGTGCTATGTGTGGATGCTACATTCCCGACCGACAAAGTATAGAGGTACATTGCTGATAGCTATAGGTGTCGATGGTAACAACCAAGTTGTGCCTATCGCTTTTGCACTGGTTGAATCAGAGAACAATGAAAGCTGGTCGTGGTTCCTTAAGTTGCTCAAACGAGGTTTCGTGGAAGATAGGGAGAATTGTTGTGTCCTACATGATCGCAATGCAGGTTTACTAAATGCAGTGGAAAAGTTAAAGAACGGTACGGATCCAGAGGTGCAATGGCCCGATACACAGAGTCGTTGGTGCATTAGGCATCTAGTACTAATTTCTATAAGCAGTTCAAGAGTAAAAAACTAATGGATCTATTCAAGAGGCTATGCAAGCAGAACCAGAAAAAGAAATTTGAGTGCCTGTAGGAAAGGTTAGATGAGCTGACGATAACTCACATGAAAGAAGTGCGTCGTCAACCTGTTGTGGCACGAGAGGAGGATCTAAAAGGGCTGGATCCACATCCAGATGAGCCATGAAGCAAAACTCGTCGATGTAAGGGTGGGAGATCATTGAAGTGTTTCTCAGATTGGATTAAAGAGGAGCCCCATGAGAAGTGGTCCCTGCTTTATGACACATATGGAGCATGCTATGGCATAATGACGATGAATCTCGCTAAGGTTTACAATTGGGTGCTGAAAGGTACACGTTCACTTCCTCTGGTTGCAATTATGGAGGGTCTCCTGAGGGGGACAATTGTGTATCTATGAGTGCGTTGTCAAGCGGCAAGCCTCGTCACTCAGAATCCACAGATGACATATGCATGGAAGATTTCTGCATACCTCAAAGAGAAGAGTGCCAAAGGGTCCATGCATAGGGTGTTTCCTGTTAGCAACCAGGACCTTGTCTTTGAATCATGCTGCATGACAAGGGAGGACTTGGTATTGGTCCAAGCGACATAACCATGGAGGTTCAGTTGTGGCCAGAGGATAACATGTGTGAGTGCACATACAACAAACCAAAGTACTACCATTACCCATGCTCGCATGTGCTTGCTGCCTGTGGAAAAGCCAATATTCCCATGACATTTGTGTCTCCTTATTTCACCAAAGAGGCTGTGCTAAACACATGGTCGGGTGAGCTATGAGGATGGAGGGCCATTGCTGATTTCGCCAAGCCTGTTGCAGATTCGGACCGTCTTTGGTCTCCGGATCCAGATAAAAGGGTGGAGGGAAAGGGCCACCGCAAGAGTCATCGTATTAGGAATGACATGGATGCTTCGGAGGCTTCGGACAAGCGTCCCTTATGCTTAGCTTGTGGTGGGACTCATTTGAGGAAAAACTATGAGGCGTACCCCACACATAGGCTTCCAGATGGAACAGAAGTGCGCCATATTCCCCAACGCAACTATAGGCACCCCACTGAAGACGGCCCTAGCGCGTAACAGTGTCCAACTTGTAATATTTGTTACGAATATGTATGTGTTTTTTTGTAATGTTAAAATTTGGAATGTTTTGTATAACTAAACTTTGCAATGGTTTGTAATATTTAACATTGAAGTTCACGTTATTAATACTTTTGTAATTTACTCTTATATACCTTTTGAACATATTGTACTCTACAATTTTGGATCGTTATTAATACTTTTGTAATTTACTTTGTAGCATGGACCCTGTTCTTGACCAGAAGCACTGCTCGAACCTGCAAGCTGGCCAGCTTCCCCCACCCTTACATCTTCGCACCCACGACGAGTTGTGGGTTCTTGACCACTGTTGGGTTCCATGGTGAGTTCTATTCATACCCTGGCGATTGTTTGTTTATGTGTATTTATCATTTAACATGGTGTATGTCTTCTTGTAACAGGTTACGTGCTGCGGGTCTGCTTACGTTCGCACGCCTGCTTGAGCGATACCGGGTGAGTTCACGTTTTCCGGCGGATCGGGCACTTCTCTCAGCTTGGATAGACCACTGGAGACCGGAGACGCACACGTTTCACCTCCTTGTGGGTGAGGTGACTGTCACTCTTTAGGACATCACCATGCTCTTCCGTCTACCTATGGTCGGTACCCCTGTTCACCCTGTTCTTGTTCCGGTGGATTGGGACGTCTAGCTCCAGGCACGTTTCTAGGGAGTGTTTCAGCTTGCGTCTAGTGAGGAAGAGCAGTTTGACTTCCATGATAGCCATGGCCCACCTAAGGCATGGTTGTCACAGTTCCGTGCGGAGCGGCTCCTGGGGGAGGACAAGGAGTGGAGGGTGCTGCGACACTTAGAGGCGTACCTGTTGTGGCTGTTTGGGTGGGTACTCTTCACCAGTTCCCACCACAACACCGTCGACAAACACTTTGTTGACATTTCTAACATCACTTCGCGTTAAGTTGTCATCCCTAACATGATGTCAAAAATGCTAGAAAAGAATCTACACTTGACTACTCTAAAAATAACTCTATATAATATATCCGCAAGCGCATAGATAATTCTCCTGTTGTAGCATTTCACCTGGTAAGATTCCCAAGTATCGTTGATTTGTTTTAAGCTAAAAGGAAAACTTATTTATTGCGTTGGATCTATCTAAAAAGGGGGCAGAAAAGAATTATGACTATGACTTTAAATATGCAAATCTATAGTAATCAACCACTCTAATGCTTTTTAGCGAGGGGGTGAGTCAAGATAAATAATAAAGATAAACATGAAATAAGAGGACTTTCCAGAGATAGAGATTAAAGACTCAACTAATATGATTTGGTCAGACAGGAGATTTGGCTAAAGTAAAGAACTTCTAGATTATCCCTAAATAATAAGTCTACAGATCACACCAATATACACACTTTCATCTATAATATAACCAATTCAGAAAGCAGCATAAGGAGCATCAACTAGGGAGGATATTGAGACATAAGTCACCTCCTTCGCGACCGAGCTCTACTAGCCTACATGCGAGGGGTGGAATACAGAGGACTCAATAGACTTGTACGTCTACGATATACCACACTACCCGGCGCATCAGGATGCAATCATAGGTATATCTAAGCACCATGCTTACATAATAATACCACATAACCCACTTGAGTATTGAATTAGGCGCTTTACGAATATATGACTATAATCATCACCAATCATAACCATATCAAGAATGCAACTAGAGCAAACTAAGAACTTAATAAGTAGCAATATAATAATTAAGAACAGAGTCATAAACAAGATACAAATTACCAATCTCTTGACTGCAGATCGGAAGCTCGAGCGAAGCGCCCAACTCTACTTGAACCTTACTAGCTAAACCTAATCTAGAACTTAAAGAACTGGAGCTCTAATTCTAATCTTTGGAAATCCTAGCTTCTAGTCTAACCTTGACAAATGAATTGAGGCAAACCCTAATTGCTCCTAGGGGTGCGGGCACATATTTATAGCCCAGTGGAGGAAACGATGGCCGTTGGATCAAACCAACTTCACGTAGGGCCAAGATTGATCCTCAAAGGCGGTGGAGGAATACTCCAGAAGCTCGTGGAAGGCCGTGGAAGGAGGAGGCCGGACGGCCTGGCTAGTGGGGCCGGCCAGCCCCACCAGGTGGGTCCCTGACTCTGCTTTCTTACGGTGTTTTTCGAACCTTCCCGAAGTTCAATGATCATATTTTCCGTCGCGCGGTTAAGTTTCGTATAAATCTTGCAATTAAATCCTCTAATTTCTCTTTTCTAGAATAATTCTCGAGAAAAACGTGAAATCACAAAAAACTCGTGGAAATTGTCGGGTTATAACCCCTATGTTTTCTAGTGGTGATCTCTTTTATGCATTTAGTTGACGGTTAAAAATGATCATTATTGTAATGAGAACCGACCAAATTATAAGAGCACAAGCGCAAAAACAATCACCGAAGCAATTTATTTTGCTCTTGGGCCCATATAATCCCGGTAGTCGAAATCTCAAAGGATTTCAAACCAACAATCATACAAGCCAAGATCGAACGGAATCCAACATAACTTACCATCTGTTACATCAGAGCTCATAAATAAGTTCACAAGTAGCATCACATAACGAAATACTTAGTTATTACAACACAAGTTCGGAGTAGTAAAAGCAACATGGTTTTGAAACCATCAGAGTACGGCCACACTTAGTTCAAATACATGCCAGGTTCGTAGTTCATCCCACAAAAGCACATGATAAGATAACAGAGCTGATCTTTGCCCGAGATCTAGTCATTATCCCCAGCGGGGTGAAGACATACCTTGCAGAAGCCATTATAGAGAATATCATCTGCAACAAGAGAGAATAAACCCTGAGTACGAGGATATACTCAGCTAGACTTACCCGTTAAAAACCAGAAATAAATGACACCACAGAGTATGCAAGGCTTATTTTGGTGGAGCTGGCTTGACTCAATTTTGCATAAAAGCGTGTGTAGCATTAGAGAAACATTTTATTATACTAGCAGCAGCTTAAATCATTTTAGCCTGCCAACTAAGTGAGCACCTGTACTAAACAATCACTTTATTATAACAAGCATTAATAACCATATATAGTTTAGTACAGCTTTCATCACGATCAATATCAACATTAGAACCATTAATATTTAGTGAGATCTACGGTGCCGGATGCTTGCTCAAGTTCTCACCATCCGGGAGAGAAGGCGATTCGAATCGATTCCAACTGAGCTTGGGGGTATTCCCAACACACACCGAGACAGAACTAGCTAGGGTCGTCTCAGGTTACCCTTGGTACAACTCAAGGGCGGGCCCGATTTATACGTCGGCAAGACCGGAAAGACGGTAGCCAGGATGTCCAAGCCATGTTAACCCAAGGACAACGCCAGGATCAGTTATACATGCTTGCCCTTGGTCTAGTATGCCGCTTCACACGAATTGCCCAACCGTCTCCCGGGTTATCCCATCTTGAGTTGAGCTACTCGTCTTCGCGGTCAGACACTAAGGTCTGGCCAACTATGTGTTGGGCTGCGCGT
This sequence comes from Chrysopogon serrulatus, assembly GCA_015844335.1. NCBI lineage: Eukaryota > Viridiplantae > Streptophyta > Magnoliopsida > Poales > Poaceae > Chrysopogon > Chrysopogon serrulatus. The sequence continues at coordinate 184,294 of JADLZL010002582.1, forward strand.
TCAACATGTCCAAGTGCGTACAACGCGTCCAGTCTTTAATCGACTCAGACAGGGTCCACTGTCCCTGCCCGGCCTTCTTTTAGATTAACACATGGTTTATTTCCACGATATCACATATAGCCAACCGTGACCAGAGAAGTAACCACCTATAGCTCACGGATGATAGGAAATCACCCGACTTCTACCGGTCTAAGCATGGCTAAGCATTTACATCGATCCTAACCTAAGACATAGGATTCAAAGTGTGATATATATATATATACTGGACAAGGATAGGATAAAATACAGCAAAAATCTCCAATCAACTCCTATACCTAATGCAATAAAGAACATAAAGTACTCAATTGCATTTATAAAAGAGGGGAGGCTTAGAATGCTCCGAGGCTTGCCTTTCACAATGGTGGATGGCTCGTGGTTAGGGCACTCAGTTAGCTCTTCTTCTTCGACGGAGTTGCTTTCGCCGGCTGGTTCCCCCTGCTCCTCCTCCGGGTGCTCCTGGTCTGGGCTCCCGAACTCTAGCAGCGTAACCCCCTTCAGCGATCCTATTGAATGTAACGCATAATGAGAATAACGAATGCAAATGATGATCATGCATAAGAATGAACAACAGCAACAACAGTAAACCCTCCACCTAAGGTGATGAGCTCTTTTCAAATCACTTTAATTTACTGAGTATGTGCATATATCTTCTCTACACAAACTCAAATACTCACCAAGCAATTCAAGGTACAACTTTTCATCATCAGTTAAAGAATTACATCCTGCACCTAATCAACTTATATGAATTAGCAAGACATCTACAAGACATAACTTCACACACAAGGACAAGCAACACTTGTAAAGCAATTCAGCATTTCTGACCTACAAACAGCAGCTGCAAGAAGCACCTGTAACTTGAGTTCTATAACTCCAAATGACATGTTAGAGGATATTCCAGAAAGCTTATGAAATTATCTACAACTTCTATTTAGACATCACAAGCAGATTAAAATATTAACAAAGTCAAATAGACAAGTTTTACTGATCTACCCAGAAATTCCAGAGAAGAACCATTTTCTGGAACCTCTCAAAATATAACTATAACTCCTAAAATACTCAACCAAATGCTCTCAAATTTTAACAGCAAATAGTTAATGAAATTATCTACCACTTTCCTATAGATCATAAAGTCAGAAAACACCATCTAAAGTACGCAAAACCAAAAGTGCCACCAGCTGTCTAGAAAAGCTTAAATTAGAGAATTAATTATTTACTCATGTTCAAACTTACAATTTAAGCTCACCCAACTTAACCAACAGTTAAAGCATGATTAATGATCAACATAAAACCCAAAAGCCACCCTAAAACATTTATTAAAATACCCGTTTGATTTAATCTAAATATTTAAGGGCACAAATGAGCACCTAGTAGACGTACCCAAAAAAATCTACAAAATTTACAGGGCACTACTCATAGCCTAGCCTACATAGGCCACAGTTCAAATTTTACATTAAAATACCAAGTACAACTTCCTGTAGCAAAAAGAACAAGCCACACAAGCCTAAAGGAGGATAATTCACAAATCTATTTGAAAAGTGTCAAACAACAGATTTCAAAATTTTCTCAGCATCATCACATCATAAGTGTACAATGTACAAATTTTCACCTCAATAGCATAGGTATAGAAAGCATGATAAATAGCTCACCAAATCAAGGTATAATATCAACTTATTTAGCAAACTGACATCCAAAACATGTTCACATGCCAACCAATATTTTTCCTAGATAGAGCAGGTCAAAACAAAGCAAATTCCACTGGTTTCATATTTTTAGCATCAATCAATAATTAGTTATGCATTTTAACAATTTCCAAGGCATAGAACAAAATAAATACATCAAACAATTTTTACTGCAGAACAAAATAAATACATCAAACAATTTTTACTGCAGAACATGTCATATTTCATATTTTTAATAAAAAACTAGACACTCAGACAAAATTGGAATCACTCAAAAAGGACATTCCTAACTCAAGATATGAATTATTGAAGATATAAGCATTTTCTAGAAATAAAAAAAACAAAACCTAAACCTAATCCGACTGACAGGCGGGACCCGCGACGGGCCCACCCGAGAGAGAGAGACAGGGGACGGCGGCGCCAGGATTTTGACCGCGAGAAGCTCGTCGGCGGCGACTTCTCCGGTGAAACCAATACCACCATTGTCCTCCCCTTGACCTAGCGCATCGATAGAGGTAGTTGGTGGGGGCTGAGGATGGCGGGAGCATGGCCGGCGGGGCGAGCGGCGTGGCTTGGTGGCGGCCAGCGGCGGCGCCATTGCCGCCTCCCGGCAATGTCATGCCCACCGGGCGTGGGACAGCTAGGGATGACCTAGGGCAAGGCTTTGGTGGTGGATTGGAGCTGGCGGTGAGCTCCATGGAGCTTGACCGAGTGCATGGCGACGGCGGCGACGAGAGCACGGCAGCGGTGTGCTTCGTTCCGGCGTGCAGAGGACCTAATCGGTGAAACCAACACCCTAGACACGATCCATGACTCAAGGCGACCTCGAAACTCAAGATGAGAGGAAGAGAGACGGTCGGAGTGGTGCAAGCCGCGACGAGCATGGAGCTTCGGCGGCGCTCCGGCCATGGCGGACGGCAGTGGAACCCGCAATGTGGCCTCACCTCTGGATGAATCGGCCTGCTAGGTGTGTCAGGTGGAAGAGGACGTCATGGTGGAGCTACTAGCGGTGGCGATTTGGAGGCGGTGCAGTGGTTGCGGTGCTAGACGGCGGCGGATGCGCGGCAGCGGCTACGTCGCCTTCTCCTCCCCTCTTTCCTGGTTCTGGCCGCGCGAGAGGGAAAGTGAGGGCGAGGAAGATATGGGAGGGCGTCGCGGGGCTTTGCCGGGCGGCCGCCTGCCTGACTGGTGGGGACGCCGGGCGGGCGCACGGACGCCACTCGGCGGCGAACGCTGGCACCGGCCGGCCACTCCCCCGAACTAAATTTGAATTCAAACGAAAGATGAAACTATGAACTTCAGGCCACTATAACTCCCAAACCCGACCAATTCAAAGCAAAGTTCAGTAATAGGAGTTGTAGAGGAATGTGAGTTCTACAACTTTGATTTAAGGTTTATCCACTGGTTCGGCCTAGATTTGAAACTACAACTCGTCAAACATCAGTAAAAAGAAACAATCTTCAATCACTGACTTAGACATAATTTGGAGGGATAAAACAGCACTATTTTCAGTAGAAATATGTATTTTTGAGCATCTTGTGCACATTTTCATGACTTGAACCTTAAATAAAGTTTGTTCCTTAACAAATTCTCTACAACTTTTATTTAGGACTCACTACCATGCAATGTTCTTAGCTAGCACTTTTGAATCAGTCAAACAAAGTTACTTTGGGAGCCTTCTAAGGTCAACTATCATGTAGAGGCTTAATTAGGCAAAGTGATCAACATGAACATTGTTCCATTAAGTGTCCTAAGCATAGTTAAGCTACTGTAGAGCACATTTGGCAGGATTACATGTCATGACAAAGTATCAAGCAAGCAAGACAAGCATAGAATGATCTTTTCATGAGCACAAACATAGAACTTGCATAAAGACTTGTCAAGCACATGCATATATGAGATGATGATGATGTTTATGGCCAGTTAATGCAAGTGTTTTAGTAAGCCCAACACCAGAGGTGTTATAATTATCTACCATCAATAAGCTGCCCCAAGCTAATCCTTTGCTAGTCCATAGCAAAGCTAACTCTGAAATGATAGGAAAAATTATTACTCAGGGTTTCTCATATTTATTTAGTAACTTCCAACAAATACTAGAGCGTTTAAACTAAAATTCTTCTCTAGGTTAAAATCCATTGGCCTAATTTTCAAACTTACTCTTATTCTTTTCAACTGTGGAGCTTAACATCTTTTACCTTGGGTCATGAGCAATTGAAAAACAGACGGATCATGTCAAGCACTATGTCCCAAACTCTTCTATTCAACCAATCTTCTAAAGTTTTTATAGATTTTCTGAAATAAAACTCAGAGATGCATTGCATGTGTTGGCATTTCTTAGCGTTATCACCAGGTTTTGGTCCCCTGGCATCGACGCCAGAAATGTGGTTGATATTTCTTAACATCATTACTGAGAATAGAAGTAAAATCTATCCCCGGCAATGAGTAAGAAATACTTGGGGTGGTGTACCTCAGTACCATATCACCATATGTAAGTCCAACCACGGCACTGAGGCACACCTCACCAGCTATTCCCTTTACTGCTACTAGTGATACTCCTCTAATTGATAGTTTCAGAATAGCCTGGCACGGGACCGTGGCATACCAAGACTATTGTTACATCTATCAAGAGAGTTATATCCCTAATAACGTTAGGACTATAGCCTTAGCAGCTAGTGCCTTGGAGATGCTATACGGCGCATTTTCAACATTCCTTAACACTAGTACTAGAACTATATTCCAAGCTACAGCAAAGAGGTAATGGTGATCTGATAAACCTTTGCAGTCATGGATGTTAATCCGCAAGCGCATAGAATTACCATTGTAGCATTTCAACCCGGAGCATTCTTAGGTGTCGTATTTATATTTTCCCAAAGGAAGGCTAGTGTAGATTCTAGTATGAAATCATAAGCATGGATACTATACTTTGTATGAAAGGTAGACCAATGTTCATAACAGGGGTAAATAATACGGTTTTCATGATAGTGGACACACACATAGATAAATGGCTCTCAAATGGAGGAAGGTGGTGGAAGCATAAAGAATAAAAGAATAAAGAATAAATGAATATCCTACGGGAGCAATGATCCTAATATAGCTAATGTCTAGAAAGTTGTTAGTCATACAAATACATGAGTCAGAGATAGAGTTGTGTTTGCGATGGATCGAAAGGCCACCGGCCACTGGTCTGCCAGTGAAGATGGGTGGCATTTTAGACTCCTACACCATAGCCGAACGTGGGGGATTACAAGGGACACACAGGGCTGTCACCACCTGCTGCCTACCACCTCAACCGTGGACTATGAAATGCAATCACCGGCTCCCCTATACCCGACACCACGCTCACATATAGAACAGCTACCCAAGCCCCTCGAGTCTCTCACCCTATGGATGAACGAGTAAAGAACTTGGATGTTGTGTGATGAACCACCATCCCTCCCACAACTCAATTCTTAATCATCTAAATGTATGAATGGTTAAGAACAGAGTTCTATAGGCTAAGAACATGATATGAATACTATGAACTAGCAAGCATATCATAAACAAGGCAAATGAACTAGAAGTTCTATGTTCTATGATCCTATCACACAAACTGTTACCTAGCTCATATAACAAGATCATAACACAAGAACTATACTCTAATTCTAGAACATTGCTATACTGATAAAAAGACAAGAAGAGCATAATGGAAAGAATATTATTCATACCAAAAGTAGCCAGGATGACTCCTCCTCTTACAAGTTGAGCCTTGCTCCTCTACTACTACTAAGGATAAAGAGAAAAGTGGAGAGACACACTTGAGAGTACAAGTGAGAGGTGTAGTGTGTGTTGTGTGAAATGAGGAGCTCCACCCCTAGCTTTATACTAGCTTGAGGTCAGTTACAGTGCTGAGGGGAGTAAATGCCTGGCCAAACCACCTCTACAACCGACCAAAGGAACCGCCAGGGAAGATTGGGCTGGGCCGGCCTCCTTGGGGGTGCGCCCGCACCCTGGTGCGGCTGCACCAGGGGTGGGCCCCCTCGGGCTCAGCCTTGGCCCACAAGCCCTTTCCTCCTTCTAGATCTCTCCCCCGTAGGTTGTTGGCCCAGTTGACTTCTTGGACTTGAGCTTTGCTTGTTTTGTTGAAATACGCCTTGCCGGAAAGCGTATTCTTATGACCTTTTTCCTCTTGTCCTTGTATGTTTCCTGTAAAACAATGATGCTCCAATACAAGTAGAAAAAAGGCCAATAGTAAAGGTATATGTCAATATGACTATGATAATTCTCCCTTTTTGGATAATAGTTGGTGGTTAAAGTATGTCGGTATTTACCGCCAACAAAATCCTCCAAGCTTACCCTTTGCTCGTCCTCGAGCAAAAGCTAAGAACTTGGTTGTTGATCAGTAGTTGCTACAATACTGATTATGTTCCAAAAGTGCCAGGATTATAATGGAGTTTTCTTCCTTGATCTAAATAAATTGGTTTTCATATTCATCCTTTTTTACTTGTCATTTGTGGGGCTTATAGCTATCACTTTGTCATGGGTTGGCATTTTAGCAAGAAAAGTAGACATAGAACTTGTATACAACTCACTCTTTTGAATTGCTTTCTTCCCGGAGTTTGTATTTTTGGTAAGAAGAGCAGAGTCAAATGATTAGATCATAGCAAATTACTAAAGCTATACACTTTGATCGGAAAGAAAATTTATTATATTTTTCTTTTTGAACTCCTATGTATGACTGTCTCTTTTCTGTCTTTCTGAGAAGTGGAGCCTATCTCTCTGGCGGGTACTTTTTGTATCTATTTTTTTGCTCGGGTGGGTGTCTTTGCACCCCTTGTTTTATTCTCTCTTTTTTTGGCACATACCCTTTTTGGTATGGCATCTTTTATTGGCTCATGCTTCTTTGGCATGGCATCTTTTCATTTTTATAGCCCACACTCTCTTTTGACTTCTAAGAGAAAATCGATACATAGAGAACAGAAAATGGTTTTCATTGTGTATGTGAACTCCGATCATGGGTGCATAACAAAGTAATCTATCTTAGATCATATCAAAGGACTTTGATTTTTATTAAAATTTTAAGACTCCGGTATTCAAGCTTTTCTTAGAGTAAGATTATAACAAATTCTTAGTCATACTAATTCAAGCTTCATACCATCCCTAGACTAGATCAAGCTTTATGCATCCCACTAAGTTTTCAAGTTTCTACAATGAATATTTTTAAACCAATAGACTTAGATCTTCAGAGAAAACTAAGTCATAAACTAGGCACAGATGAATCATAAAACAGAGCAACTATTCATCATTTCAACAAGGAAAAAAGTATATAGCATATTTCACATATTTGGAGTGGAATTCATTTTTTTCTAAAATTAAATATGCATATGCAGAGAAAAAAGGAAATATTTAGAAATTAAATACGCAAATGCAATGAACCTGAGTGGGGGTCCTCCCCCAAGCTAGGCTGAGACCTAGCCTCCAGGGTTGAAACCCTGGAACCTCCAGAAGGCCTGCTGTTGCTTGTATTGAATCCTCATTTGTTCACTTAGGTTGGCCCATTGTTGCTGTGCTGGGTTTGCCACTGCTGGTGATGCTATTGGTGCTCTTGCTGCCACTGTTGATTTTGGAGTTGCCATTGTTGCTGCAGGCGGCATTGCCGTGCCGACTCCTCTTGTAACTCATCAGTGCGGATCACGAGTCCGCCCAGCTGAGTGTGGAGAGTCTCTAGTGTGACTGACTGGCATAGTGGCACATGTGGTGGCATTCCTTCAGAGTCCGAGGAGTGATGGTGGCTTCCCCAAGCCTCATCCCCTGCTTGAGGCACCCCCGATCCTCCAGCCTCATATGGGTGTGTGGTATGCCCCCAAGCGGAATGCATTTCCAGAGTATATCCTAGTGTGTGCATTGTTGGGTGATACCCCGGCTGTCCCATCGGTCAGAAGAAAGGGGGTGGTGTTGGCTGGGGTTGGTGTGAACTAGATGCTTCTCCTCTTTGAGTGGTACTCCGGGTTGACCTGCCAGAAACACTTCTCCTGCTAGCTTCCTCTCGTGAAATGATCGGAAGGGTTAGCTCAGATCATTTGTACAATCGAAGATCTGGGTTTGGTAAACGGATTTCGAGTGCACCACCAGGAGAGTATAAAATTTCACCGGCTGCATTCTTTTTCAAATGATGCCCATGTATAAGAGAATCTTCAGTTATCATTATTCTAGGGGCAGGAATATTGAAGAAATTAGACAACTCCTTTCCTTCTAAAGCATCGACGGCCGTAAGGACGTGAGTTATTAGGCAAGTACATGGGATGGTAGTTGTGTGCAAAAAGTAGCGTAACCAGTGAGCAACTATCTCTCTAACAGGGGCAACTTTTATTTTCTTTACCATAGCATACAGCAGTTTTAGTTCATCACTATAAACATAGCGGATGTCTTCTCTAGCAAATAAGGTCATGGCCATCCACTTATGCATGAATCTAAGGGTAGGGTGATGGATTTGAGCATTTCTAGGTTGGAACTTGCCAGTTTGAACTTCCCCCAAAATTTCTTCCCAAAAAGAGAAACGGTTGAAGTTGCTTAGGGTACGATCAAGATAAAGAGAGCATTTCTTGTTAAACCCTAGATGTTGGCTAAGATCCTTCCATGAAACAAAATATTCAGTTTGAAACATGCGAAAGCTAATTCCACCATCTACCTCTTTTAGAGTGCACAAGAATTGCATGGTAAGAAAACGAGAGCCCATTTCCCACACCGGATCAATACCTTCCCACCCGACATGCTTCCAAATAAGAGTAAATTCTTCATCCATACCTATTCTTGTGAGGATGTGGGGGTCGTATACCGGCGTGTGGGCGAACGTGAGCTCCTTGATGAGGTTGTAAGCTTGCTCCTCTCGATCCCCTTCTAGGTCGATGTCGGGCGTGGCATCCATCGGTGCTTGTTCTTCCTCCGCGATCGGGGGAGTTTCTTCATGCACCGAGCTTTCTTGATGCTCGGTGGAGTGGTGAGTGCTTGAGCTCCTCTGCGACCGCCTTGACCGAGACCTTGTCATCCTCTTGACGGCTCCCGTCACCCCTTCCGTGAAACTTTTCATGGTGGTTGGTGAAGCAAGAGCTCGGAGGTGGCTTGCTTAGCGAGGGCTTGCTGCCAGAGCAAAGATTTCTTGCTCTTGTGTTACTAGAATTGGTGAGAGCAAGAGAGAGCCAGAGAGTGAAATGAGAGGGAGAGAAATGGAGAGTGTATGGGGGTGGAGAGCCTCCTCCCGGCCTCCCTCTTATTTATAGGCAGAGCAACCGCCATGGAGGGGGAGCGGGCAACGGCCACCTGCACCGGTGTCGGCGGGGGAGCCGTTGGCGCTGGGCGCGGGCGGCCGCACCCCGGTGCGCCCGCACCGAGGGGGTGGGCCCCGCCTCCCCCCCCTTTGGCCGGTAGCTCCCAACGGCCTCCTCCAATTCCAAACCGTTGGGGGTTCGGCGAGACCCCCAACGGCTCTTTTGATTTTGAATTTTTATTAATTTTTTTTGCGGCGAGGACTCACCCAATTTATGGTTTGGTGGGTTAGTCCTACTTTCCTCCCTTATTTAGCTACAAAAGAGTTATCGGGAGGTGTAGGTGTTTCGTGAAAGCACCAACTAGTAAATTTATAGATGCGCGTTTATGCCCAGATGGTTCGCCAAGAGGACACGGGGAGTATACTGGTTCGGGCGAGAGGCCCTACGTCCAGTTCAAAGGAGTTGTGTAACTTAGCGGCGGTTCGTAGTAGGGGTTACAAACGGTTCAGAGAGGGAGGGGCTCCCAAGTCTTTGATTGAGCGTGGTGCCAACATCGTGGAGTGTGTGGTGGCGTGTGATGGGTTTCGGTAGTGTAGGCTATTGTCTTGTAGAATGGCTCGCCCACCCTTTTATAGATGAAGGGAGGGAACGGCCTTACACATTTCGTGGAGAAAGTATGGGTGTGTCGTGTAGAAAAAGAAAGAAAAAGAACAGTGGTGGAGTGGCTCGTCTGCCTTCCTAGGGTCGGGGCGTCCTTCTTCCTTGTGTCGCACGTGTTGATCAGGAACGGTCGTCGGTGTGGTCGCGTCGCCGGAGTGTCTGCCCACGCCTTCACAGTAGACGGAGAGGCTGAACAGTTGATTAGAGCGCTTATTGTATTGTGTTGGACTTAATGACGTCGTACGGCACGGGAGTGGGTCGTGACATATGGGCTGTCCGGACTGTCAACCATTAGGTTGATTAGACGCCGAGCCACGCTCTGCTCTTGGCTAACAGTGTGGTCAAGAGCCGAGCCACGCCCGCCGGCTAACAAGTGCCGGTGTTGGCGTCCGCCACGCACCGACGCGCAAGTGTGGTCAAGATGCTCCTTGCCCGTGCCCTGCGCGGGGCGCAGACGGAGAGGACGTGGTTTGACCGGTCGGGCAGACCACAAGGTCGTGGTACACGCGTGGGGCGCAAGCCTCGGTTGCTTCTACGCGAAGATACCCACAGAGGGTCGTGCGAGCCGCGGCCTCCCAGGTTGCGACCCCGGGAGTCCTCTTGCCCCGCAGGGGTCGTGCAAGCCGCGCACCCTGGGGGTCGTGCCCTCGTTCCATGGGCTGCACGGCGCGGTTCGCCTGTGGGCCTTTGTCGCGGTCCTGCTGGTCACTCCACGGCCTGTCGAAATGTCGGCCCACAAGGTCCTGCCTTCGTTGGGCTAGATGTGAGCTCTTAAATGGCAGTTAACTTAATTCTGTTTAGCCGAGGGCCCAACAGGCCGGTTGTTTGGCCCCCGACAGTAGCCCCCGAGTCCTTGCAGGTGTGGGTCCACGCCCGGCAGGGACTTGTCATCGAGGGGTCGCTCTCCGAGTTCTCCGGTAGGTGCTTGCGAGCGCACTGGGCCGGGTGTAGCCCCCCGAAGTCTCTCGGGGATGTGGGCCACGTCCGCAAAGACTGAAGCATTCGCTTCGGGGACTAGGGTGCATCAGTTTCGGACGCATTGCTGGACGGCTCACCCCCAGCAATAATGGTGCCTCTGCGTCGAGGAGTCGACAGGACGCGTCGGTCTGCCGGGCTTCGGAGCCCGCGCTCGGACTTATCCGGGGGAGGCATGTTCACGGCGCCGCGGCCTCGAGCCTAGCGTTGGAGTTAATGCGGTAGGTGGCGGGAGGGCGAGGCATCGGCCAGGAAGACGAGGGGTCTTCCCGCCGCTCGATCGCAGTGATCCTTGGGGTCTCCACGGCCCCTATAAAAGGGGTCGTGGTGCTCGACCTCACCTCGCCCCTGCCTTTGCCGTCTCGCTCTGCCTTCTCGCTCTCACTCCCCTACTCTCCTGCTCTTCCTTTGCTCCTTGCTTCTCTTCCTCCGCTGCTGATATGGAGAGGGGTGCGCCGGCGAGGAGGGCTCGGTCCGAGGAGTCGGTGGCGTCACCGGTCCGCAACGTGCGCGGCCGGGGGAACACCGGAGGCCGGCTGCTCCGTACCTACCGGATTTCCTTGATGGGCTACGTTCCCGCCTCTTCTCCGGTGGCAGCGGGGCCGTCGGTGGGTGTAGCCCCCGAGTCTCTGGGGATGTGGGACACGTCTGCAGAGACTGAAACGAGCGCTCTGGGGTAGTGGCGTTGCGCATTGGTTTATCGCGATGTGGGACGGTTTGCTCGTCGCAACGATGGCGTTGCTGAACCGTCAGGGGCCTCGGTGGCTCCACGTCATCATCCTGGTGTGAGGTGCAAAGCCAGGTGATGCTCGCGATTCACGCATCGGTTGGCTCTCGACGTGCGCCTTGTCGGCCAAGGGGCACCCCCCGAACATGTTCGCAGGGTTAGGGATGGATAGAGTGCAATCGACACCACCCTCTTGGTAGCCGGTCCATCTAGTTCACAGATCCGGTCGCACGGATCCGAGGGCCCGTTGCCATCCCTTCGCGGGTAAACCATGGACCTTGGTCCCACCAAGAATTTGGACGCAATCTTCGAGATTACCTTTGTTGCATGCCCTAAAAGACAGTATGGCAAACGCGGTTCCTCTTCTCCGTCACCGCTGAGGTCTGTAAGGACCTCACTTTAGGTTCTTGTAGAAAAAACATAGGATGCAGTTCTCCCCCGAAGGGGTAGATAAGTTAGTCGATGTTCAGGCTGTCGTGCCAAGAACTTGTAATCGAACAAGTTATTTTGTTTTAAAAGTGTTTGAATAAGTTTCGGTTCTTCAACTTTTAGTTGCATAAAACATCGTCTGCGTTCCGCCCCTTCACGGTCGTCAAGTTTCAGAAATTTGAGACACGGGCGTAGGCTCTGGTTAGGCTAGTGAGCAGTACCTTAGCTGCCGGGGCGTAGGCGCCTGCAGTCCGACTAGCTTAACCCGAAAGCGCTTCCCGCGGCTCTCATATCCAGATCTCATCGTGAGAGGGGGTCAGAATACATAATGTTTTTACTTTTATCGAAAAAAGTAGCTGCATTTCGACCCTCTTGTGCTATTAAGACCTAAAAGCTCGAGGCAAGGGCATAGGCTCTGATTAGGCTAGTGAGCGATGCTGTAGCCATCGGGGCATAGGCAGTCGCAGTCTGACTAGCTTCACCCAGAGCCGTCTCCCTTAATCCTTTCTTCAAGGTTTTATCACAAAAAGGAGTCGAGATGCGATTTATTTCTGAAAGAATGTACTCCTATCGAAATGGAAAGGGTGCAGGTACATTTTATTTTAGAAACATGACTTGTTTTTCGTAAAGGTATGTACAACTTGGAAGGACTAAAGGTAGAAGCGACTTAGCTTTTCAATGTTCCAAGCGTTGGTGCATCGTCGTCAGGGTTGTCGCCACCGAGGAGGTAGTCGCAGGCATCGAGGAAGTGGCGTAGAGCCCCCGGGTCGTCGAGCCCGGGGATGTCGGTGTCGCCCCAACTATGGGCGCCTTTGTCGGGGCTGGCGGTGAAGGCCATTTTGGTGGCCACAAAGACTTTGGCCTCGATGTCGATGGTGGGAGAAGGAGAAATAGTCCACCCTCGCGTTGAGGAAGTCTAGACTCCCGAATCAAAGGTGGGTGCCCAAAGGGAGGCGTAGATCGTCCGAGTTGGCCATCCGGAGCTTGGGTTTGGAGACGAAACGCGCAAGGCCCCTATCTGGCGCGCCAACTGTCTGTGTTTCATGAAAGCACCAACTAGTAAATTAATAGATGTGCGTTTATACCCGGATGGTTCGCTAAGAGGACATGGGGAGTATACTGGTTCGGGCGAGAGGCCCTACGTCCAGTTCGAAGGAGTTGTGTCACTTAGCGGCGGTTCATAGTAGGGGTTACAAATGGTTCGAGAGAGGGACGGGCTCCCAAGTCTCTGATTGAGCGTGGTGCCAATATCGTGGCGTGTGTGGTGGTGTGTGTCATGGGTTTCGGTAGTGTAGGCCATTGTCTTGTAGAATGGCTCGCCCTCCCTTTTATAGATGAAGGGAGGGAATGGCCTTACACGTTTTATGGAGAAAGTATGGGTGTGTCGTGTAGAAAAAGAAAGAAAAAGGACAATGGTGGAGTGGCTCGTCTGCCTTCCTGGGGTCAGGGCGTCCTTCTTCCTTGTGTTGCATGTGTTCATCCGGAACGGTCGCCGGTGTGGTCGCGTCGCCGGAGTGTCTGCCCATGCCTTCACAGTAGACGGAGAGGCTAAACAGTTGATTAGAGCGCTTATTGTATTGTGCTGGACTTAATGACATCGTACGGCACGGGAGTGGGTTGTGACGGACGGGCTGTCCGGACTGTCAACCATTAGGTTGATTAGACGTCGAGCCACGCCATGCTCTTGGCTAACAGTGCGGTCAAGAGCCGGGCCATGCCCTGCTCTGGCTAACAGTGCCGCTGGTGTTCGCGTCCACGCCCTGCACTGACGCACAGTGCGGTCAAGATGCTCCTTGCCCGTACCCTGCACGGAGCGCAGACAGAGAGGACGTGGTTTGACCGGTCGTGCAGACCACAAGGTCGTGGGACACGCGTGGTGCGCAAGCCTCGGTCGCTTCTACGCGAAGGTACCCACGGAGGGTCGTGCGAGCCGCGGCCTCCCTGGTTGCGACCCCGAAAGTCCTCTTGCCCTACAGGGGTCATGCGAGCCGCGCGCTCTGAGGGTCGTGCCCTCCTTCCAGGGGCTGCACGGCACGGTTCGCCTGCGGGCCTTTGTCGCGGTCCTGCTGGTCCCTCCACGACCTGTCGAAATGTTGGCCCACAAGGTCCAGCCTTCGTTGGGCCAGTTGTGAGCTCTTAATGGCAGTAAACTTAATTCTATTTAGCCGGGAGCCCAATTGGCCGGTTGTTTGGCCCCCAACAGGAGGGTTCTCGGGCTGCCCCGGGATCCATCTCGTTTGATCGATAGGAATAGCGGCAGCTATTTGTGCTAACTGAGATTTTATCATTTTGTTGAAGCTCATTTGATTATTAATAGCAGAAAAAAGGTTTTCTATTTTTATGTTTAGAGTTTTGAATATTTTATCATTAAAAGATAGCTTTTTGTTTAAATTTTCATTTATTTTAGCTTGGCCTAATACCAAGTCTTTCAAGGAAGGTTGATTCGAATTATAATTTGAATTGAAATTTGAATTACCTCCTTGTTGGCGGGGTTGATTGTTCCATCCGCCGTTATTTTGTTGGCGATACCCGTTGCTGTTGTTGTTGATGAAGGCAGCTTCTTCACGGGTTTTAGGGCAGTCATTCCCCGAATGGCCAACAATGCCACAGACTTCACACGTTATGTGTGAGTCTATGGCCTGGACATAGCCCTTCTTCATGGCATCTTTTTCTTGGGCCCTCTCGTCTAGTCTTTTGAGCAGAAGGTCTATTTTTGCAACAAGCATATCCGCCTCCTTGACGGTATGCATGCCTTTTTGTTTTTGTGGCTGGGACCTTTCCTCTCCCCATCCTTGGTTGGACAGGATTTTCTCAATTAGGGCTTTCGCCCCAGTGATGGTGAGGGAGAGGAATGCTCCTCCAGCTACAGCATCTAGGTGACCATTCGACATGGGGATTAACCCCTCATAGAAGGTTCGCAGGATCGTCCAGTCTTCCATCCCATGGTGTGGGTAGGCTTGAATGTAGTCCTGTAGCCTGTCCCATGCTTCGGGGATGTTCTCCAAGCTGCTTTGCTGGAACGATGTGATCTTCCCTCTTAGGGCAGTTATTTTGCCTAGAGGGAAGAGCTTCACGAGGAACGCCGCTGAGCACTTGGCCCAGGTATCAATAGCTTCCTGGTCCTTGTAGAACCACTATTTCGCCTTTCCTGTGAGGGAGAAGGGAAACAGGTGGAGGCAGATAGCCTCCAGTGCGACATCTTTGATGACGATGGTGTCGCACAGCTCCAGGAACTGTTGGAGATGAGCGTTGGCATCCTCACTTAGCAAGCCACAGAATGTGCTTGCCTGCACCATAGTGATGAGACCGGTGCGAAGTTCAAAATTCTTGTCACCAAGGTTGACAGCGGGCCCAGTGGGCACGTTGGCAACATTGGGGACAGAGTACTTGTGGAGTGACTTTCCTGCCATAGCGGTGATCTCGGGTGCGGGAGTGACTGGTTCGGTTGTCGGTGGAGTACTTGAAGAAGAAACGGTACGAGACCGAGTCTTTTTCAAGATAGCCTCGGGATTGCTAGTGAAATTTTTTTGGCAGATCGAACCTAGTCATACACTATCTGTTTTCATCCATAACAGGAGAAAACAAGAAAAGTTATTCTATATGAACAAAGGCTACTTTTATACAAGCATATTATCTAAGTTTATGTTTTCATATAAAATCTTTCCTAGCCTTCCCTAAGAAGCAAAAGTTTAAATGCTTGTTGGCATTTCTTAGCGTTATCACTAGGTTTTGGTCTCCGGCAACGACGCTAGAAATACGGTTGACATTTCTTAACATCATTACTGAGAATAGAAGTAAAATCTATCCCTGGCAATAAGTAAGAAATGCTTGGGATGGTGTACCTCAGTACCATATCACTAGATGTAAGTCTAGCCATGGCACTGAGGCACACCTCACTAGCTATTCCCCTTTACTGCTACTAGTGATACTCCTCTAATTGATAGTTTCATAGCCTGGCACGGGTACCGTGGCATACCAAGACTATTCTTACCTCTATCAAGAGAGTTATATCCCTAATAACGTTAGGACTATAGCCTTAGCAGCTAGTGCCTTGGAGATGTTATACAGCGCACTTTCAGCATTCCTTAACACTACTACTAGAACTATATTCCTAGCTACAGCAAAGAGGTAATGGTGATCCAGTAAACCTTTGTATGAAAGGTAGACCAATGTTCATAACAGGTGTTAACAAATACGCTTTTCATGATAGTGGACACACACATAGATAAATATCTCTCAAATGGAGGAAGGTGGTGGAAGCATAAAGAATAAAAGAATAAAGAATAAATGAATATCCTACGGGAGCAATGATCCTAATACATCTAATGTCTAGAAAGTGATTAGTCATACAAATACATGAGTCAGAGATAGAGTTGTGTTTGCGATGGATCGGAAGGCCACCGGCCACTGGTTTGCCAGTGAAGATGGGTGGCATTTTAGACTCCTACACCATAGCTGAACATGGGGGATTACTAGGGACGGACAGGGCTGTCACCACCTGCTGCCTACCACCTCAACCGTGGACTATGAAGTGCAATCACCGGCTCCCCTATACCCGAGCACCACGCTCACATATAGAATAGCTACCCAAGCCCCCTAGGTCTCTCACCCTACGGATGAACGAGTAAAGAACTTGGATGTTGTGCGATGAACCAGCATCCCTTCCACAACTCAATTCTTAATCATCTAAATTTATGAACGGTTAAGCATAGAGTTCTATATGCTAAGAACATGATATGAATACTATGAACTAGCAAGCATATCATAAATAAGGCATATGAACTAGAAGTTCTATATTCTATGATCCTATCACATAAACTATTACCTAGCTCATATAACAAGATCATAACACAAGAACTATACTCTAATTCTAGAACATTGCTATACTGATAAAAAGAGAAGAAGAGCATAATGGAAAGAATAGTATTCATACCAAAAGTAGCCACGATGTCTCCTCCACTTACAAGTTGAGCCTTGCTCCTCTACTACTACTAAGGATAAAGAGAAAAGTGGAGAGGAACATTTGAGAGTACAAGTGAGAGGTGTAGTGTGTGTTGTGTGAAATGAGGAGCTCCACCCCTAGCTTTATACTAGCTTGAGGTCGGTTACAGGGCTGAGGGGAGTAAATGCCTGGCCAAACCGCCTCTACAACCGACCAAGGGAACCGCCAGAGAAGATTGGTATTGGGCCAGCCTCCTTGGGGGTGCGCTTGCACCCTAGTGCGGCCGCACTAGGGGTGGGCCCCCTCGGGCCTAGCCTTGGCCCACAAGCCCTTTCCTCCTTCTAGATCTCTCCCCCGGGGTTGCTGGCCTAGTTGACTTCTTGGACTTGAGCTTTCCTTGTTTTGTTGAAATACGCCTTGTCGGATGTTGACATTTCTAACATCACTTCGTGTTAAGTTGTCATCCCTAACATGATACCAAAAATGCTGGAAAAGAATATATACTTGACTACTCTAAAAATAACTCTATAGAATATATCCGCAAGCACACAGATAATTCTCCTGTTGTAGCATTTCACCTGGTAAGATTCCCAAGTATCGTTGATTTTTTTTAAGCCAAAAGGAAAACTCATTTATTGCGTTGGATCTATCTAAAAGGGGGTGTTGACGGTGGATAGCGTCAACATTTTATATATCAAAAGGCATGAAACATACATCAAAATCTAGAAGGCTAGGGTTTTATCTAACAATTTCCACGAGTTTTGGTGATTTACCAATTTCCAGGGACTAATCTAGAAAATACTGAGAAAGGGACATAACTACAAATCTACACCACAAAATTATCCACAACTCAGGAATACGCCAAACTACTCTAGAAGGATCCAGAAGACACTGGAGCGAAGGAGAGGAGGAGCCACCGAGGTGTGGGGCCGGCTGCCCTACCAACCGTACTGGCGGCACCCCCCTATGGGCCCCACCTGTCCTCTTCTGGAATGTTCCTCCACTGCCTTTGAGGATCAATCTGAGCCCTACGTGAAGTCGGTTTGATCAAACGGCTGTCGTGCATCCCACCGGGCTATATAAGTGGAGCCAGACCTCCCCCTAGAAACCCTAATTCATTCAATATCTCATTCAAGTCATTCAAGGTCGAGCCAGTTGAAGATCAAGTCATCTAGAGCTTCAAGTTCTAGTTCCTCATAGCCTTCTAGTTCATAGTTTAGCATAGTTAGATCTAGATTAGAGGAAGTCAAGGCGTGTTAATCAGTCTTGGATTCTGGAAGTTGTCAAGAAGAGAAGAGTCTGGTACAGTTCTTAAGCTTTTCTTTCTTATTGTATTTACCTGCGTTTGTGTGGTATCTACTAGCAACATTGTTCTTTATCTTAGTTTAATTATTATGTTCTTTGTCTACTTCTATACATCTAGTTTAGTTGGTATGCTATTATATTCATGCACTGGTTCGTATAGCGCTCATCTAGTTGATCATATGGTGAGTGGTAGGCAATATATAGACATGGTGTCTAGATGCTTTGCTAATCTATGGATATCCCCAGTTGTGCCAGGTAGTGAGGTAGATCATGGGTGTGATAGACCCATTGAGTCCTTTGTAGGCCTTCCCCCGTACGGTGGATTGGTAGAGTGGGATTGTCAGGTTGAGAGGAGGTTCCTGTACTCATCTTTTCCTGTACATTACTCCAATATGTTTGGGAACTATGGTAGTATTACTTGACAATAATTACTAGATGTATTGGCACTAGTTGACATAGCTTTGACATGTAGTTAAATACTTAGGAGTTATTTCATTTCTCTATTACCTGATTAGACAATGCTGACATGACTAGAGTGCTATGATGGATTAGTATCATTAGGAGATGACTGATTAATGGCTCATTATTATCTTTATCATTATCATATTATTATTATCTTGTGACTTACCCCTATTATGAGTAGAGTGTATGACATTGGTTACATCGTCTATTCAATGCATATACATATACATGTTATCAATACTATGAGTAGCTTCTTAGCAATGCCTTCCCAGTGGTAGAATACAAATGACAACCTGGTAATACTCTAGGTAAAATGCTATAATGGTATAATTATCTGTCCGCTTGCAGAATTGTTCTTAGTTTATAATCATCTTTATTTATTTCTGCCTAGTCACATAAAATGATAAGATTTAGTACCAATGTTTATTCCTAGTTTTACAATTAGGGATGACAACCTAGTTTCACAGTTAGGAGTAAGGGTAAAGAGGCTAGTGGCTAGTTGCTAAAGGCAAGTTAATTAATACCAATATTTCTAGTGTTATTGCGTGGAATAGGAATTGGAGATTTATTGCAGTGGTGTTAGAAGTGCCAACAAGCATTTTTGGCGCTGTTGCCAGAGAAGGCTAATAAACTTAGGAAAAGTATTGTTAACATATATGCATTATAAATAAGACCGATCACCCAATTGACCTCTAACTCAAACAGGCTTACCCTTATTCTATCTATTTGTATGTCTTATGCAGGGTAATGAATGAATGAATGGATTTTCTCTCCCGGACAATTACGTTGAAGATCCAGAGAGGCTCTTACGAAGAAGAAAGTTTGCTAATATGAGGGACATCTTTGAATCACCATCAAGAACACCCTCCACCGAAGGTCAATCTTCGAGGAATCAAGCTCTAACATCTGAAGGAGAAGAATCAGAAGAATTAGGAAATTTAGCACCAGCTTTTGAAGCTATGGCTGAAAAGACGCTACGCGAGTTCTCTGCTCCAACAACCGCCAACATCCGCACTGGACCTAATGTCAATATTGGTAATAATGGATTTGAACTCAAGCCTGCGCTTATCACTATGGTTCAAGCTAGTCAGTTTTGTGGAAAGGCTCATGAAGATGCAAGTGTACATTTACAACACTTTCTAGAGATTTACAGCACCTTCACTATCAGAGTACCAAGAGATACTATTTTTTACTCCGCCTTTTCAAATTCTCACTTCTAGGAAAAGCAAAATAGTGGTTCTATAATAACAAGGCAACCAACACTACATGGGACAAATGCTCTACTGCTTTCCTAGCAAAGTTCTTTCCTACAGGCAAGACCAATGCTCTACGTGGGAAAATTTTAAGCTTTCATTAACAACATGATGAATCGTTCGCCGAGGCATGGGAACGTTTTCAATATTATATTGTAGAATGTCCTCATCGTGAAATGGAGGATTGGCTACTTATGCAGACCTTCTATCATGGGCTAGTCTCTAGCACCCGTGAGTCTATGGATGCTGTAGCCGGAGGAGCTTTCTTGTCACTTAAGCTCACCGATGCAACAGCACTTATGGAGAAGATGGCCTCAAACCAGAGCTGGAATGAAGAACGTGTGCAACCTCGCAAGAAAGGAGGAGGCATGCATCATATCAAGGAGATTGACATGGTCACTATAAAGCTAGACCTCATAATGAAGAAGCTTGATAGCAAAAGCAATGAGAATAGAGAAGTCATGCACATTGATGATTCCTGCATGACTTGTGAAGAATGTGGAGATATAGGACAAGCAACTGCCCTACGCTCCAAGAGGATGTGAACTTCATCAACAATAACATCAACTATCGCCCTCAAAGCAAAATCAAGTATGGAATCAAAGGCGAATCAACAAATGAATCAACCCAATCAAGGATGGAACCAAAGAAAGGCCCAACTACCAAGGTAACAACCAAGGTAACAACAATTTCAATAGCAATTTCAATCAACCACCTTTAATGTAAGTAATTTCCAATCAAAGTAAAGTCAGAGAAAATTTATCTAAGAGGGTAGCATCCAATGATAAAGTGCTAGAAAATATAAATACTAAAATGGATAGTCCGACCCTCTCGCTATTAAGAACCAAACTTAGCTTTAACAAAATGTTAGAATCACAATTAGCTCACGGTGGCGGCATTTGTTCCACCGATCCATGAAGGTAAGATTCTGGGCAACCCCTAGAGCCCGAAACCGCAAATCTTGTTGATGTCCGTGCAGGTTACTACATAGAAGGAATGACAGAAGGATGGAAGGATGAATCCATGCCACTTAAGAGAGGAGACCCGGGAAGACCCGTGATTCCCATCTCTATTGGGCAACATGATTTATCCGAAGTCGTCTGTGAACTTGGTGCTAGTGTCAATATTATGCCAAAGGTAATCTTTAATCGTATTTTTCTATGGGCAACTTTGTTGTATATACGAATATGTGCTTGCAGCTTACAGATTAGACAGTTAAACACCCTAAAGGAATCCTAGATGACGTATGCATAAAAGTGGGACAATCATATGTTCCAGTTGACTTTGTGGTTTTTGATACCGGCAAAGATCCGAAGAGTCCTATCATCCTAGGCCGACCATTCTTGAGCACTACAAAAGCAGCCATCTATGTAGACAGTGCAAAGATATGTTTCACCATCAAGGGCAATAAAGAGAAATTCAGTTTCAAAGACAAGATTCTTGAAGATCCCGCTCACACCTACTAT
The DNA here is from genome assembly GCA_015844335.1 of Chrysopogon serrulatus. Taxonomy (NCBI): domain Eukaryota; kingdom Viridiplantae; phylum Streptophyta; class Magnoliopsida; order Poales; family Poaceae; genus Chrysopogon; species Chrysopogon serrulatus. The sequence continues at coordinate 205,472 of JADLZL010002582.1, forward strand.
CTAGAGAAACCTACATACAAAGAAGAAGAAGTAGGGAGGACCTGTCCAAAGGGAAAGAAGAAGAACAAGAAGCAAGAAGGAAAGAAGACACAGATAGTCAAAGTAACGGAATCAAATTTACTCTTATTCTTTTCAACCATGGAGCTTAATATCTTTTACCTTGGGTCATGAGCAATTAAAAAACAGACAGATCAAGTCAACCACTATGTCCCAAACTCTTCTATTCAACCAATCTTCTGGAGTTTTTATAGATTGTTAGAAATAAAACTCAGAGATTCTTTTATATGACACTCTCAAGTCTCTCATATATGTTGTATTTTTGGGTTCCTTACCAAGGCAATGAAGCTTATGCCTTTATTTCAACCTATATCTAAAAGTTTATATGGAGCTTATAGGTATGAAAATATCGTGGATGACCTACATGCAAAACATATATTGTAAAATCAAACAATAGATCCAGAGAGAAACAAGTCATACAATCAAATCAAGATGTGCATGTGTGTGGAATATGATGAATATATGGTGGAAACTGATAATCCTAATTCCACTATACTCATTCTTTTTTATCGCTTTTTTGGAATTTAAATACCGCCAGAATTGTGAGCTATCTTCTTTTCTCTTTTTTTTAACTTGGACACTTGTCCATTTTTCTTTATTTATTTTGCATAGCTCACAATACTTCCCCCTTTTTGGCATATAAGATTGAGAGATATAACAACAAGAGCATTTATTTGGTGGCTATCCTAATGGATTATTTTTGGTGTTTCCTCCCAGTGTAGGAGTTAAACATTTTCTGAAAAGGTGAAATGGCATGTTGTTGCGCCTATTCCAGTGTAGAGTAGTGCATATATAAGTGGAGTGCAAGTGAATCTTGATTTTAAAAGCATGACAAGTCTCTTATTAGGGTCACAAAGGTTGATCAAACTCAATGTAATGACAAGCAGTAATATGTAGAAAGCTTCCTAGCCTAAATATTCAATATAGTTCTGGTAGGATTTTTGGCATTGTCATACAAAATCTCATCATGTAACATTTTGCATTTTTCAAAAAGTAATCTCCAGAATTTTAGCATCTTTTTAGAGTAAGATAAATAGCAGCTTAGACCTTCTCTAATCATGTCTAACAATTACCTAGACTTAGGATCAAGAATATGCTACCCAGATATCAAGTTTAGAATAAATTTTCATATAAGGTTAGCTTCATTCAATCTGTAGGAGAGTCTCAACTTAAATACTAAGCATGCGAAGGAAATCATATTTGATATTTTTATAGCTCAGAGAAGTCTAGCCTTCAAGTTCTACTAATAACTGGAAATTAAAGTAAACCTTTTTACATACTCTATTTTTGGGTTTTTATTTTTTATGCATGAATTAAATTGTAGAAATTTAAAGAAAGCAATAAAAACATTTTTATTTGGTTTTCTAGTTTTGCATTTTTTTATAGCTAAGAACATGAAAGTAAATACTGAAAATAAAGAGATAATAAATATAAACAAAGGTGATGAGTGCTCACCTTGCGGGGGTCCTCCCCCAAGCTATCTCACTACTTCAGGTGTGGTGGCGGGTACTCGAGTCCTAGACTCTGAATCAAATATGCAAGGGTCTCCTGCCCCTGGTCTTGAGACTGCTGAAACGTGTCCATCTTGTTGTCCATCTAGTGCTACCATGCCACTGTCTGGTCTAGCATGGTCTGAAATCTCTCCTGACCTTCCCCCAAGCTAGTCAGCTACTGACCAAACTACTCAAAAGGAGGGGCTCCACCATAGGTAGCTGGAGGTCGTCTGTGCTGCTCTGGAGGCTGGAGGTAGTCATCCTCTGGGGGTGCATGGAATGCAAATGGGCCTCTGGTACTGAAATCTGTACGTGGGCGTGTAGAGAAGGATGCTCGTCCTCTCTCATACCCTGTTTCCCGCGAATAAGAAGTATTACCTTGTTCCCATTGTCCCCATCCTGAAGATGTCTCCCCCTCCTGATAAGAGGTGCCATTGTTGGTGGTGATTACCGACATACTTTAACTGCCAACTATTATCTAAAAAGGGAGAATTATCATAGATATATTCACATATACCTTTACTATTGACCTATTTCCACTTGTATTGGAGAATTATTGATTTATAGGAAACATACAAGAAATAAAGGAAAAGGTCACAAGAATGCGTCTTCCGGCAAGGCGTATTTCAACAAAATAAGCAAAGCCCATAGACCAAGATATCAACTGGGCCAACAACCCACGGGAGAGAGGTCCAGGAGCATCAAGAGGGCTGAGGGGAAAGCTGGGGCCAAGGGGGCCCACCCCGGTGCGGGCCGCACACCAGGTGCGGCCGCACCCCCAGAGAGGCCGACCCAGCTCATCTTCTGCAGGCGGTTCGTGGAGGCGGTGCTGAGGTCAGTTTGGCCCGGCATTTACTTCCCCTGCCCCTGAAACCGACCATTAGACTAGTATATAAGAGAGGGGGTACTCCCTCCATTGGAGACAACACACTACACCTCTCATTTGTACTCTCAAGTGTACCTCCCCACTTTTCCCTTTATCCTTAGTAGTAGTAGAGGAGCAAGGCTCAACTTGTGAGAGGAGGAGACATCTTGGCTACTTTTGGTATGAATACTATTCTTTCCATTATGCTCCTCTTCTCTTCTTATCAATATAGCAATGTTCTAGAATTAGAGTATAGTTCTAGCGCTATAATCTTGTTAGATAAACTAGGCATTAGTTTATGTAGATGAACTAGGTACTAGTTTGTGTAGTTAGATCATAGAACATAGGACTTCTAGTTCATATGCCTTGTTCATGATATGCTTGCTAGTTCATAGTGCTCATATCATGTTCGTAGCATATAGAGCTCCGTTCTTAGTCGTTCATACATTTAGATGATGAAGAATAGAGTTGTGTGCGGGTTGGTGGTTCATCGCACAACATCCAAGTTCTTTACTTGTTCATCCGTAGGGTGAGTACTTGTTCATCCGTAGGGTGAGAGACCCGGGGGGCTTGGGTAGCTATTTTATAAGCGAGCATGGTGCTCGGGTATAGGGTAGCCGGTGATTGCACTTCATAGTCCACGGATGAGGGGGTAGGCGGCAGGTGGTGACAGCCCTGTCCGTCCCTTCGTAATCCCCCATGTTCGGCTATGGTGTAGGAGTCTAAATTACCGCCCATCTCGCTGGCAGACCAGCGGCAGGTGGTCTTCCAATCCATCGCAAACACAGCTCTAGCTCTGATTCATGTATTTGTATGACTATCCACTATCTAGACATTAGCTGTATTAGGACCATTGCTCATGTAGGATATTCTTTCATTCTTTATTCTTTTATTCTTTATTCTTCATTCATCCTTCCCCACTTGAGAGATGTCTACCCGTATGTGTGTGTCCACTATCATGAAAACCGTATTGTTTACTCCTGTTATGAACATTGGTCTACTTTTCATACAACGTATAATATTCTTGATTATGGTTTCATACTAAAATCTACACTAGCCTTCCTTTGGGAAAATATAAATACGACACCTAGGATTTCTCCGGGTTGAAATGCCACAACGGTAATTCCGTGCGCTTGCGGAGTAATATTCAAAACCGCAAAGGTTTACCGGATCATCGTTACCTCTTTACTGTAGTTAGGAACATAGTTTTAGCCCTAGTGTCAAGGAATGCTGAAAGTGCGCCGTATAGCATCTCCGAGGTACTAGCAGCTAAGGCTATAGTCCTAGCGTTATTGGGGATATAACTCTCTTGATAGAGGTAAGAATAGTTTGGTATGCCACGGTGCCCGTGCCATGCTATTCTGAAACTATCATCCGAGGTATATCACTAGTAGCGAGAGAGAATATAGCGGTGAGGTGTACCTCGGTACCATGGCTGATCTAGTGATATGGTAATTGAGGTACACCACCCCAAGCATTTCTTACTTATTACTGGGGATAGACTTACTCTATTCTCAGTAATGATGTTAAGGAATGTCAACTGTATTTTTGGCGTTGTCACCAGGGATCCAAACTTGGTGATGCGTTAAGAAACGCCAACAGCCACCCTCCCATGCAGAGTGGTATGTCTATGGCTGTGTAGTCCAGTGTGACGGTTGTGGCTGATCAAAACCCATGAAGGCAGTGTATGCTGGTCCCTGCGGTGTAGAATCTACTCCCTAGTAGCTCGGTCTCTGTGTCCCAGCAAAGCGTGCTGAGGGACTCCTCCCAACAGTCGCCCTACCTATCTTGGTTGCTCATCTTGGGATGATGATGCATGGACAGTGGGTGATGGTGTATCCACGTTCATCTCGGAGTCGGCTCGTGAAGGTGCACGTGATGAAGTTTGGCTCCGGGTTGAGCAGAAGGAGAGTGCCCTTCCAATGCTCTTTGCCGCACTCTTCAATTTCTTGCTCATCTTCAAGAACAAGAACAAGAACAAACAAAAATAGCTGATGGAGAAGGGTTAGAGAGGTTGAGAGATCACTTCCCTTAGATGAAACCTTGAGCAAAGCTCTAATCTCCTTCTCTTTTAATTTTTTCTAGATTTTCTTAAGCAAATGGTGGGATTTTGGGGAGTTGTGTTCTTCGTAAAGAACAAAGTGAAAAGAGCTCTCTGGACTTGTGAATGGCAGAGGAGAGAATGAGTGAAGAGAGAGAGGGAGAGGAAGAAGGGGGGTGCCGACCGGCATGTGTGGTGGGGCCGGCTAGACCCACACCTTGGCTGCTTGCTCTCTCCTTTCTCTAGTGTCGACATTGGCATGCAAGTGATCAGAATGCTATTCCCTAGGGTGCTCTTTCGGTGGCAGGCAGTAGTGGAGGTGGTACAAGCATGCATGTGAGTGGTAATTTGATTTTTGGATGGTGGTAAATGATGAAGGGTGTGATGGGATGTGATGTGATGTGTGTAGGTCCCTCATGTCTCCCATATTTATACCGTATAATAAGAATGAAAAACTAAATTACTTTTATGAATCTATGACAAATAAGAATTCCGTTGACAGTATTTTTGTATTTTTCTGTTACCGGAGTAAAAATCACTGACGGTGGTTTTACACTTCGTAAGCATTAATTACTCGGTGCTGATTTTAGCTACTATGCCATGATTATTTTTATTTAGCTAAAAAAGTAAATATGGGAAAAGTAATGTAAAATTTTAAATTACCGATAACTACCGAATTACCTCCCGGTGAAGGTTTGGGGTTTTTAAGTCCGCCGAATCGGACTTCTCCAATTTTATTATTCTTCATGCTTGATCTCCAGGTCTGGAGATGATGACCTTGATTCTTGCTTCTCATGACACTCCAATATTTAGCATTGTTCCGGTCGTGGCTTGAATGCAAATCGTTCTTCTTTTACATTAATAGTGAATTTGATCTCTCTAGCTCCAACATCAATGTGTGCATTCGTAGTGTTTAGGAATGGTCTTCCGATTGGTACAAAATCTACAGGTATATATGAAAAAGTCTCGGATTCTTACCGGGATATTTTCCTCAATCCCTGCGGGATAGCGAACTGATTGGTCAGCTAGTTGCAAGCACATCGAGGTGGGTGTAAGCGTAGAGTAGTTGAGTGTGTCGAAGACCTTTTTGGGCATAACACTAACGCTAGCTCCAAGGTCACATAAAGCATTCTCAAAATTGTGATCTCCGATAGAGCAATCAATGGTGGGACATCCTGGATCCTTCTTCTTGACAGGCAGAGAATTCAGAATCGCCACACTACACTCTTATGTAAGCCTTGACTTCCATAGAAGGCAGTGGTCTTTTGTTGTTGAGGATATCTCAAAGGTATTTCATGTATGTAGGCACCTACATGGCATCTAGCAATGGAATATTGACATATAATTTCTAAATTACCTCTACAAACTTACCAAATTGTTCATATGTTTTGGCCCTTCTATTTCTGTGTGTAAACGGTAGGAGATTTGTGTCATGAAAGTCTTGGCGTAACTCTTGATCTTGTGGCAAATCCTATGGTATAACTTCTTCTGTATTTTCCTTTTCTACTTCTTCTTCTACCTGCTCTAATTGTGGTGGTCGCCTTGCCCCTTTTGGGTAAGGTGAATCACGTGTTGACTTACCTCCTCTAGTAGATATTCCTTTTACCTGCTTAGGGTTAGCGGTAGCAGACAAAGTAGAAGCCAATGGGCTATTTGCAATTCTATCTTTTTATTAAGTACTATTTGTTCTTTAACAGCAGAAGAAAATTATCCAATTTAGAGATTATTCCTTCTAAGATTTCATCATTGAAAGCAAGTTTCTTATTAATGTTCTTGTTAATTCTAGCTTGTTCTAATATTAATTCTCTCAAGGGTGGTTGCTTTTGATTGGAAGAATCGTAATTGTTACCTTGATACTTACCTTGAGGTTGACTCCATCCTTGCTTCTGTGAAGTGGACTTGATAATAGTATTGGTCTTTTCTGGGGAGTTAGTAAATTCAACTCCTAAATATTCTCCACATTGATTCTGAGAATTGAATGCGTCTTGAATGGCTTGTCGATCTCTTTTATAGTTGGCTCTTTGCTCCAGCCAATTCAGTAGTACATCTATTTTGGTTGATAGTGCATACACTTCCTCTGAAACTTCTTCACTCTTATGACAAGTTTGGCTATTGTATGTCCAAGCTTTGATTTTTTCGATATCTTGTCCATAAGACTTCTGGCATTTCTAGGAGTGAGTGACATAAATAATCTTTCAGCAGTGGCATCGAGTTGTTCACGTGACTTTGGTATTAATCCATAATAGAACGTTTGCACGAGCAACCATTCTTCCATTCCATGATGTGGGCAATCTAAAATATAATCTTGAAAGCGTTCCCAAGCTTCTGGAATAGGTTCACCTTTCGGCTGATAGAATTCTGATATCTTCCCTCGTAATGCATTGGTCTTGCCTACTGGAAAAAACTTTTCCAGGAAAGCTCTTGAACATCCTTCCCATGTCTCAATCTGATCTTTAATTTGATACAACCACTGCTTCGCCTTCCCTTCCAACGAGAACAGAAACAAACGAAGTAGCACAATGTCTTGAGATATATTCTTGATGTTGATGGTGCTGCAAATCTCCAGAAAATTCTGCAAATGAGCACTAGCATCTTCATCCTTCTTTCCACTGAATGTGATAGCTTGCACCATGTTGACGAGGCTTGGTTTAAGTTTGTAATCGTGTTCTCCAATATTGAGAGTTGGTCCAATGTGAATGTTCTCAATGCTTAGAGCAGAGAATTCACGCAACGTCTTCTTCATCCATAGCGTCTCAAGCGGTGTTTAGCTTCTTTAGGGTCTTGGTTGCTTCTTATTGATGAGAGTTGATAGCACACAACCAATCCTGCACTTACCCCGCATAGAATATAAACAAAGACAAAACAAGGGTAAGCCTACTAAAGCAAAAGGTGTTGATCTACCTATAAGTATTTATGTCTATAGTCATATTATTCTTTCCTTTTAGAAAATATTTTTTTGAAAAATCGAATACCCCTAATGAAATTATCCTGGCAAATGAATGTTGATTCCCTGGCAACGGCGCTAGAAATGCTTGTTGATATTTCTAACATCACTTCGGCGTTAAGTTGCCATCCCTAACACGATGCCAAAAATGCTGAAAAAGAATCTACACTTGACAACTCTAAAAATAACTCTATAGAATATATCTGCAAGCGCACAGATAATTCTCCTATTGTAGCATTTCACCTGGTAAGATTCCCAAATATCATTGATTTGTTTTAAGCCAAAAGAAAAACTCATTTATTGCGTTGGATCTATCAAAAAGGGGGTAGAAAAGAATTATGACTATGACTTTAAATGTGCAAACCTATAGTAATTAACCACTCTAATGCTTTTAGTGTTGACGGTGGATAACGTCAACGTTTATTAGAATTTTAGACACAAAAGGATATATGAATACACACTAGTCTAGGGTTTTAACTGACAATTTCCATGAGTTTTGTATATTCAGTATTTTCTAGGGATTATTCTAGAAAAGCATAAAAGAGGGATTAGAGTGCATAATTATCACGAAACGTAATCGCGAAGGCAAAACATCGTCATCAGGCTCAGGAAGCATCTAGAAGACACCCGAAGCAGTGGGACCCACAAGGGCTACCAAGTGGGGCCAGCTGGCCCCACCCTGGCGCCGGTCGGCGCCCCAAAGTTAGGGTTTGCCCCCATCTTCTGGAGTCTTCTTCCACCGCCTATGAGGAGTCATCTCGGCCCTTGGTTAACTCGATTTGATCCTGCGGCGCACGTTCATCCCACCGGGCTATAAATAAAGGGGCAGACCTCCCTCCCTAGAGGCATCAAGTCATTTGGAGATCAAGCCATCAAGAGCCTTCTCTAGTTCATCAGAGCCTCTCTAGTTCATAGCTTTAGCCTAGTTAGATTAGAAGTAGAAGAGCTCTAGTTCTTCAGCGGGATTTGGAGCCCCTGGCGTCTGTCTGGAGCGCGGAGTTCAGTATAGTTCTAGTACTTTGCTCTTATTTAATATTATGATTCAGGCAACATTGTTCTTAATCTCTTATATATTCTTAATTGCAATAGTCATTGTCTACTTTGATTATATGTCTAGGATAGTTGGTTTGATCTTATTGAATCCATGTAATTGCTCGTATAGCGTTTACCCAAGCGACCGATAGGTAGATGGTAGACAATATGTAGACGCGGTGTCTAGATATCTTATTTATCTGCGAGTGCACCCTGATGTGCCGGGTCGTGTGGTAGTCCGCGCAGTGTGGCTGCATTGGTTTCCTCTGTAGTCCATCCCCCCCGCACGTAGGACTAGCGGGGCACGGTCACGGTTAGATAATGACTCTGTTTCATATCCTTCCTAGTTGATTCCCCTTTACATGTGATCATGATGTAGGATTAACTTAACAATGATTGCTAGATGTAATTGCACTAATTAGAGTTATTCATTGATGTAGTTATTGAATTACCTTAGTATTTATTCCTGAGTCTATCCATTGGCTAGCTATTACTATGACTAGAAGAGCTCTGATGTTTATCTATTTATGATGACTGATCATTATTTATCATATATCTTTTATCACGTGACTTATCCCTGTTATGAGTAGGATTCTAGTTATGGTTTACCTTTCACATCAATAGTGTAAGTTGTAGTTATAAGTCCTATATAAACCTTCCTAGTGGTATAAATATAAATCGACAACCTGGTAGAACTCCCTAGGTAAAATGCTACAATGGTATAATTATCTGTTCGCTTGTAGAACCGTTCTTAGTTTATATCAATATTTCTGCCTAGTCATATTGATTGATACATATATATATATAAACCTATATTTATCCTTAGCATAGACAATTAGGGATGACAACCTAGTTCATGCTTAGGGATGTGGGTGAGAGATAAGTGGCTAGTTGTTAATGACAAGTTAATTTCATACCATGTGTTTCTAATCTCGTTAATTAGTAATGACGTTAGAAATACCAACAAGCATTTTTGGTGCCGTTGCCGGGGAAGGTAGTTAGGCATTAAGAAATACTGATAGACTTATACTCAATTATGTGATCGAGATAACCATTAACCCCTACTCAAGCAGGATTACCCTTGTTTTTCTACTTTAATATCTTTACAGGGTAATGAATGACCGGTTTTACGATCTTCCCAAGCATGCCCCCACAAAATAAGAAGAAACATAACAAATCCAATGTTGGAGAAAGAGGTCGACGTCATAGGACTTTAATTCATATCTCAAGTGACGGGAACAAAGATGTTGCATCACTCACAAATTCCAGCATGTAAGTCATGGTAAGTATGATCAAATAAAGGTGAGAAATTTGTGCTCATGGACTTTAAAATTTATGAGCAGTTATTTTTTGCATTCCACTGCATGTTTACTTTAATCCACACTATTTAGTTTAAATTTCCTCTGCATTATATATATAAAAAAACTCACCATGATCATGCTCTTTTATCTCTATAAATCTCTACTATATTTTCATGCTACCTTTATTTGCTATGATATATGTTTAGGCTTTGAAGTTCTTTCATAAATCTCTTAAATGAAGCATGGTGCTTAGTTTAGTAGTGGTGATTTTACTTTTAAAAGGCTTTTAAACTGAGCTCAGATTAAAATGCCTTCCTCAATTAAATTAGACGTGGTGTCTGGTTGATTTTTGAGCCGATAGTATGTTGTAGTGGATACTGGATACTTTATCGGACTAACCCCTACAAGAAAATTTTGAATTAAATCTGGGAAGTCAAGAGATATGTTCACACCAGGGATGAATCAAGGTAGATGATAACTTTGCACAAGAAGTCCAGCTTGTGAGTATTAATATTTATTCATTTATCTTTTGTTATAAGTTATCTTTGCCTTGAACCATGCTAGATTGCAACAACATAAAACACGATAGACACAATTTATTCTAAATAATCTTAAACCATATATCATCTTGATTAGCATAGAAGAAAATCACAAAAGAAAAGTATGGCAACAAAACCCGTATTCCAATCTTGTTATTCCCTCGGGTATGTGTCCATTAACATTTTGTAGGAAAGAATAACCTTAATCTATTGGAGAAGAAGTTTTCAAGTGAACATTATTGCATCTCCAATAGACCCCATCTTATCAACCGCAAATTAATCAAAGAAATCCGAAAAAGGTTGATGGGTGAAGAGCATGTAATCTTCCATAGTTACATTGAATGGTGAAAAGGCGAAGAAGATAAAAGGAAGGCCTTGCTCAGCAAGACCATAAGCTCTCACCAACAGATGAACCTGAACCCTCCTCTTCGAAGTAAGTTCGTCATCACTTACTTAGAAAGATAAAGACATGAGGTACGTTTGTCCAAGCCTCATCCAACATGTAACTACAATTAACATCTCATACCATGTTGCTAATTTGTCTTGATCATTTCTACCCTATGCCATGCTCAAACGTAACTTGCTAATATATATATATATATATAATAAAATGCTCATGTGGTTCACCATACATATTCTTGGTTCTATTTGAATAAATACCTTTAAGTCTTGCAAACTTCCTTATTCTATTATAAGTATGCTTTAGAATACTACTTAATCACTATAAAAATCAAGCATACTTATATAAGAATTTGGTTGTACATATAGACTAACCCCTCCTACATCAAAAATGTTTAAATTATATTAGAGAGACTACTCGTAGAGAATCAATTCAAGGTTAAGGGTATGCTTCAAAATAATATCTTTGCTTTAACCTTGATGAAATTTTTTTTGAATCATTGAAAACACGAGCTATGGATTAATCTTTAACTCTTAGGCAAACACTATCTGTACTTTGATAAATAGTATATTCCTTCAGGTATGTGTTGTCCACTAAACCCTTGCAGAGAAGACCACTGAAATTCATTTACCCTTCATCATGCTCTAATAATGGAGGTAACATCTTAAGGGAAGTGGCCATTAATTTCCTCTTGATCTTGGTATGCAATAAATGGCAAAATACAACCATGTTAGAGTTACAACTTAAATTGATCAACCTGATTAAACTCAACATGATTTGTTCTCTAAATTCGTTCATAGCGCTATTCTTTTAATCTCATTCTTAACCAAGTAAGCTAGAAATACTTCGTCTATTTTTCTTGATACATTATAAAGATGAATAGTCTTTCTAACGGTTAAGTAGCTTTACTCTTTATCTCACAAGTTTAAATGCCATATTTATACTTCTGGTTCTCTCACCCATGATAGGAATGAACAATATAAATAATATCAATCTTATTGGGCCTAAGGTTAGAGGATGAATAAATTTCTGGTTCTATTGGTGTTTTCCCACCAGCAGAGCCCATGCACTTGATCTCTACCTTGTCTTTATGGGCAGAACACACTTCAATTAAAGTGTGGGGAGACAATCCCCCAAATTCTACAAGTGGAAGTTCTCAACTAGTAATAATGATGCACATAAGATTGGCTTTGAGACGCCTACAACAGAAAGAAAGAAGGTGGCACCACCATTGGGAGCCACTAGTGGAGGCACCACCTCAATCCTTACCCTCAAGAGCAACTCGAAGTACTCAATGAACCACTGCAAGGAGAAGTCCAGTTCGAAGGACTAAAAACATCGAACCCTCGCCGTGAGGTAACATCGGTAGTTATCTATATCTACTTTCTTACATTGCATGAGTTAATTTCTCTTTAGTATGTTTACTTTTCTATATTAGCAATGCATAGAAAATGACAAAAATAAATAGTCTTGCATTAGGCTACATTCATGCATCTTAAAAACTTTAAGCCCCATGTGAAACCCTTTGTAGTGTAAAGCTGTAGGAGTTCTCTTTGTGGTGGCCTACAAAAATAAAAATATATATCATACATTTGCACTTTTCGCATACAAACCCATGAAATCCAAAAAATATATATTAATTGAGCATCCTGTTGCAATACGCTATTATAAAAATATTTTAAAATCACCACAACAACCAATCCTCTAAAAACGGCTAATCATTAACATTTTATCCTAATATCGTTCCACGAGTTTTGGTGTTTCGTGAGAGCTTTCTGCAGGATGACTCCAAGAGCCAGCTTACCTAAGAAATTGTCATCTTCATCAGTTGAAGTACACCTTTCTGATATACAGACTAACCTCTGTATGAATGAAGTAACTTCTTGGGTGATAAGATTGAAGTATTCCAGGCAACACTTGCTCTTATAATCATGAGCTCCTCTGTGAGGACCACTCAACTTCAACAATCAACCATATCAAACATCTAGCTTGGGAGAGAGCATCCCCTAGTTATCAGGTAAGTATACCTATGCGATTATCGAGTCTATCTTATAGTTATAAAATACCAAAAATATGTGGGCACATGAAGGTCCACGTCTGTTGAGTCTTTTATAAGTCTTTAGTTAAATAAAATCTGAAAACCAATAAAAGAAAGTCTTAGTCAGTATTAATTTTATAGAGTGCGTCTAGAGTCAACTATAAACTAGAAAATTTTATTGGAGATGATGAATAGTTGCTCTACTGGAATTCTTTTCAAGTGCCTAGTTGTCAACCTTAAATTCTCCCGAGTTTTGGATATTGCTGTTTTAATTTGAGAATTTACTCTGAGCCTGAAACTTGTGGAGGCATATGCTTAAGCTAAGTCTAGGTGATTGATTGATATGATTCATGAAGGTTGAGCTGCTATTTATCTCATTCTTAGCATTATTAAGTTCTAGAGATTTATTTTGAAAACTCAAAATCCTACATGATGAGCTCTTGTATAACAAAGTTTGAATTCCTACCACAGCCATATATAATACATATAGAGTTAGAAAAACTTTTTTTGCGCATTCATGCTGCTTGCTTTGCATTGAGTTTAGTCAACCTTTGTTGTATACCTTATGAGAGCCTTGTCATGCTTTTTTTAAAATCAAGATCACTTACACACTCCATCCACATATGCATTACTCCTACTCGAGAGTAAGCGCAACCATTTTCCACTTCCATCTAGATCCACCTTAAAATTGTTTTTCTCCTACTTTGGGAGTCAAACACCCAAAAAATATATAAACCCATAGGACAGACTTTGTTTAATTGCTTAAGTACTTATTGCTATCTCTCTAATTATCATATTGTATTCAAAGGATGCATGTGGCTATGCAAAAGGAAAGTTATTAAAAAAGAAAAGGGAGTAAAAGAAGGACAAGTGTCCTAGCAATTAAAATAATGGGTACTTAGATGCCCACCTCCCTAAAAGAAAAAAAAGAAGAAGAAAAAAAGAGAGAAAAAAGAGAAGAGAGAAAAGAAAACGAATAAAGATAGCCCATGTTTTTCCGCGAAAAGTTCTAAGATCAAAAGAGAGATTTATCCTCAAGGAGCAAAAGTAGAATTAGAATTAGCCACTAAATACCTTATATACACCTATCCACCATATTCCATACACATGCACGTCTTGATTTGATTGTATGCCTTGACTCTCTGTGGATCCATTGTTTGGCTTTACAATATATGAACTGCGAGTATGCTCATCCTTGTTTAATGTCACTCCTATGAACTCCACTATAATCATTAGTTATAGGAGGGCATGACAATATGCCTCAGTAAGATCCATAAATACCACATATTAAAGAGACTTGAGGGTGTCATACAATTAAGCTCTGAGTTTTATTGCGAAAACATAAAGAAACTCCAGAATATTGGTACTGTGAAGAATTTGAGACATAGTGCTTGACCTAATTGTTCTATTTTTCGATTACTCAAGACTTATGCAAGAGCTGTAAAGCCCTATAGTTAAAGGTAAAATAGGTAAGTTTGAAGGTTAGAACAGACATTGTCTAATCCGGAGGAGAATCCTTGTTTGAAAGCATGTGTACTTGAAGAGTATAACAACATTGTAGCAACTCCTGATCCAAATATATTAGTGATTAGGCTTAGTTTGTTTGCCAAGGGACTGGCAAAAGGTAAGCTTGGGGGAGTTGTTGACGGTGGATAACGTCAATTTTTCTTAGAACTTTAAACACAAAAGGATACATGAATACACACTAGTCTAGGGTTTTAACTGACAATTTCCACGAGTTTTGTATATTCAGTATTTTCTTGGGATTATTCCAAAAAAGCATAAAAGAGGGATTGGAGTGCATAATTATCATGAAACGTAATCGCGAAGGCAAAACATCGTCATCAGGCTCAGGAAGCATCTAGAAGACACCCAAAGCAGCGGGACCCGCAGGGGCTACCAAGTGGGGCCGGCCGGCCCCACCCTGGCGCCGGTCGGTGCCCCAAAGTTAGGGTTTGCCCCCATCTTCCAGAGTCTTCTTCCACCGCCTATGAGGAGTCATCTCGGCCTTTGGTTAAGTCGGTTTGATCCTGCGGCGCACGTTCATCCCACCGGGCTATAAATAAAGGGGCAAACCCCCCTCCCTAGAGGCATCAAGTCATTTGGAGATCAAGCCATCAAGAGCCTTCTCTAGTTCATCAGAGCCTCTCTAGTTTATAGCTTTAGCCTAGTTAGATTAGAAGTAGAAGAGTTCTAGTTCTTGACGGGATCTGGAGGGCCTGGCGTCATGCGGAGAGCGGAGTTCGGTATAGTTCTAGTACTTTGCTCTTATTCAATATTATGATTCAGGCAACATTGTTCTTAATCTCTTATATATTCTTAATTGCAATAGTCATTGTCTACTTTGATTATATGTCTAGGATAGTTGGTTTGATCTTATTGAATTCATGTAATTGCTCTATAGCGTTTACCCAAGCGATCGATGGGTAGATGGTAGAAAATATGTAGACGCGGTGTCTAGATATCTTGTTTATCTGCGAGTGCACCCTGATGTGCCGGGTCATGTGGTAGTCCACGCAGGTGACAGCTACGTTGGTTCCTCTGTAGTCCATCCCCCGTACGTAGGACTAGCAGGGCACGGTCGCGAAGTTGGATAATGACTCTATTTCACATCCTTCCTAGTTGATGCCCCTTTACATGTGATCATGATGTAGGATTAACTTAACAATGATTGCTAGATGTAATTGCACTAATTAGAGTTATTCATTGAAGTAGTTATTGAATTACCTTAGTATTTATTCCTGAGTCTATCCATTGGCTAGCTATTACTATGACTAGAAGAGCTCTGATGTTTATCTATTTATGATGACTGATCATTATTTATCATATATCTTTTATCACGTGACTTAGCCCTGTTATGAGTAGATTCTAGTTATGGTTTACCTTTCACATTAATAGTGTAAGTTGTAGTTATAAGACCTACATAAACCTTTCCAGTGGTATAAATATAAATCGACAACCTGGTAGAACTCCCTAGGTAAAATGCTACAGTGGTATAATTATCTGTCCGCTTATAGAACCGTTCTTAGTTTATATCGATATTTCGGCCTAGTCATATTGATTGATACATATATATATAAACCTATATTTATCCTTAGCATATACAATTAGGGATGACAACCTAGTTCATGCTTAGGGATGTGGGTGAGAGATAAGTGGCTAGTTGTTACTGACAAGTTAATTTCATACCATGTGTTTCTAATCTCGTTAATTAGTAATGACGTTAGAAATACTAACATTTAGCAGGGGTGAGTCAAGATAAACAATAAAGATAAGGATAAACATGATAAAAGAGGATAAACCATATTGATGAGGCTTGGTTTAAGTTCATAATCATGTTCTCCAATATTGAGAGTTGGTCCAACGCGAATATTCTCAGTGCTTGGAGCCGAGAATTCACGCAACGCCTTCTTAGCCATAGCTTCTCAACTGGTGTTTGGCTTCTTTAGGGTCTTGTTTGCTTCTTATTGACGAGAGTTGATAGCACACAACCAATCCTACACTTACCCTGTATAGAATATAAACAAAGACAAAACACGGGTAAGTCTGCTAAAGCAAAAGGTGTTGATCTACCTATAAGTATTTATGTCTATAGTCATATTATTCTTTCTTTTTGGAATAATATTTTCTTTGAAAGATCGAATACCCCTAATGAAATTATCCCGGCAAATAAATTTTGATTCCCAACAACGGCTTTAAATGCTTGTTGACATTTCTAACATCATTTCGCGTTAAGTTGTCATCCCTAACATGATGCCAAAAATGGTAGAAAGAATCTACACTTGACTACTCTAAAAATAACTCTATAGAATATATCCGCAAGTGCACAGATACTTCTCCTGTTGTAGCATTTCACCTGGTAAGATTCCCAAACATCGTTGATTTGTTTTAAGCCAAAAGGAAAACTCATTTATTGCGTTGGATCTATCTAAAAAGGGAGTAGAAAAAAATTATGACTATGACTTTAAATGTGCAAACCTATAGTAATCAACCACTCGATGCTTTTAGCATGGGTGACTCAAGATAAATAATATAGATAAATATGAAATAAGAGGACTTTCCAAAGACAGAGATTAAAGACTCAACTAATATGATTTGGTCAGACAGGAGATTCGACTAAAGTAAAGAACTTCTAGATTATACCCAAACAATAAGTCTACAGATCACACCAATATACACACTTTCATCTATAGTATAACCAATTCAGAAAACAAACATATGGAGCATCAACAAGGGAGGATATTGAGACATAAGTCACCTCCTTTGCGACCGCGCTCTACTAGCCTACATGCAAGGGGTGGAATACAGAGGACTCAATAGGCCTGTATGCCTACAATCTACCATACTACCCAGCACATCAGGACAATCGTAGGTATATATGATATCTAAGCACCATGCTTACATAATACATACCACCTAACCCACTCGAGTATTGAATTAGGCGCTTTACGAACATATGACTATAATCATCACCAATCATAACTATATCAAGAACGCAACTAGAGAAAACTAAGAACTTAATAAGTACTAATATAGTAATTAAGAACAAAGTCATAAACAAAATATAAATTATCAATCTCTTGACTGCGGATCGGAAGCTCCGAGCGAAGCGCCCAACTCTACTTGAACCTTGCTAGCTACACCTAATCTAGAACTTGAACAACTGGAGCTCTAATTCTAACCTCTAGAAACCCTAGCTTCTAGCCTAATCTTGACAAATGAATTGAGGCAAAACCCTAATTGCTCCTAGGGGGTGCAGGCACATATTTATAGCCCAGTGGAGGAAACGATGGCCGTTGGATCCAACCGACTTCACGTAGGGCCAAGATTGATCCTCAAAGGTGGTGGAGGAATACTCTAGAAGCTCATGGAAGGCCGTGGAAGGGGGAGGCCGGGCGGCCTGGCTGATGGGGTTGGCCGGCCCCACCAGGTGGGTCCCGCAGCTCCGCTTTCTTTTGGTGTTTTCTGGAACCTTTTCGAGTCCGTTGCACATATTTTTTGTTGCGGTTAAGTTTCGTGCAAATCTTGTAATTAAATCCTCCAATTTCTCTTTTCTAGAATAATCCTACAGAAAATATGAAATCACCAAAACTCGTGGAAATTGTCAGTTATAACCCCTACGTTTTCTAGTGGTGATCTCTTTTATGTATTTAGTTGACGGTTAAAAATGATCGTTATCTATCGTCAACACCGGAAAGCGTATTCTTATGACCTTTTTCCTCTTTTCTTTGTATGTTTTCTGTAAAACAATGATGCTCCAATACAAGTGAAAATAGCTCAATAGTAAAGGTATATGTGAATATGACTATGATAATTCTCCCTTTTTGGATAATAGTTGGCGGTTAAAGTATGTCGGTATTTACCGCCAACACATGACACTCTCAAGTCTCTCTTATATGTGGTATTTTTGGTTCCTTACCAAGGCAATGAAGCTTATGCCATTATTTCAACCTATATCTAAAGGTTTATATGGAGCTCATAGGTACGGAAATATCATGGATGACTTACTTGCAAAACATATATTGTAAAATCAAACAATGGATCCAGAGAGAAACAAGTCATACAATCAAATCAAGATGTGCATGTGTATGATATGGTGGATATTTGGTGGAAACAAATAATCCTAATTCTACTATGCTCATTCTTATCTCTCTTTTGAAGTTTAGAAATACTGCCGGGAATTGTGAGCTATCTTCTTTTCTTTCTTTCTCTTTTTCTTTTTTTCTTCTTGGACGCTTGTCCATTTCTTTTATTTATTTTGCATAGCTCACAATACTTCCCTTTTTTTTGGTATATAAGATTGAGAGATAATAATAAAGATATTCGAGCATTTATTTGGTGGCTATCCTAATGGAATATTTTTTGGTCTTTCCTCCCCAGTGTAGGAGTAAAATATTTTCTAAAAAGGCGAAATTGCATGTTGTTGCGCCTACTCCAGTGTAGAGTAGTGCATATATATAAGTGGAGTGTAAATGAATCTTGATTTTAAAAGCATGAGAAGTCTCTCATTAGGGTCACAGAGGTTGATCAAACTCAATGTAATGATAAGCAAGTAATATGTAAACAGCTTCCTAGCCTAAATATTCAATATGGCTCTAGCAGGAATTTTGGCATTGTCATACAAAATCTCATCATGTAACATTTTTTCATTTTTCAAAAAGTAAATCTCTAGAATTTTAGCATCTTTTTAGAGTAAGATAAATAGCAGCTTTGACTTTCTCTAATCATGTTCAACAATTACCTAGACTTAGGATCAAGAATATGCTCCCCACAGATATCAAGTTTAGAATAAATTTTCATATAAGGTCAACTTCATGCAATCTGTAGGAAAATCTCAACTTAAATACTAAGCATGTGAACGAAATCATATTTGATATTATTATTATTTTTTAAGAACTTAGAAAGTCTAGCCTTCAAGTTCTACTAACAACCGAAAATTAAAGCAAACCTTTTTTACACACCCTATTTTTGGGTTTTCCATTTTATCATGCATGAATTAAATTGTAGAAATTTAAAGAAAACAATAAAGATATTTTTATTTGGTTTTCTGGTTTTGCATTTTTTTAACTAAGAACTAGGAACAAGAAAGTAAATGCTGAAAATACAGATATAAAAGAGGTGAAGAGTGCTCACCTTGCGGGGGTTCTCCCCCAAGCTATCTCACTGCTCCGGTGGTAGTGGTAGTGGTCCAAATCCTAGACTCTGAATCAAATATGCATAGTCCTGAGACTACTGAAACGTGTTCATCCTGCTGTCCATCTAGTGCAGCCACGCCACTGTCTGATCCAGCGTGGTCTGAAATCTCTCCTGGCCTTCCCCCAAACTGCTCAAAAGGAGGGGCTCCACTATAGGTAGCTGGAGGTCGTCCGTGCTGCTCTGGAGCCTGGAAGTAGTTGTCCTCTGGGGGTGCATGAAATGCATATGGGCCACCGGTACTGAAGTCCGTGCGTGGGCGTGTAGAGAAGGATGCTCGTCCTCTCTCATACTCTGTTTCCTGTGAATAAGAAGTATTACCTTGTCTCCATTGTCCCCATCCTGAAGATGACTCCCCCTCCTGATAAGAGGTCTAACCCTTCCATGCAGAGTAGTGTGTCCATGGCTGTGTAGTCTAGTGTGACGGTTGTGGCTGATTAAAACCCATGAAGGCAGTGTATGCTGGTCCTTGTGGTGTAGGATCTGTTCTCTGGTAGCTTGGTCTCTGTGTCCCAGCAAAGCGTGCTAAGGGACTCCTCCCAACAGTAGCCCTACCTATCTATAAATCAAAAACAAAATTCTCTACTGTGTAGAGACCAAGTTTCCTGTTTGGCAGCTCATACTCATTGTAAAAATTCTTATTAATCATGTAAATTTTATTTTCCTTTGCCTTGAGTAAATGAGCATGGACAAAGAATTCATATCCAATTATTCTTCAAGGTGTAGGAATAAATGTGAGAGTAGCATTTTGTAACATCCCTAACCTTGAAGCAATACGAGTAATCCAGAAAGTAAATGTAATGCCACACTTCTTCATTCCAGGCACAAGAGTCCAATAATGCAGCATGTATTTAACAGGTGAAACACTTTTCTTTTTAATCATGGCATATAATAATTTCAATTCCTCCATTCTAACAGTGCCTAATTCTTCTCTAGGAAAAAAGTGACAGCTAACCATTTATACATAAACCATAAAGTAGGGTGATGTATCTCCTCAATGGTGGGTTTATGAAAAAACTTTTACCAAAAATACTCTCCCATACTTGTGTTCTGTCAAAATCTTTTAGAGCATTATCAATATCTACTGAACATCCAGGTGAAAAACCTAGCATGGTACTAAGGTTCTTCCATGAGACAGTGTGCTTTTGGTTAAAAAGTCTAAATTCTATTTTATCTGAACCAAGTTCTAAAGTGCTCAAAAATTCCATGGTGAGTAGCTTACTACCTTCCTCAGTGATAGCACAAGCATTTTTTCATCCCATTATTCTAAAGACTAACTCAAATTCAGTGTCCATACCGGTTGCTATAAGTAATGTATTATCAAACACTGGTGTGTGGGAAAACTCATTGTCTTTAATTGCATTAAATATTCCCTTCTCGGCTCTAGTGAATAAGGTAATTTGAGAGTCGTCTATGAGGGTATACCTTGGTGGCTCACCTTGGGATGATGATGCATGGACAGTGGGTGATGGTGTATCCACGTCCATCTCGGAGTCGGCTCGTGAAGGTGCACGTGATGCAGTTTGACTCCGGGTTGAGCGGAAGGAGAGTGCCCTTCTAATGCTCTTTGCCACACTCTTCAATTTCTTACTCATCTTCAAGAACAAGAACACGAACAAACAAAAACAACTGATGGAGAAGGGTTAGAGAGGGTGAGAGATCACTTTCCTTGGATGAAACCTTGAGCAAAGCTCTAATCTCCTTCTCTTTTAATTTTTTTCTGGATTTTTCTTAAGCAAATGGTGGGAGTTTGGAGAGTTGTGTTCTTCGTAATGAAGAACAGAGTGAAACAGAGCTCTCTGAACTTGTGAATGCCAGAGGAGAGAATGAGTGAAGAAACAGAAGGAGAGGAAGAAGGGGGGTGCCAGCCGGCATGTGCAGTGGGGCCAGCCGGCCCCACACCTTGGCCATTTCCTTTCTCCTTTCTCTAGTGTCAACAATGCTGTGCAGGTGATCAATTGGCTACCCCCTAGGGTGCTCTTTTGGTGGTAGGCAGTAGTGGAGGTGGTACAAGCATGCATGTGAGTGATAATTTGGTTTTTGGATGGTGGTGCATGATGAAGGGTGTGATGGGAAGTGAGATGTGTGTAGCTTCCATATGTCTCCCATATTTATACCATATAATGACACAAGAATGAAAAATTAAATTACTTTTATGAGTCTATAAAAAATAAGAATTCTAATGACATTATTTTTGTATTTTTCTGTTACCGGAGTACAAATCACTGATGGGGGTTTTACGCTTCGTAAGCATTAATTACTCAGTGTTTATTCTAACTACTATGCCATGATTATTTTTATTTCTTTTTAATAATGCAGTATCTAAGAAATTAAACGTGCGAAAAGTAATGCGAAAATTTAGATTACCGATAACTACTGAATTCCGTCCCGGTGAAGGTTTGGGGTTTTTAAGTTCGCCGAATCGGACTTCTCCAATTTGATTATTCTTCATGCTTGATCTCCGGTCCTGGAGATGATGACCTTGATTCTTGCTTTTCATGACACTCCAATATTTGGCATTGTTCCGGTCGTGGCTTAAATGTGAATCGTTCTTCTTTTCCATTAATAGTGGATTTGATCTCTCCAGCTCCAACATCAATTTGTGCATTTGCAATGTTTAGGAATGGTCTCCTAAGGATGAGTAGTGTCTTCATCACTTCCTGCATATCAAGTACTACAAAATCTATAGGAATGAAAAATTCTCGGATTCTTACCGGAATATTTTCCGCGATCCCTGCAGGATAGCGAACCGATTGGTCAACTAGTTGCAAGCACATCGAGGTGGGTGTAAGCGTAGAATAGTTGAGCTTGTCAAAGACCTTCTTGGGCATAACGCTGACGCTAGCTCCAAGATCACGTAAAGCATTCTTAAAATTTTGATCACCGATAGAGCAATCAATGGTGGGACATCCTAGATCCTTCTTCTTGACGGGAAGAGAATTCAGAATTGCCGCACTACACTCTTCTGTAAGCTTGATGACTTTCATAGAAGGCAGTGGTCTTTTGTTGTTGAGGATATCTCAAAGGTACTTCGTGTATGTAGGCACCTGCATGGCATCTAGCAATGGAATATTGACATATAATTTCTGAATTACCTCTACAAACTTACCAAATTGTTCATCTGTTTTAGCCCTTCTATTTCTGCGTGGAAATGGTAAGAGATTTGTGTCATAAAAATCTTGGCGTAACTCTTGATCTTGTGGCAAATCTTGTGATATAACTTCTTCTTCTATATTATTCTTACTTCTTCTTCTACCTGCTCTAATTGTGGTGGTCTCCTTGCCCCCTTTTGAGTAAGGTGTATCACGTGTTGACTTACCTCCTCTAGTGGATATTCCTTTTTACCTGCTCAGGGTTAGCGGTAGCAGATAAAGTAGAAGCCAAATGGGCTATTTGCAATCCTATTTTCTTATTAAATAATATTTGTTCCTTAACAGGAGAAGAAAAAGTATCCAATTTAGAGTTTATTTCTTCTAAGATTGTATCATTGAAAGCAAGCTTCTTATGAATGTTCTCATTAATTCTAGCTTGTTCTAATATTAATTCTCTCAAGGGTGGTTGCTTTTGATTGGAAGAATTGTAATTGTTACCTTGATACTTACCTTGAGGTTGACTCCATCCTTGCTTCTGTGAAGTGGATTTGATAATAGTATTGGTCTTTTCTGGGGAGTTAGCGAATTCAACTCCTAAATATTCTCCGCATTGATACTGAGAATTGAATGCGTCTTGAATGGCTTGTCGATCTCTTTTATAGTTGGCTCTTTGCTCTAGCCAATTCAATAGTACATCCATTCTGGTTGATAGTACACACACTTCCTTTGAAACTTCTTCACTCTTATGACAAGTTTGGCTATTGTATGTCCAGCTTTGATTTTCTGATATCTTGTCCATAAGACTTCTAGCCTTTCTAGGAGTGAGTGACATAAATGATCCTTCAGCAGTGGTATCGAGTTGTTCACGTGACTTTGGCATTAATCCATGATAGAACATTTGCATGAGCAACCATTCTTCCATTCCATGATGTGGGCAATCTGAAATGTAATCTTGAAAGCGTTCCTAGGCTTCTGGAATAGGTTCACCTTTCTGCTGATAGAATCCTGATATCTTTCCTTGTAATACATTGGTCTTGCCTACTGGGAAAAACTTTGCTAGGAAAGCTTTTTGAACATTCTTCCCATGTCTCAATCTGATCTTTAATTTGATAGAACCACTGCTTCGCCTTTCCTTCCGGTGAGAACAGAAACAAACGAAGTGGCACAACATCTTGAGATATATTCTTGATGTTGATGGTGCTACAAATCTCCAGAAGATTTTGCAGATGAGCACTAGCATCTTCATCTTTATTTCCACTGAATGTGATAGCTTGCACCGTATTGATGAGGCTTGGTTAAGTTCATAATCATGTTCTTCAATATTGAGAGTTGGTCCAACGCGAATATTCTCAATGCTTAGAGCAGAGAATTCACGCAACGCCTTCTCAGCCATAGCTTCTCAACTGGTGTTTGGCTTCTTTAGGGTTTTGGTTGCTTCTTATTGATGAGAGTTGATAGCACACAACCAATCCTACACTTACCCTGTATAGAATATAAACAAAGACAAAACACGGGTAAGCCTGCTAAAGCAAAAGGTGTTGATCTACCTATAAGTATTTATGTCTATAGTCATATTATTCTTTCTTTTTGGAATAATATTTTCTTTGAAAGATCGAATACCCCTAATGAAATTATCCTGGCAAATAAATTTTGATTCCCCGGCAACGGCGCCAGAAATGCTTGTTGATATTTCTAACATCATTTCGCGTTAAGTTGTCATCCCTAACATGATGCCAAAAATGCTAGAAAAGAATCTACACTTGACTACTCTAAAAATAACTCTATAGAATATATCCCAAGCGCACAGATACTTCTCCTGTTATAGCATTTCACCTGGTAAGATTCCCAAGTATCTTTGATTTGTTTTAAGCCAAAAGGAAAACTCATTTATTGCGTTGGATCTATCTAAAAAGGGGGTAGAAAAAAATTATGACTATGACTTTAAATGTGCAAACCTATAGTAATCAACCACTCGATGCTTTTTAGCATGGGTGAGTCAAGATAAATAATAAAGATAAACATGAAATAAGAGGACTTTTCAGAGATAGAGATTAAAGACTCAACTAATACGATTTGGTCAGACGGGGAGATTCGGCTAAAGTAAAGAACTTCTAGATTATCCCTAAATAATAAGTCTACAGATCATACCAATATACACACTTTCATCTACAATATAACCAATTTAGAAAATAGCATAAGGAGCATCAACTATGGAGGGTATTGAGTCACCTCCTTCTCGACCGCGCTCTACTATCCTACATGCGAGGGTTGGAATGCAGAGGACTCAATAGACCTGTACGTCTCCGATCTACCACACTACCCGGCACATCAGGATGCAATGTAGGTATATATGATATCTAAGCACCATGCTTACATAATACATACCACCTAACCCACTCGAGTTTTGAATTAGGCACTTTACGTACATATGACTATAATCATCACCAATTATAACTATATCAAGAATGCAACTAGAGCAAACTAATAACTTAATAAGTAGCAATATAATAATTAAGAACAAAGTCATAAACAAGATACAAATTACCAATCTCTTGATTGCAGATCGGAAGCTCCGAGCGAAGCACCCAACTCTACTTGAACCTTGCTAGCTAAACCTAATCTAGAACTTGAAGAATGGAGCTCTAATTCTAATCTCTAGAAACCCTAGCTTCTAGTCTAACCTTGACAAATGAATTGAGGCTAATCCTAATTGCTCCTACGGGGGTGCAGGCACATATTTATAGTCCGGTGAAGGAAACGATGGTCGTTGGATCAAACCGACTTCACGTAGGGCTAAGATTGATCCTCAAAGGCGGTGGAAGAATACTCCAGAAGCTCGTAGAAGATCGTGGAAGGGGGAGGCCGCCCGGTCTGGCCAGTGGGGCCGGCCGGCCCCACCATGTGGGTCCCGCGCCTCCGCTTCGTTCTGGTGTCTTCTAGACTCTTTTTGAGTCCATTGATGATATTTTCCATTGCGGTTAAGTTTCATGCAAATCTTACAATTAAATCCTCCAATTTCTCTTTTCTAGAATAATCCTGTAGAAAATATGAAATCACCAAAACTCGTGGAAATTATCAGTTATAACCCCTATGTTTTCTAGTGGTGATCTCTTTTATGCATTTAGTTGACGGTTAAAAATGATCATTATCTACCGTCAACACACCTCATTCACTACGTGGCACAGGTAGCGTACTCCCTACTTGAGCAGATTCCTCAGTACAGTTGGGGTTCAGCCATGCTTTCAGCTACCTACCGGGCACTGTGTGACGCTTGCACTTGGAGGTCGTCGACAGGTACGCTGGCTGGTTGTTCATTGTTGTTGATGCTGTGGTCGTACGAAAGGTTTGATATTGGGAGGCCAGCCCTATTGTCGTATGAAGAATACGGCGATGAGATGTACGCGCTCGATGAGTTTGGTGTACCGGACGAGCTCGACGCCCCGACGATGGGCACACTGTGGTTGTCCCGCGACGAAAGTAATTTGACACTACTCTTTATTTTTTTTATTTTCTTACACTTAATGAATTTGTATTTTCTGTGTAGCCGATGTGGGCACGGACACCGATCGCGCCACGCATTCCGGCGTATGTCGCTCGTTTGACCAAATTTCAGACTGGCAGGTGCGGTGGACTCTGTACACGGCAGATGCCATACAGTCTTGTGCGTCCATCGGCTTGTCCGAGTTGTGCTACCGTGACCAGGAGCTATGGTACACGAGAAAATGACTGGTGTTTGATGTCTTCGCTGAGCCATACTGTCCGGAGCGCGTGGCACATCAGTTCGGGCACGCACAGTTGTTCCCCCACCCCGACTTTAGCTTGACTCGTCACACAGGTAAGTCTTGTTGTGCCCCCGTTTATTCATGATGGTGTTACATGTCCATTCACTCTTGTTTCTCGTGCAGGTCTTCTAGGAAAGGTCAAGGTGCAGTGTACGACCAGTCCTGGGTTGATAAGATGTTGCCTTTCGTGAACGCCTGGGCGGACGCAGCCGCCGATGTCCACGACCTAGGTGGCCCATTTGTCGAGGCCACCTACCGGGGTACTTGGGTTGGTTTCACACAGCCACATGCGTCTGTATCATCCCCGTGCCGACAGAGGACGAGCCGCATGAGCCCACCGACACGTTCGCCATGGAGCCGACAGCTGCTTACCGTGCGTTGGTAAGTAATTTTATTCACACCTTGGTTGTTTCATTATTTTGAAAATTATACTTTACATGATGTGTAACAATACATGGCTGATTTGCAGATGGATATCTTCAATGACATGGGCAACGAGCTCCTATCGTATGCCCACTAGAACGAGCAAAATCCTCCATGAGTTGCTAGAAATGAGTTGGTTGCCACCCTTCGATGACTGGGCCAGCGTTGCTTAGAGGGAGTACGACGGGCTTTCGTGCCGTCGAACGGACATCATTGAGTTGCCTCCACGTGCAACTCCACTCTTAGGCTCTGGAGGACCTCATTCAGCGCACCAGGACAACATTGGAGTCTTAGGTACTTTATGACCTTTTGCTTTCTTGTTATATTGTTACCATAGCAAGCTGGACATAATCTTTAAATTCTGTTGTAGGTACCCAGGCTTCTTGTAGCGAGTACACTGAGGGTACGAGCAGCTTTGGGACCTTTTTCACGGACAGTACTCCACCCGTGTACCCGTCTGAGGCCGGGCCCTCTCAGTTTGTTGGTACACCACAGCCTAGACAGCCGACGCAGAGTACTCAGCCTACAGACTCGACCCCGGAGGCACGACAGCGTCGCCCTCCAGACCAGTTCACTTTTCCTACGGGCCAGCTTCATCACCGAGGAGCGCAGTAGCCCAGCAAGTGGGGTCGTCGTGGAGGTTGAGTTTGCATTGATGTATGCATCAATGGTACCATGGATGTGAACTAATGTACTCTTGGATTTATGTGTATTAGTATATTTGAGATCATTCAATTGGAGGCAACGCTGCAATACGATCCCACGCCTGCATCGAGGCAAAGGATAATGCAAACACAAGCGATCCAACGCCTGCATCGAGGCCGAGGAGAATGCCATACTGGGCTCACTTCATTGCGTTCTCAGGCTTTTCAGCGTATGTGTGGTCGAATCAACCGTATCTGCATCACAACGTAGCCTTTTCAGTGAATGGTCGAATTAGCAGGGTTGTCAATAAAACGTGTTCTTTTCAGACTAGGGTCCTATCCTTTTCAGTGTATCGTCCCTTCAACAGTGTCATCACTAAAACGTAGCATTTTTAGACCATAGACGTAGCCCTTTCATTGTATGGTCCTATCAACAGTGTTTTGTCAATTTGAAATTAATGCATTGTCCAAATAAACTTCAGCACAACATTACACCTCCCCCGGCCTATATATACACCTCCCTTGTTACATGATTTTTAGGCACACCTGTGTTTGGTAGAGATGTTTGGACGCAGAGGGAGACGAAAGGGTGAGTCCTCAGGTAGAGGAAAGGGTGAGTCCTCGGGTAGAGGAAAGGGAGGGAAGAAGGGACCTCCCATTGTGTGGGAGGGTTCTCTAGGTCCAGATGATTGGGAGGAACCACTTGAGGATTTTCCACTTGAGGGGAAGAGTGACTTCACCAATGATAGACCTCTCAGGGGGTATGATAACCGGAGAGAGGAGTGGCCCAAATGCCGCCACAGTGAGGACTGCATAGTTTAGATGAGCGATGACGAGATTCATGGAGGTCGTCGTTTGTTCAGATGTCCGATAGGATGGGTATTTTCCCATCAACTATTATCTTGCGAAAAAAGTCTTACTTTAAATGCTTACATGCTTATATGATTTCTCTATTTCAGGAAGCCAATGAGGGCGGCGATTGTGGATTCACTAGATGGGTCGATCCTGCTCCTATTTTTCCCCATCAACAGTACATCTACTACCTAAAGAAGCGTATCTTCGATCTTGAATTCGAAAACCAAAGCCCTGATCCGGACAGCAGCGATGATGCGGGTGCGGACAAGGGACTCTGCCCTAATTCATACTGTCAATTTCCTTTATCACAAGGGGCCTCCTCCTCCACCACCGCCACCGCCACCGCCACTGGCAATGGGAGGCTACGTCGGAGAGGGCTCAACTCAGTTTGCTATATGGGAACATTATTAGGATGAATCAATGTTTATGTTATGTATTCGTTGCTTCGATAAATTTTCCCGAGGCATGTTAGGTTTAGTTTGCCACCTCTTTCCCATGCTTTACTAGAGGTCGCCACATGCCATTGTTAGTTGTCATTGCTAGTCGTCTTTTATTTAATTCTCTAAGACATGCTATGTTTATATAGTGCTTATTTGGATTCATATTAAAATATTTTTATTCCTCATAAGTTGACTTCACGTCTTTAAAATAAAATAAAATAAATTGAATACATTTTTATTTAGACAATTAAAGGAGAACAATATTAATAAAAATATTTTACATAGTTCAAAGATGAAAAAAAGTATGTCGAATAGGAGGAAGTACACATAAAATAGTGCTGTAGGCTGGTGGGGGCCGATAGGTGCCTATCGGCATTCCAAGGTCCAATAGGACTTATCGGCTCTCCAAGGCCCGAGAGACCTGTCGGTTCTCGGAGGGCCAACTTCTTTGAGGTTAGTCGGCCCCCCACAAGCTGACTGAGCCTATCGGCCAGCCACCGGCTGACAGGTCCCCTATCGGCGCCGACAGGCCGCATCGGGCGTCGATGTCGGCTGCCACGTAGGCATGTCGGCCGCCGGCCTGCCGACAGGGTGCTAAACTTGCAACTCCCGCATAACAGCCCCTAGATTTGCATTTATTCTTTAAAAAATATTATTTCAAAAAAAAAATTCTTTGCAGTTCGCATGAGCCGTTTGCCGTTTCAGTTCTTGTCTTCTCCTCAAGAACCATTCAAGATTCAATGCTGCTATGCGTTGCCGCTGAAAGGTAGGTCACCAGCCTCTGCGTAGAACTTAGACAGATGCCACCAGTGATTTTGTGCGTGTGTGTGTGTGTGATTTGCTCAAGACAATTTGTTTGTGTCTTCCCTACTGTGTCAGCGTATGCCACTAGTGATTTTTTTTCTTTGTGATTTGCTCACTGAGCTTGCATATTTGTTCTGCAATTTAGGCTTGTAATAAACTAGCAAAGTTAAACAAAATTTGTGATCCGATGGTCTCTCCTCGTTACAAGGCCTAGAATTTGTAGAAGTATTTTGAAGTATAATATGACTGTCAATTTCTCTTATGCCATGTCCACATATATATATATCAATTATCAACTGTTCCAAAATTAATATCATATCAAAAAGAATTGCAAAATAAAAATCTATGGATGATACTTCTTTTAAATCCTGAAACACCCTATAAAACGAAAGGAAAGTAGTGGAACAAAAAATATGTTTGTTTAACATGAGACATTTTTCCTCCATGATTCGACAAAAACTGAATGCATATATACAAGAACTTAATCTAAAAAATATATATTCAAGAAATCTTATTCTCTGGTGAAAACATAGCAATTTAGCCTCAATTTGTTTTTAAGACTAATGGGTCCAGGAAAAAAAATTTCGCCACCTGATTTATTGCTCCGGAACAGCAAATAACTTGTTCAACAAAGGATAGGAATTTTGAATAAAAAAATCGGATAGGAATTTTAAGCATTGCCTCATTTATTTATTCTCCCAGCTTTCCTCTGGGCTGGGCTGGCTCACCCTCCCTCCACGCGGCGCACAGTCCCTTGACTCCAGTCATTCCTATGTCTGGCGCGTTGTTCGGAGCTCGAGTTCCGTCTCTATCTCGGCGCCGCAAGGCGACTCGAGGGCGGTTCAAGGCGACTAGGGTTTCGTCGTCCCTTTCTCGTTCGTGTGCGGCGCTGCCGCCTCGACTTCGCCGCCGGCCGCACCATCTCCGCCACTGGGCCTTCGCACCGCCCCCACCTCCTCTTCCCCGAACCTAACCCGCCACCGCATCCACCACCAACCCGGCCGATGGCGACCTCGCCGCTGGCACCCCACCCACCTCCCACCCCTGCGGCGCTCGAGGGACCTCCGGCCGAAGCGGAGCTGCGGCCGCGGCCAGCAACTCTGCGCCACCGCCCGCCGGCTTGTCCCGTCCCCCCCTCAGAGCCGCCCCTGCTCCCTGCGGCGCGACTCCCTTGCTCCTCTCCACCAAAACTATTGCCGACATCAATAAAGGATCAGCTTAAGGCGCTGAAGGCTCGCTGTTGGTCGATCAGCGAGGGTTTTGAAGATCCTTGAAGAGATCTTTTCATCG
The DNA here is from genome assembly GCA_015844335.1 of Chrysopogon serrulatus. Lineage (NCBI taxonomy): Eukaryota > Viridiplantae > Streptophyta > Magnoliopsida > Poales > Poaceae > Chrysopogon > Chrysopogon serrulatus. The sequence continues at coordinate 236,205 of JADLZL010002582.1, forward strand.
GCAGCAAGCTTCTGCAAAACCTGCAGCTTGTCCATCCACAGCTGCTTCTCTGCAGCTCCCGCGGTCCCAGCGCTGGTGCCACTGAACCGGCTCTGGCTCCAGCTTCGGACCCCACCACCAGCATGAAAGGTACCAACTCAGGCCAGCCAACAGTTCCAGTTCATAGTTACCCATCGTCAACAATTCAACCACACAAAATGGGATTACTCTTTCGGTGCCGTGTTTGTGTTGTTCCTGCTTGGTCCTGTTCCTCTATTTTCCCATTGGATTCATAGGTCCAACAAAGCAAATTAGTGTACAGATTTTGCCATCTAGAGAGCACCCAGTTCGTGCTTCTAATTCCTCAACTAGTTCGCGCTCTTAAGAGATAGCAAAAATCGAGGGTGCACATACAACCACAGCGCGAAACACCGAGTTGCTTACAACAGACATGTATTTCATGGCGGCGGAGAGATCAAACTTAGGGGAGTCCAGGATGGAACTGGAAATGGATGAACTGCTCAGCAAAATCCATCTGAGCAAGGAGGAGAAGGACGGTGTGGTGTTGACGAAGGCAGACCGGGATAATCTCTCGCCAGTAAAGTGGATGGCGACCGCGAAGCTTCTGACATCGAAGGAGTCCTCACTGATGTCGACGATGTGTTCGGCTTGGAACCTAGCGAGGGAGATGTATTTCTGACCTGTTGGGAAGAACTTGTTCATGATCCAGGCGTTTTGCTGGGTGATTGGAAGAGAATTATGGAAGAAGGCCCCTAGTTTTTTAGGGGCTATGCACTGATGCTGGAGGAGTTTGACGGATCGACTATGATTCCCAAAGTGATTCCAAATAAGGTGTTGAGCTGGATTCAAATCCAGAAGATACCCCACTTGTTTCGCACCAAGATATTGTGAAACAACTAGCGACAAAGGTGGGGGAAGTGCAGGAAGTGGAGATGAGGGCGGTGCCCTCGAGGACACAGGATTTTCACCGTGTTCGGGTGAAGCTAATGGCGGCTAAACCCTTGATCAGGGTGGCAACGCTTGCTCCAGAAGGGCAAGCCAAAATTTTGCTCCAAGAGAAGTATGAGAAGCTTCCTCGTTTCTGTGCTCATTGTGGTTTGATAGGTCATGTTCAATCGGAGTGTGGTGCGGGTGAGTACGCAGAGATGGATCTTCAATTTGGAGATTGGATGATTGATGAGGCAGATACTTGGCACTCAGGCTCCCCAAGATTTTGATCTTCTTTGCCTGATGACCGTGAGGTGATGGGGGATGGTGCTGGACTTGGGGGAGGTGGACTGACTATTCATGCTCGAGCGACGGAGCGCGGAAGAGGTAGAGGCTGTGGTGGCTGGACCACAGCGTCGCGGGATGGTTTGTGGAAGGAGAAGAACAAGGACGAAAATAGCTCGGGATCTAGCAAGAGAACCTTGAGGGAGGTTGAGCGTGATGATAAAGATCATGACAAGGAGCTGGATGATACTGCTTCTAGCCCTGCGAAAGAAAGCAAGGAAGCAGGAAAGGAGGTGGCTAAGTGAGAGGAGTTGATCACGAAGAAGCAGCTAGATTTGGCGGTAATCCCGAAGGATGGGGTGGACATGGAGGTCCCCCCTCCGCCTCCTATCTATGTCCCTCCACGGGACAAAAAGAGGTTGAAGAAGCTTGATGCACAAGGGAAGAAGAGCAGCACAACAAAATATGTGGCGGGCTCCCTCGAGGAGTGCCGCCATCCTCAATGAGTTGCTTAAGCTGGAACTGTCGTGGACTTGGCAACGCTGCGACAGTGAAAGAGCTTCGTGATTTGGCGAGGCAGGTTGCCCCTTTTTGTGCTCTGCATTGAGGAGACTCAAGTGAATAAGGCGAGGGTGGATAAGCTAATGACCACTTTAGGTTTCGATTTTTGCTTTTGCAGTTAGCAGTTCGGGTCACAGCGGTGGCCTAGGAATTTTTTGGAAGAATAATATCAATCTACAGATTCTACCCTGCTCACAATATCATATTGATGCCATTGTTCAGGAAGGCGACCAGGAACCATGGAGACTAACATGTATGTATGGGGAAGCAAAGACCAACTAGAGGTATAAAACGTGGGATGTGCTAAAATTTATTAAATCTTTGTCTCCTCTCCCCTGGGTGTGTATAGGTGATTTCAATGAGATTCTTGGTGGATCTGAGCATGTCGGTGTGCAAGAATGAAGCTATGCCCAGATGGAGAGTTTCAGGGAGACTATCGACGCATGTGGTTTGGCGGACCTTGGTTTTGAAGGAAGAAAGTGGACATATGAAAAGAAGGTTACCGGCGGATCTTTCTGTCGGGTTCGTTTGGATAGAGCGTTGGCCACGGCAGATTGGACAGTGCGCTATCCCCTGGCCAGGGTCCGACACCTCTCTGCAGCTACTTCGGATCATGGGCCTATTACTCTTACCAAGATATCAGATGAACCTAAAAACATGAAAAAGAAATTCAGGTATGAGGTCAAGTGGGAAACCCATGAAGACTTCTCACCCTCATGGCGAATGCCTAGGGGGTTCAGAGACATCAACTATGGTTGATCTACAGCGCAAGCTAAAGGATGTGAGTGGCCATTTGCAGTGCTAGGAGCGATCGTCATTTGGGAATCTGCGACGGGAGCTGCGTGAACTGGCTGCTAAGCTGGAGCGGCTCCAGTCTGATCCATGGCGAGTTGGTCTGACTCATGTTGAACAGAAGATCAAGGAACATATTATGGAACTAAATCATAGGGAGAAGATCTTATGGCGGCAGAGGTCTAGAATTATTGCAAAGGGTGATAGGAACACACGTTTCTTCCATCTATGTGCAAGCCCTAGGCGAAGGAGAAATAGCACTAAGCTGAAGAGAGCTAATGGGGAGTTTACTGAAGATGAATAGGAGATGAAGGACCTAGCAACGACTTTCTATAGAAATTTATTTTGTTCTGAAGGTGTGCACAACATGGAGGCTGTTTTGAGCAGTCCCGGCTAAAGTCTCCTCAGAGATGAATGAAAGGCTGTTGCGACCTTTTTTGGACACAGAGTTGAAGGAAGCGTTGTTCCAAATATTTCCCACAAAGGCCCAAGGGCCAAACAGCTTTCTGGCCCACTTCTTCCAACGTCATTGGGAATTATGCGATACGCAAGTAACCTCGGCAGTACTGTGGGTGCTACAAGGGGATGATGATCCTAAGCTAATCAATGATACAATTCTAGTGTTGATACCGAAGGTGGAGAATCCGGAGGACCTTAGTCAGTTCTGTCCGATCAGCTTGTGCAATGTAATCTATAAAATAGCTTCTAAGGCAGTGGCGAATAGGCTGAAGGTGATCCTTCCTGAAATAATTTCTGAAGAACAAACAGCCTTTGTTCCCAGTATGCTGATCAGAGACAATATTATTACGGCATATGAGTGTCTACTATACACTTCATGAGAAAGAAGCGTGCCAGGGACTAGAGATATTGTGCTCTCAAGTTGGATATGCGGAAGGCATATGATCGGGTCGAATGGCCATACTTGACAGCTATCATGTGTCAGCTGGGTTTTCATCATGTGTGGGTGGATATGATTATGAGGCTGGTTATGTCAGTTTCGTTCTCAGTTCAACTCAATGGTGACTGCCTCTAATCATTTGTGCCAACACGAGGCATTAGACAGGGCAACCCAATCTCACCTATCTCTTCTTATTAGCAGCAGAGGGTCTTTCGTGCCTCTTGAATTCAAGAAACCAATCATCAGCGCTCAATGGCATTAGGGTGGCTCTGTCAGCTCCGACGGTTAGCCATCTACTCTTTGTAGATGGTAGCCTGCTATTTTTCAAGATGGATAGGGCGAGTGCTCGGGAAGTGAAGGATGTGTTGAGCATCTATTGTCAGGCTTCAGGACAGCAAATTAATATGGACAAATCTTCGATCCACTTTTCCAAAGGTTGCAGACAAAGCTTGAGAAATGAGATCAAGGATATTATTGAGCTACAGAGTCAAACACTGAAGGAGAAATATTTAGGAACGCCATTGGATGTGGGTTCATCTTTAAATGGAGCCTTCAAATATATGAAGGACCGCATATGGGATAGGGTACAAGGATGGATGGATCAATGCCTTTCTGCTGGAGGGAAGGAAGTTCTCATTAAATCTGTAGCTCAAGCTATTCCAACCTTCTCCATGTCTTGCTTTAGATTATCCCGCGGTGTGTGCCAACATATAGATGGTTTGCTGAGGAAATTTTGGTGGGGCTACAAAGATGGGAAGAGGAAGACATGTTGGGTGGCATGGGATGACATGACTCAACCAAAGTACCTTGGTGGGCTTGGTTTCTGAGACATGGAATTATTCAACCTTGCATTATTAGCTAAACAAGCGTGGAGGATCTTGCAGGATGAAAGCTCGCTGAGTGCCAGTGTTCTAAAATCGGTTTACTTCCCTGGTGACCGCGATTGGACCATCACCCTCTCACATTTGGCGTTCTATTCTTGATGGCAGGGAGGTGCTAAAGGATGGCTTGATACGACGGATGGGGACCCGCGAAAAGACCAACATCTGGACGATGGACTGGCTGCCTTCGCCGGGGTTGAGGAGGCCAGTGCCGAGCAACCGGCCAAACCAGCCTCAACTAGTCAGCGAGCTCATAGACTCAACGTCGGCCAGTTGGGATCAGGTGAAGCTTATGGAATTTTTTACACCATCGGATGTGGATTTCATAACGAGTATTCCACTCAGTACAAGGCAGCAACAAGATTTCTAGGATTGGCACTTGGAGAAGCGTGGTGTCTTCTCGGTTCGTTGGCTTATAGAATGCATGCACCTCGCAAATCTCTAACTGGATCGGCGGGGGCCTCAGACAGACAAGCTTTTCAGAAAGAGTGGTCCATGTTGTGCAGAGTTAGAATACCTTTCAAGGTGCGGGTTTTCTTGTGGAGGATGGCCAGATGCTCTCTGCCATCGATGGATCTTCTTCATAGGAATATGGCTGATAGCAGTGCGTGTCCTCTCTGCAGCACCGGGGACTCGTGGCAGCACTCACTCCTAGAATGCAATATGGCCTGATGCGTTTGGACGCTGGAGAAGGAAGAAATAACTGAGCACATAACTCAGTTTCAGGATCTTGATGCAAGGGGCTGGTTGGCCGCTGTTATGCAATCTCTAAAACATGACGACTTAATTCGTGTTACTGTCACACTTTGGGCGATCTGGTATGCGAGAAGGAAAGCTATTCACGAAGATATCTTCCAGAGCCCCCTCTCGACACATAGTTTTGTTTTGAGTTACGTGACGGATCTTCAATCGATGAAACCACCAGCTAAGGAGCGTTCAATAGTCCAGAGAAGCTCTACCCGGTGGAGTCCTCCGCCGAGCCTTGTCCAAGAGCTCAGGAAAGGTCGCTGCTGCAGCGGTTGTGCATGATTTACGCCTGGGCGTTTTTTGGGGCTTCAGCGGTGGTAATGGAGGGCAGCTTGGAGCCAGAAACGATGGGCTTCAGCAGTGGTAATGGAGGGCAGCTTGGAGCCAGAAACGATGGAGGCGATAGCTTACAAGGAGGGCCTGGCTCTGGCTAGCGATTTGCTCCTGCAGAACTTCAGACTAGCATGTGACAATGCCGGTATTGTTACGAGCATTCGTGAAGGGAGTCTGGGCTCGTATGGGCATGTTGTCCAGAAAATTAAAGCTAGATCAAGTGAGTTTAGATGTGTTGAGTTTGTCTATGAAGGAAGACAATCAAATAGGGATGCCTATAATCTAGCTAGGAGTTGTATTTATGCTGATTTAGGACGACATGTTTGGTTTGTATCTCCCTCCGCCTGAAGGTGTTTGGACTTCATATGAAGGTCAATAAAAGGTTTTATTCCCCTCAACAAAAAAATTCCTATGTCTGGTGCATCTCTTGCGCCGCCGGAGCTACTGCAGCCCATCGTCGAGAGGCCGGCCTCACGCCGCCGGCGAGCGGAGATAGATGGCTCCATTTTCCATAAGCCACATAAAAAAATTAATCTTGGCAGGAACTTCCCCCCTCCATATTTATTTAAAATATGGGCCAACATCACTCTTAGTTAGCGCAATATACAAGGATTTAACTGCATTGGTTTTTCTCAAGCCTCCAAGTTATGCTATCAGGGCCCACCTGAAGCAGAAACCTCTCCAGATCAGCCCAAATTTTGTCCCAGCAGAAAGTCATCTGTCAACCATCTCCTAAACTTAAACTGCACCTCCCCATTTTTCACTTTTGCGAAACTCAGTTCCTTTTGTTCACACAGAATGAAAAGAATTGGTGCAGTGCATAAAGGTTTTTCATATAACCAAGTGTCTATCCAAATTCTAGTCTTCACACCATTAGTAATCTTAATACTTCTTCCTTGAAGGTATATACTTCTCACCTAGAGAAAATCATACCAAATAGGAGTCATTGCATCTGTGATTCACAGAGAAAATGGATTTATTGTGAAGATATTGGCTTTAATAATTCTTGCCATAACCCTTCTTCTTGCTCTAATTTCCACCACCATTTACATAGCAAGCTACTATTCATCTTCTTTAGGTCCTTAATGTCCAGACCCCTTTTTTCTTGGTCTTACATATCTTAGTCCATTTGACTAGGTGGTACTTTCTTTTAGTACCACCACCTTGCCAAAAAGAAAGTCCTTCTGATTTTATCAAGCTTTTTGACAGTCGTCTTAGGTAACAAGTACACAGACATATGATATGTAGGAGAATTGTTAAGACTAACACATATTAGAGTCACTGTGCAAGTGATCAACATAGTTCCCTCTTTCCAAATGTCTAGTCTCTTATTACTTTTGTCAACCACCAATCACTTATATGCAGTCTGCTAGGGCTAACAGGTACTCGCAGATATTGGACTGGGAACTTGCCAACTTGGCAATTAAAAATGTCAGCATAAATTGAGCCCCTGCTATTGTCGTCATTAATCATCACAACTTCACTTTTACTAAAATTGATTTTTGGGCCAACCACCATTTCATACATGTATAGCAACAGCTTCATGTTTTGGCTCCTTCAATACCATGTTTCATGAAAACGATAGTACTATCCGCATATTGAAGAATAACCACTCCATTAAGGATAATATGATCCACTAACCGGTAAAAAGACCATTACATTGGGCATTTTCCACCATTTTTGTTAAGCAATCAGCAACAAAGTTGAACAAAATTAGGGATAGTGGGTCCCTTTTCTAACACCTTTATAACTTTTGATAAAAGGCCCAATGGTATTATTCATCTTTACCACCAAAAACTACTTTGTCTATCCATCCATATAAAGGACTTAACTATGCAGGGTGTTGGAATTAATTTATTTTCTTGAGATGAAAACAAAGCTTCTAGCAAATTTAAGAAAGAATTGGAAAGATACAAGTCAAAAGCAAATTGAGTTTGGCAAGAGAAAGGAAGTAGTGAGGAAGTTGAAATTGACTATTAGCTAGCATCTTGGGTAACATGTGCTATAAAAGCAATGGTGGTTACTGTAGCAATAGCTGCTACTGTAGCAACCGTCCCAAATGTCTATATAAGGACATGTTGGGGTCCTTTTGAAGTTAAGCTAGAAAATTAGATTAATTGTAAGGGTTACTAGCAGCTAGTTTCAGATAGCCTTGAGCTGTATGTATTAAGCTAGTTAGTAAGCTAGAGTTGAGTTTATGCCTAGCTTTAGATTAGTTTTGAGCTGTATTTGTATGTGAGAGGAAATAATAAAGATCTAGGGCCAACAAGTAGTATCGGAGCCGAGGTTGCCAGGTTTAGGGTTTGGTGATCGACAGCCATGGTGCAAGAGGGCGATGAGAGCACGGCTGGTGGTGAGGAGACGCCACGGCGCTCACAGTCGCCGGTGTGCCAGGAAGTGGTCGTTCAGAGGACCGTGTGGGTGGTTGGTGGAACCAGCTTACTGGTCCTCACTCGCACAAATTATGGCGAGTGGGCGGTGCTGATGAAGGTCAAGCTCGCGGCTTGGCGTGAGCTTTTGGCGTGCCATTGAGCAAGGCACCAAGGATGAAGAGGAGGGCTTCTCAGCGATGGAGGCAATCTTCTCCACCGTGCCTCCCGAGTATGTGGAATTGCTAGGCGCAAAGGACTACAAAGGCTGCTTGGGACGCTCTCAAGGCCATGCGCATCGGGTCTGATCGCACGAAGAAGGCGAAGGTGCAGCAGCTGCAGTGGGAGTATGAGGCGCTGGCGTTCTGCAACGGCGAGGTGGTGGAGGACTTCTCCCTCAGGCTACAGTCGCTCATCAACCAGTTGGCGGCGCATGGCATCACCATCGTTGATGAGGAAGCGGTCTTCAAGTACCTGCGCATCGTGCCACCCAAGTACACCCAGATAGCACTATCCATCCAGACGTTTCTTGACATGTCGACCCTCACGATTGAGGATGTGATTGGCCATCTGCGGGCGGTAGACGACTGTGCAGAGGCGACGGCTACATCGGACAGCGGCAAGTTGCTACTGACCGAAGAGGAGTGGGCTGCCCGGATGTAGGAGAAGCGGTCCAAGGAAGGCTCCTCTAGTGATGCCGGCTCAAGCAACAGCTCAAAGTGCCACGGCGGTGGATCAGGGTCAAGACGACGAATACGTGATCGTGGCAAAGATGAGCTGTATGACCATGACCATGATATAAGGGAAAAATGTATGGACAAATCTGACTTACGGTGTGATGTTTATGAAAAAGCCAATTATTCTACAAAAAGATATTGGAAGATGAAGATCTGCAACAAATGTAAAAAGAAAGGTCATATTGCAAGATATTGCAGATCTCATGATGATAATAATGTTAATTTATCATAAGAGTCCCTCCTTTCTTGTCAATTTATTATGCAAGAGAAAAATTAAGATAAATGGATTATTGACAGTGGTTGCACAAAACATATGGCTGCTGATCCCAGTATTTTCAGAGATACGGATTCATCACATCAGGCCAAGATACGCTTGGGCAATTGTTGTTTTGCCAAAGCCAAAGGAAAGGGAAAGGTTGATATTCAAACGAAAGATAGCAAGAAGGTCATGTTTTATTGGTGCCCGAGTTGAAGCAGAATCTGCTCAGTGTTAGGCAGCTGCTAGAACACGGGTATGTTGTTCATTTTGAAGATAATGCTTGTCAGATCATTGACCAAAAAAAATAAGAACTGCCTTATTGCAAAGGCAGATATGGATGAGAATGGAAACTTTGCATTGAAGATGAGTTACCCTACTCAAACTGCTTTACAAAGTGTGGATTGTAATAATTATGTAGAACCAGTCTCAATTTTGGTGGGTCCAAGAGAAAAGAGAATAAACTTAAGTTTGAACTTAGGATGCAATTCAAAATCAGAGTCAAGTTTAAGTCGAAGAAAGTTGTTGACTGTGTCATCCGTACCCCCAAGGATAGTTGAGAGGAAGGGGAAGTTTTATCAGTCATATAACCAGTCAGTTGTTGAAAAAACTGTGAAGCATGGAGTAGAAAATATGAGACTAGGAACACACAGAATTAGAAAGAGAAAAATATGGAGGCGTAAAGGGAATTTTATGGAAATTGAAAAGGATGCAGATAAAAGATGGAAAAATAAATGGTGTCCCAGTTGTTGCAGTAAGAAAGTAGATATCTCAAGAAAACAAATTGAGGGGGAGAATGTTGGAATTAATTTATTTTCTTGATATGAAAATAAAGCTTCTAGCAAAGTCAAGAAAGAATTGGAAAGGTACAAGTCAAAAGCAAATTGAGTTTGGCAAGAGAAGAAGTAGTGAAGTTGAAATTGACTATTAGCTAGCATCTTGGGTAGCATGTGCTGTAAAAGCAACTGTGGATACTGTAGCAATGGCGGCTACTGTAGCAACCGTCCCAAATGTCTATATAAGGACATGTTGAGGTCCTTTTGAATTAAGCTAGAAAATTAGATTAATTATAAGGGTTGCTAGCAGCTAGCTTCAGATAGCCTTGAGCTGTATGTATTAAAGCTAGTTAGTAAGCTAGAGTTGAGTTATGCCTAGCTTCAGATTAGCCTTGAGTTGCATTTGTATATGAGAGGAAAAAATAAAGATTTGTGCTCCAATTCGCCGTGTGAGTATGTGTGAGGGTATTAGTGAGCTAATCACTCAACTGCGGTGAAGATCTAGGGCCAACACAGGGGACATCTAGTCCCAGGAAAAAAGGACTTAACTATGCAGGGGATATCACATCATTGTCACCCATGCGTTTCCCACATGTGGTCTACAGTTTCACTTTCTTGACAGTTAGCAGTTTGTCAATCCCATATTCAAAAAGTTGCTAACAATCCTTTGAATTCTTCTGTAAATAAACATCATAACTCTGCAATAGGTTTTCTTGGCCAACTTGTCACTGCATTTCAAATTTATAGCTGTGCACTATGTTTTCTTGGCCAACTTGTCACTGCATTTGCCATCAGGTTTGAGCTTGCAAGCTGTGTTAAACTGATTGCATTAGGTACAAAGATATATGTCCTACATGATGCCACAAAAACTAGCAAAAGCTGAATGTGCTGCATGCATGGTGCAACCATGATACTTTTGTCCATCCTTTTAGTGCTTGCCTGACTGTAATTTCATTTTTTTCTCAGAGATAATTTGGTCTGAACTTTTTTGTGCTACAACATATTGACAACATTAAGGCTGATTGTGCTAAACTCGTATCATTCTTAGTTAGTCTGTTATGATTTGAGTTAAAATTGTTCCACTTTAAAGGCTACATTAAAGAACTCCATTAGCCACTTACTATCACCTATTAGATCTCAGGCAATGAAGTCCACTCATCTATTTTCTGTTGTACTAACACAATGCACTCTGTTGATTGGTATGGTTCTCTTCAGCATCACCAAGCCTACCATTTTTGTAAATAAAAAAAAACAAGTTGCACAGTCATGCAGTAGCTAAGAATTAAATATTAAAGAAGCCACAAATTATCCAGTAAAAACTAGCAGTTATGGTTATGGCTCCATAGAAGATATTGCTGTCTGGACATGCAATTCAAACTCAAACATGTACATTTCAATGAAATTCATCATTATGTTCTTTAACAGGATTTGTTTTTGTAATTTTGTTCAGCAGAAATGGCAGAAGCAGTACTCCTTGCTCTCATGAAGATTGGTAGCGTTTTAGCAGATGAAACTGCCAAGAAAATGCTGGCCAAATTATCTGAAAAGTTTAATAATCTGAGGGATCTGAATGACAAGATCGAGTTAATAAGAATGCAACTGACAGTCATGAACAATGTCATACGTAAGATTGGCACAGTGTACCTCACTGATGAAGTCGTCAAGTGTTGGTTTACACCAACATATTCTCTCAGTAAGACAAGGTAATGATGAATGTTACATACAAAAACGGATCTTTGGGCGGCAGGCTCAAACGCGCTGGACCGGACCCTAAGAATCACCCTGCTCCTGACCCCTTATCTCCTATTTATAGCTTCAGAGAACACATCGACTCGGACGGAAATACCCTCAGGTCCTCCGGTCGCGTGTCGCCCTTCTGGACCAGGTTCCCCCAAGGGCCTTTCCGTCCTTCCGTCCTGTTGCCTTCCCCGGAAAAAGCCTCCCCCGGATGGTCCCTGATCTGCCGAGCAGGGCTGACGTGGCCCTGGTGGGACCCGGCTCAGGCGAATTCCCATTCGCCCGGACACTTCAGCCCTGGGGACATCCGACGGGCTCCGGACATTCGCACGGCGTGGCTGACTTCGCTCTTGAATCTGCTCCCTAGCTCGACTTGTGCCCAGCGTGACCTGCAGATCGTATTCGGATTCCAATTTGCCGCCGAGCCTTCCCCTTAGGGAGTGCTAGTGACATGATGCGACGTCGAGCCAGCGTATTCGCCTCACATTTGTTGGTGTGTCTTCCTGCACATTCATTTCCGTATTCGGTGACCTGCGGTGGCGAAGCTCGCGCCGAGGGCAGGGTGCCACACATTCACCTTGCCCCCAACAATAGCCCCTTGGCCCACATCATTCGCGGCGTTCGGCCGAAAGTTGGGGGCCAACCATCCAAGGCGCCACCCGTGAAGAAGAAGGCGAATCGCGGCTGAAATTCGGTTCTCCTTTTTCCTGATTCACTGTTGTTGTTTTTACTTAATAATGGTCTTATTGTTCATTATTATTGTTGTTTTATTTATTTATTACCCATATGTTTTATTTTATTCTTATTTATTAAATTAATTTTAATTTTAAATTAACTAAACTTTAATATATTTTTTGGGGCACGTGTCAGCTTCTTGGCGCGCTGACGGTTCACGCCTGACGCGATGGTTTGCACTCCTTGAAACGTGCGCGCGACTTCGTGCTCCTTGAAACGCGCGTGATGGTTCGCGATCCTTGAAACGCGCACCCGCGTGGCGGCCTCCCCTGCTTCCTATAAAAGGTGACCCCCTGGGCTTGGACGCACCGCACATCATTTTGCTTCTGCGCTGCTCCCTTTGGCTTTTCCGACGCATTCGCCTGCTCTCAGCGCTGCCGATTTGTCTCTCGTTCATCAAGGTATGGTTGTTTCGCTTACTGTTTTGATTTCCTTTACAAGTTTTCTTTCGCTTCGCTTCTCGGTGAAGTCACTTTCGCTGCTACTGGCGCCCGAAAGATGTATTTCACTCTCGCCTATGTTTTTAGCTTTGCTTTTTAATCTGGTTAGATGTCTTCAATTGAGACTTCTGGTGAATCTGGTTCCGGGTCTTTAACTAACTCAGCCTGTTCCGAAGTGACGGAATCAGTTGGTACTTCGCCTTCGGCACGTGCCGCGTTGAGTGTGTTTCGCCTCGGGCGGTCTCGTGTGACTGAACGCAAGATTGAGAACTATGTGGCGTGCGGATACCTGATGGCAGTGGATCCGTCTCCATTTCGCCCCCGGGCGAAGAAGAATTCCCCGAACCCCGACCATATGAGGCAGTTGTTTTTCGGGACTACTTTGTGGCTGGGTTGAAGTTTCCTCTTGATGACTTCGTGCCGATGGTATTGGAACGCTTCAACCTGTAGCTACATCAGCTGACTCCCAATGCCGTTTCGTGCTTGGGGGTATTTGCTTTCTCTATGAAGATGCAAGGTCGTCCTTTATCGGTTGACGCTTTCACTCGCTCCTACACTCTCCATCGGAGCCCAACGAAGACCGAGGGTGGGGAGAACAAAGAATTTGGTTCCTACAATTTTGTTTCGCGGAAGTCACAAGGCACTATCAGCATCGCCCATACTTATAAGAACAAGTGGGGCCAATGGCAAGACTACTGGTTCTATCATAGGTTTTGTTCTGACGCTGACGTTTTGGCCACTCAAGCGAATGGACTTTCGTGGGCTTTAGTTCTTGTCTCTGAGCTCGTCCCGTATCCGGGGAGAAAAAACCATTTTACTCGTTAGCTGACCTGGATGCGGTTTCAAGTGGGGAGGCTTTCGCAGCCACTGCTCTTAGGCAGATCAGTAGGGACATTGTTGAAGAATGGATTGCTCTTCATTTGTACCCATTGTGTTCTCTCACGCGTTTTGACGAGTTTGTCGAAGTCAATGCCTATAGGCGCCCCATTCTTGTTTGCCAGCGGCCCGTCAATTTTCCGAATGACAGGATGTTCGTGCGATTCCTGGAGAAGGCTATCACGATTTGTGGGAAGATCACTAAAGGAGGCAGAATCGAAATTGGCAGCGGTTGGCGGAAGACGTCGTTTGAACCATGTTTTCGATATCATGGGCGTCGAATATGATGATTGTCTTTTGGTTGACAAGTCTGAATCTCGGCCTAGTGCTGTTCTTGCTGTGCCGACCGCTGGTTCGTCTGGTGCTGGACCTCAGATTCGTACTCAACGAGATTCAAAGCGAAAAAACTCAGAGGTAGCGGATATGCAGCTGGGCTAACTTGTGGCGAAAGCTGACAAGAAAAGCCGGAAGTTTTCGCTGGATGATGAATATGCCTATGCTGGCTATGGTGATGACCAGCAGGTTAGCGACTTCAGGGGCCATTTCGGCGCTTTTTTTGTTCGATTTCGTTTTCCTTGCCGTGCTATTATACGCTTCTTTTTCTGAACATCATGTCCAATGTGATGCCAACCATTCGCTTGCACTGCAGGGGACATCGTCTGCTGCGGAAATGGCTCCCGCGAAGCCTTGTCAAGTCGCGTGGCTGCTGCCTTCGACGATGACGTGTCGATCACCGACTTGCCCACTTTCGTGAAGGTGAAGAAGGGGCGTAAAGGCGATGCCGATCGCGAGAAGGCGTCAAAGCGCACGAAGCTTCTCGCTTCGGACAAGCATTGTGGGGTCGAGCTACCCCCTATTCGGCTTGCCAACGATACCGTGAAAGCGAAGAAGCTCGCGAATGTGGTGGACATAGGTAAGAGTCGTTTCTACCGCGAAAGTGTTCGCGTTACACAGGAGATGCTAGATAAGCAGCTTCTTAGTTTTGGGCGCTTGGACCTTTCTGCGGATCTAGGAGACTATGGTGAGCCTCGCTTCTATACGAGGTCTGGCTCTTCAGGGAAGACGGATCCGCGGAAGGAGCGGTCTTATCAACTTACTCGTGCTTTAGGTGTTTCAGCTGATGCGAATTTAGCTTGCGGGTTTGACCTCCACGAGCTTGGGATTCTTCCTGGTGGCGGCGAATCCGTTGCAAAATTCTCAGATTTCTATCATCACTCACATTTGCTCCTAGAGGTCGAGCAGGATTTGTTGCGCGAGGACAGTGCTGCTCTCGTTGAAGCTGTTAGCCTCCATGCTGTTAGTGTAAGTTATTTTCTCCGCTTATTTGTTAGATTTCACTGCCAGTTGCTGTTGCTAGGCTACTGACTCATTTGTCTTCGTCTTTGGTAGGCTCTTCTGCTGCCTCGTGGCTTGGCTAGCCAAAGCCAAGTTATTCGCCAATCTCTCGAGCAAGAGCTCACGGCAAAGAATGCCCGGGTCAAGGAGCTCGAGGATGAAATCAAAATTCTTCGCCGTGAACGTGAGAATGATGCTTCTAAGAAGAACCTAGAGTCTCGCGTTCATGAGTTGGAGAACGCGACGACTGAAGCCGAGCGGGCTGAGACTTTGTGGAAGACCGCATTCGCCGAACGGGCTCAAGAAGTAATGACCAAGTATCATAATATTATTCACGCTCTGGGAGTCAAAACCGAATTCCCCACCGAAGTCGATGCCTCAGTTTTTCTAGAATGGCTAAAGCTAGAATTGGAGCTTCTCGAAGGCCATCTGCAGCATGGCCGGGATTTCACAGCTTCGGTATCATTTCGCACCTTCAGCGTGGCCCTTGTCGAGGTGAAGTGCGAGCATCTTACCGGCCTTGATCTCAGTGATGCCAACCACTTCTGACATGTTCCTGCTGAGGCCAATTCGATTGGGCTTCGATTATATGAAGAGTTTTGGCTTCAGGGTGGCAGCGACGTCGCACTCATGAAAGCCGCTTGCAGTCGGGCGAAGGTAATTTTTTATACTCGCCAAGGTTTTGTCTTTGCTCGTGCTTATTTTCTCCGATTCCTGCTTGCTTACTGTGTTATTGTGCAGGATTTCGAGGAGAAGGCCAAGATTAGCTCCATGGTCAAAGCATAAATGGTAGAGAGGGATGCCCGTGTAGCCAAGCAACGGGATCAGGGCGAAGCTGGGACTCCTTAGGCGGCTGCTGCTGCTGCAGCTTCTCCTTCGGAAGCCCTAGGGACCGAATCCGCTGACGCGGGGGTAGATGCTTGATTTTGAGTTGTGCTCACGAAAGTGCCACCGTGAGGAGGGACATTTTGTTTTGTAATGACTTAAAACTGTTGTGTCATTGCGCAGGTTCCCGGTGAGGGGACTATGCGGCCTGAACTCGTTTGGCCTTTGACTATTCGCCGTGGGGATTTTTATGTTGGAGGCTCTTCTTGGTTCCGGCACCGACTTCGATTTCCGAATTCAAACCTGTCGGATTTTAAGGATTCGCAATATTCGCGCTATCAGGTGGCGAATGCTAGCGTGCAATAGTTTTTTTGTGAATTTCGATAGTTCAATTCTCGCAGCCTGGAAGCGGGAACGCGTCGCCAGTGTCGTGCCAAAGGCGTCAGTCACGGAGCCGCGGAGTTTGACAATGCCACGCCCAAGCCGGAGCCGTGTGAAGAGGAAGGTGTGGAGCAAGGGCACAGATGTTATGACTTTTTTATCGTCTGTTGTGAAGCTTCGCTGACATCGTGGTTTTGCCTGTTGTATGCGTGTCTCTCACGCTTGATTCGCTCTGTTTGATTGAAACGTTTCCGCGTTCCGAATCTTTGTCGTGTTTGGGGATGGGCAAATCGCACGCGAAAATGCTTTAGGCTCCATTCCCTTAGCGCGATTTATGACTGAAAGGCGCCACTCCCTCCACATTCGCTAAGGGGGGGCGAAATTGCGCACGAAAGATTTTTAGTCCTAGCCCCTTAGCGTGATTTTCGACTGAAAGGCGCCACCACCTCCACATTCGCCGAGGGATGGGCGAATTTGCGAACAAAAAAGCTTTAGGCTCCAGCCCCTTAGCGCGGTTTACAACTAAAAGGTGCCACCCCCTCCACATTAACTGAGTGGATGGACGAAATTGCGCACGAAAAAGCTTTAGGCTCCAGCCCCTTAGCGCGGTTTACAACTAAAAGGCGCCACCCCCTCCACATTTGCTGAGGGGATAGGTGAAATTATGCGCGAAAGAGCTTTAGTCCCAGCCCCTTAGCGCGATTTACGAATGAAAGGCGCCACCCCCTCCACATTCGCTGAGGGGATGGATGAAATCGCGTGTGAAAGAGCTTTAGGCTAGAAAAGGAACAAGGCACTTGATGATTTTTATGCTTTCTCGGACAGGCTGCGAAATTATCGCTTCGAAGCTATTGATTTGCCCCTGTGGCTTAACTGATCCTCTCGCACTGCCTGAGCTGATCCCTTCGATTCGACGGTTTTCTTCTTCTTGTTGCTCTCTCGTTCCTAAGTGATTGTTTCACTGGGAAGCTTGTGCACAACTTTTGCTAGATTCATGAGTTGATTTTGATTGATTCGCGCGGGATGTAGTTGCCATGGATTTCTCTTTATTCGTTGAGATTGCCAGACTCATGCTAGCGGCGAAGGGCCGATGTTGCTTTTGCGCAATGGTGATGGGGGGACGTTACAAGCTTTCTTGCGGTATCCCCCTCTGGTGAATATCTTGGTTTCACTGCAGAGTGTTGGGATGTTTGGTGCAAAGGCGCTTTGGTGTAAGGTTGACTGGGTTCTAATGCGACCCCTAAGTCTCTGCTCAGGTTTACAAGTTTTCTTGCGGTTCCGCTCACGTTTTTAACTCCCTCTCTGTGATGGTACTGGCGTTTGTCCCACCATTGTGGAGTTGCGTGAGTATTGTCCCTTTGCATGGGGTTGTTGGTCTGGTTTTGCCAGTGTTAGAGTGGTGCTGCAGGGCTGTCCCTGCCTGACCCTATTTATAGTAGCTATCAGGGCTTCCTTGGCGCCATTATTACTATGTTAAAAGGGGTTAGGTGACATTTAGTGAATCTATTGAGGGGCCGTCCTTTTTTACTTGCGGCTAATACTTGGTGTCCTTTATATATGGTGTGGCTGGCTGCACTCATTATATGGAAATGGTATGCATATGCGACTTTGTAATTTCTGGGGATCGGAGGCTATCGGGATCTCCTTGTTGCTGAAACGTCCAAATCGCCTGAGCGGTTTGGTACGATGGCCTCGCAGAAGGAATATCGTGGTGTTTGTGGGAACAGTTGTTTGTTTCCGCGGTAGAAAGCGGGATCCCGTTTATGTTAGTCTAGTGTGCGTTAAGGGCACGGTTGGACATGGATTTTGTAACTATCTTGTGAGGCTTTTGTCGACTCTTAGGAATGCGACGCTTTGGCTTCTGACCTGTATGTTTTCTCTGGTGAAGAAATTTTTCTTCTATCCACATTCCTTGTGCCCTTGGCTTGTTGGACTGGCATACTCTTGGCCACCCTGGCTTCTAACGCTTTCGCTCCTGGTGTGGTCGAAATACTTGATCTGGCTGTGACCTAATCCCGCTGGCTTTGCCACTGGGACTTTAGCCTTTTGGCCAAACGGGCTCTTAACACCTTCGTTCCCTCGACTTGACGAGAGGTTCAAAATGCATTTGGCCAGTGGGCATTGAATATTTTTGCTCCTCGGTTAGTCGAGGTAGCCGAAATGCTTAAGCAACTTAGGCTTGTCGGGGGGATTGAAGTGCATTCAGCCAACTGGGCCTTGATCAATTTCGCTCCTCGGTTTGTCGAGGTAACTGGAAAGTTTAAGCCAACTGGGCTGTTGGTTTTCTTCGTCCCCTCGGCTTGTCGGGGGATCGAAGTACATTCGGCTGACCGGGCCTTGAATTGGATGCGAGGGCCCGGTGTGATTTTTCTATGTCGGGGCCTTGTATCTCTGGTTTAAGCCGAAGGGGCGCCGATGACCAAACCCGGGTTTCGCCCTGGTTTGTGTTCGGCGTAAGTGCTAACAATGCTTAGGGTCGATCATCATTTTGCCGAATAAGTGTTACATTGCGTGGCCTCATTAAAAAAACTCATGCCCTTTCAATGAAGGGAGACACTTGTGAGGAAAAAAAGCACCAGCGCAAACTGTTTTACCAAAAACTTGAAAAGGAAAGAAAAATTACATTTTCTTGAACTCATTGGTTCTAATGCTATGGGTAGAAGCATCACATGTTGTCGGCGTTCCATGTGTGGGTTGTTTCAGCCCCTTTGTCATTGAGGAGATAAAAAGTGCCAGGTCCAACCCGCTTGGCGATGATGAACGGCCTGTACCACTGGGACTGAAGCTTTCCATGCTTGTCGGGGTGACGAATGAGGACAAGGTCTCCTGGTGCGATGTCTTTCCGGAGCACTTTTTTGTCCCTCCATGCTCTTGTTTCGTCATGGTATTTGTCGAGGTTGCTTGCTGTGATGAGTCCGGTGTTTTCGACCATTTCTAGCTGTAGTTGTTGCTGTTCCACGGATTCATTCGGGAACGGAACTCTAAATGATTCAAGTTTGAGCTCTTCTGGAGTGACAGCTTCGTCCCTGTATAGTAGGCAAAATGGAGTGAACCCTGTTGTTCTTGATTTCAAAATGTTGTGTCCCCATACCGATGTGACAAGCTCGGTCGCCCACTTTCCTTTTGCTGCATCAAACAACGACTTTTAGATTGCCAAAAATATTAGGCCATTCGCCCTTTCGACGGCTCTGTTCGACTCTAGATGGTTGACGGATGTGAAGTGATTTTGATGCCAAGCTCCTTGCAGAAATTCTGAAAGTTTGTGGAATCGAACTGTTTTCCGTTATCGACTGTGATGTGTGATGGGGTACTTGTGTGCTTTTGATTGGGCCCTCCTGTGATGGGGAAGATGTGGCCTCTTGTTGGGAGAATGTTGTTGATTGCTTGCTGCTCTTGGCCCGACTCTTGCGGGACATGGTTGTGATTCTGCTGCATAGCCAGGGGGTTGTTCTTGCTGGTGGTTAGACAAAACTGTTGCAGATTGCGCTGGGTGTACGAAGGCGGGCTGCTGGGAGAATGTTTGATGCGGCCATGCGAAAGGTGGGTGCATGAAACTGTGCATTGGCAGGGCCGAAGCCATTGGGTAGTAGCCCGTGCTGACAACTGACTTTCGGGTTTAGAGTTGTGGAATATATGCTTGGGCGCTTCGCTTGCTTGAGACGCGTCATCCTTATCCTTCAAGTCTTTCGCCATTTTCGAATACTTGCACTCCCTGGTGAAGTGTCCCGCGTTCTCGCCGCATACGAAACAATATGGTGCCCTCTGTGGGCAATCGCCGTGGCCTCGGCCCTCTCGGCCGCCACGAAAACCTCTTCCTCCTCGGCCCCTAGGTGGGTTGTCGTATCCGCGTTTCTGCAGCTCACTGCTTCGGTGCCGTGCTTCAGGATTGGAATTGCCGGATTCCTCTTGCAAGTTGTTGATTGCCCGGAATGGCCTGACGTTCCTCTGGTTGTTGGGGAACTGCTACGGCTATTGTGGTGCTTTACCTGCTTGATTTGCGCTTTTTCGCTTTGCCTTTCGCTTTCTGAAATCCGTGTCCGACTTGGCATACTGGTTCATGATGGTGAACAGCTCAGTAACCGTGTTGGGTGGTGATCGTGCCAGGTATGCTGCAGATTGGCCTGTAGCTAACCCTTCTATTGCCACTGCTATTACCGTTGCTTCCGGGACATTGGGTGTTTGTGCTTTTACTTCAATGAAATGCTTGATGTAGTCGGCGAGTGGTTCATCATCTCGCTGGATACAGTTCATGAGATCTCGTGTTGTCTTTGTCTCCGCTGGTAACCTTAAAAGGTTGCCACGATTTCTTTCTTCAACTGGTCCTAAGATCGGATTGACAATGGTTTTAATGTGATGTACCATTCGTGTGGCACTCCTTCGGCTGCCAAAATGAATGATTTCGCTGGGCTTGAACGTCGCCCCCTGTCGAGATTACTGCAGTCTCGTAACTTGCTAAGAATTTTTTAGGGCTGGACTGGCCGTTGTACGGCGGGATACGTGGCCTGTAATTCGGCGGCCAGGGGTGCTGCTGCAGCTCTTGGGACAACGGCGATCTCTAGATCGAGTTCGCCTCTGCTCTTGTGCAGAATGGTGATTGCCCCCTCCAGGGTATGGTGTCGTCCACGTTCTTTCGCATATCTTCGACCTCTTGAGTCAACGCCCTTTTTGTTTCCTCAGCTTGCCTGAGCATATCCCATAAACGCGCAGTTTGCTCCTTCACGGCTTGCTACTCAGCAAGTCGTTGCCTTTTGATCTCCTGTTCGTATTGTTCCAATTTCTTGTGGCATACGGCTTGTTCGTTTACTTCGGTGATGTCATCCTCATCGTCGTCGTCGACAACGTCTTCGGGTTGGCCGTCGATTTTCCCTTCGGGAGTACCAGTTGGCAATGTCAACGGGACTGGAGGTAAGACGTTGGTCCCTTGGGGTGGGGCAGCCGTTGCGACCTCGGTCGTTTCGGCCGCCTTCGGCGTTCTGCCCCCATCTAATACCTGCTTTGCCGCAGTTGTGGCTTTCCTCGGAGGCATGGAAAGTTTGAGCAACAACCACGGTGGGCACCAATGTTGGTTTACACCAACATATTCTTTCGGTAAGACAAGATAATGATGAATGTTACATACAAAAACGGATCTTTGGGCGGCAGGCTCAAACGTGCTGGACCGGACCCTAAGAATCCCCGTGCTCCTGACTCTTTGTCTCCTATTTATAGCTTCTGAGAACCCATCGACTCAGACGGAAATACCCTCATGTCCTCCGGTGGCGTGTCGCCCTACTGGACCAGGTTCCTCGAAAGGCCTTTCCGTCCTTCCACCCTGTTGCCTTCCCTGGAAAAAGCCTCCCCCGTATCGTCCCCGATTTGCCGAGCAGGGCTGACGTTGCCCTGGCGGGACCCGGCTCAGGCGAATTCCCATTCGCCCGGACCCCTTCGGCCCCGGGGACATCCGACGGGCTCCAGACATTCGCACGGCGCGGCTGACTTCGCTCTTGAATCCGCTCCCTGGCTCCGCTCATGCCCAGCGTGACCTGCAGATCGTATTCGGATTCCAATTCGCCACCGAGCCCTCCCCTTGGGGAGTGCTGGTGACATGACGCGATGTCGAGCCAGCGTATTCGTCTCACATTCGTTGGTGTGTCTTCCTGCACTTTCATTTCCGTATTCGGTGACCTGCGGTGGCGAAGCTCGCGCCGAGGGCAGGGTGCCACACATTCGCCCTGCCCCCAACATCAAGGGTTGGATTGGGGAAGCGCGAAAGGTGGCCTGTCATGTTGAGGATGTAATGGACTAGTACTCATATTACACACTTCAAATGGAGGAAGAATGGTTCCTGAAGAAGTACTTCATTAAAGCGTCACATTATGGCGTAGACCCAAGGACCTCCCTGACTTCGCGGAACTTCAGACCCTGGAGACTGTTGAAGCAACAACTGACTTGGTAGGCCAACTGGACAAACTCAGGAAGCTAAAAGTGTGTAGGTTTGCAAGGTTACTGTCATCCATTCTGCAATTTTTTATGCTGCGGTATCTAAGCTGCCATTTCTTTCCTGCTTGCTTCTTAATGCAAGTGACGAGGAGCAGCAGCTTCACTTGGAAACTATCAACCCACAGTCCAAGCAGTTCCACAGATCTGGTCCTCAGGTAGACCAGCTACTGCTTATTGCCCCACATGTGCCAAACCTCAGCTATCTGAGTCTTAATAGGGTGAGTGGCACAGAGACAATGGTTATTTCTTTAGGGTCCTTTCCACAGCTAAAGACACTAATACTGAAGAACATGCTCAATAATACTGAAGAAAATGCTCAATCTCAACCAATTGACTTTTGGTTAGGATGCCCTCTGAAATTGAACGCTTATATATTGTGGCGCTGCAGAAACTGAGTAAGTTTCCTCAAGGGTTTGAAATCTCTCATCTCTTTAAGGAAGCTGGTTCTCTTTAAGGAAGCTGGTTGTTAAATAGAATGTGCCAGTTGGAGCTTTGCGTCGATACTTCTGATTATTTATGCATATAGTCCTTTGTCTTTGATTCTTCCCGTAGATAGATCTGCAATTCTGAATGTTTCAAATAAGTCCGGAAAGAAACGGCAAGAGTTTTCCTTATAGTTGTGTGTGTGTTTGCCATGTAATTGCAGTTTCTTAGTAGTTTGATTTTCCCTTTTGATGTATGAACCATGTCGTTGAACTGGATTTGTCAATAACATTTTCTCTGTCACCATCTTGATGCCATGTTCAGTTCTGAAGTAATAAGTTCTCATGATTTGTATTTCCTATAAAACATCTGAGGCAAGCCAGATTTCTTTAAGAACATTTTTTTAATCATTTGGCTTCTCATCATAAGGGTTGTTTCTCTGAGGCCACTGAGCTGCCTGGACACTGCACCAGGGGCGGACCCACAGGATATTCTAGGTGGGCCACGACATACCCTGGGGTCCAAGTGTAAGTGAATCATAGTATTGATTTTTTTTTTGTAAAAAATAAGGAAAATTCTACTTTTTTTAGGGGAAAACCCACTTGGTACACGTTTGATGCCGGTTTGTCTTTAACTAGACCAATGTAGGGTTATTTTTATGTATATTATGATTAATTAATGTTTCATATTTTTTTCAGACAAAGACTTGATGCTTTCACCTGGAGCCATAAACAAAGAAGCTGGGTATTTGTGACTTAGATGATGAAAAGATTAAGTGCAAGTTTTATAAGGAAGAAGGCCACTGCGTAAGGGACTGTGCTCTTTTTTTTTTTATGGGAGAGGCTCAATAAGAAAATCAAGGAAGTAATTTTCTTCATAGATGGATCCCTGTATACAGATTATGCCATCAGTACTTGGTGGATTGACTTAGGTGTAACTACTCATTTTGCCAACTGTATGCAGGGACTTAGGGACATAATTGATCTAAGAAATGGAGAAAGCAATAAGAGTTGCCAATGGCATCGAAATAGATGTAGAAGCTGATGGAAAACTCCCATTACTGCTTAACGTTGGCTTCACACTTAGTTTAAGAAATTTCCTTTATGTACCCTATACGAAGAGGAACTTAATTTCAGTTTCAGTTTTAGATTATGATGATATTCATTGTCACTTTGGGAACAAAAGATGTATAACTGGGTCTAATAATAAGAATGTTGGTGTTGCTTTTTGACAAGACTAGCTTTATTTGCTTTCCCTCAGTGATGTTAGAAGAACTTTATCCATTAGATTTCTCTGATTCAGACCACTGCATTCATTGTATCAAAGGAAGATATGCTAAGTAAATTAAGAAAATAGCCAAATAAAGTTCAGAAGTTTTAGGAATAATCCACATTGTTATTTATGGACATTTCCTAGTAAGGTCAGTGGATGGTTTCCATTCATCATAACAAACATTCATCGATGATTTTCTCGCTATGGCTACATTTTTATCCTATAAAAGAACGGTAATGCTTTGATTCGTGTGCTTGATGCTAACTCGAAATATCGGACGAACGTAGAATATGGGGCCATATGATACACCTCCGTAATATGTTGAGTCAATCCATCTCAGCTAGCGCTGTCCATCACCAGTCCCCACAAACGCTGCTTCTGCCGCTCGCCACACGCCCACGCTCACTACTCGTCCTGCCATCCCGCTTTCTCTATCTATATATGTGCATGCAGCCCGCGGCATGACAGCCCGGCCCGAAGCACGGTTTCTTAGCACGGCCCGAGCACGGCACGGCCCGATGTCGTATGGGCCCGGGCCGGCACGACCCGGTACATAGGGCCGTGCTTGGGCCGACAATGAAGCACGGCGGGCGGCACGGCCCGGCACGGCCAATTACAAGAGGCACGGAGCCGGCCCGTCCTTCCCACAGGCCACACCCCACCCCGCACGTAGCCACAGCCCACAGGGCACAGGCCGATGCCTTTCCCCACGAGGCCGAGTCCGTCTCCTGCCCTGTCCTAAAAATAGGGAAAAAAAAGAAGAGTCCGTCTCTTGCCCCTTTCTCTCCCGCGAGGGCAGCCGCGACCTCGGACGGGCGCGGGCGCGAGCAGGGGCGCCATCGACCCTGGCTGCAGGTGAGCTGGGAGCATGTGAGCGCGAGCGGTGGTGCTGGGTATACGTGCGACCACGTGCAGAGTGGGGCAGGCATCCGATGGAATTAATCCCCGCATGCTGGCAATGGGCACTTTGCTGGGAGCAGCAGCTACAGTCAGCGTCTGATGGGACGTCTGAGCGGTGGCACTTTAAGATATTTAAGGCAGAGCTCTCCATTTCAACTCTCACCATGCTGCTAGCTCATGCGTTGCCTATAGTTTCCGAAAGAGAAGATTCCGCCGGGCGGGAGGGCTAGAACCCGGGCAAAGTAAAAAAAAAATGCCCTTGAGGGCACATGCTCCCATGCATGTTGCCGTCCGATGTTGTGCCTCGAGATCCGTCCAATTATTCCCCTCCAGTCCAATACAATTAAATACAGATGAAATACATGTCAGATACGTATATAAGGTGGGACCCATAGACCCAAAGGACTGCGCCTACCTTGCGACTCTCTCTCTCCCCCCCTTACTCTGTCTTGTTCTTCTTCTCCCCCAACTTGGCCACCTATTCCCCATACTCCATTTCTAGGGTTCTTCTTCACCATCCTGCTCGGTCCTCTCATATCCACTCGATGTTGGCAATGCTTCGGACACAATGCCTCCCCTCATTTCTAGGGTTGTTTCGAATCTCCCGCGAAAAAACCACGCGATGCCCTGTGGGTTAATTATTTTTTATATTTTTTAGAGTGGTGTTTTGGAAACTGCTGGAAAAATTTATATTTTGTGTTCCAAATATTTTTTTAGCGACATATATTAGTAAACTCAATGGTTTGCAGAGAAGAATTGTTTTGGTGCTCTCGGAGATGCTCTGACGGTCTGACCTATTTCTTTCTCCCTGTCTTTTTTTTTTGAAAATTGGTATCCTGATTCCTGAACTCTGGTCCCTCCACGTTGGATGAGGGTTTTGGCGTGGCGCCCAGTTTTAATGAACCGACGAACAGGTTATTCCAGGCTATTCTGGCGACGGCTGTGACATGGAGTACCAAATTTTGTTTCGCACGGACTGAGACTTGCCCTTTTTATTACTTCCAATTCCAAAAAAAAAAAAAAGAAAGACTTGGCGCCGTGCAATATGGCAGCAACTCGTCAATACCACATTGTGTGGCCCATATAAACTCGAGCATCGATCCTGACGTGAACGTACCCACTCGTCGCTCAAAGTTTCCTGCACGTCAAACCCCAGCAGATCGGCGACAAGGCCATGGCGTCGGGCAAGGGCAAGGACGCCACGACGAGCGCCTGCCAGGCCGGGCAGGCGGCGCTGGCCGTGCGCCTCCTGAAGCGCATCTCCGAGGAAGCCGCGGCGGCGGGCAGCAACCTCGTCTTCTCGCCGCTGTCCATCCACGTCGCGCTCGCGCTCATGTCGACGGCCGCCGCGGGCGACACCCTGGCCGAGATTCTCCGCGTCGCCGGCGCGGCGTCCCGGGAGGAGCTCGCCGCGTTTGTGCGGGACACGGTGGTGGACGGCGTCCTCGCCGACCAGTCCGGCGTCGGCGGGCCGAGCATCTCGTTCGCCTGCGGGACGTGGGCCGACAAGCAGTGGTCCGTCGACTTCCAAAACGAGGTTACTACTCGATCTACCAATTCAATTGCTTCGTCAAACTCTTTTTGTTGGATCTATATATGTGTACTTTAACCGATGTAGTTAACGCTTGACATCAAATCTGAAATCTCTGTGCTTTTTATTCTGTGATGAAAAGCCGAAAGAATCAAGAAAGCAGATCAACGCTTGGGTGGCCAAGGCGACAAGAAACCTCGTCACTGAGGTCTTGGACCCGGAGGACGACAACCCTGACACCAGGCACGTCATCGCCAACGCCATCTACTTCAAGGGGGAATGGCGCAACCCGTTCAAGAAGGAAGACACCGTCGACCGCGAGTTCCACCTCGTCGACGGGAGCTCGGTGGAGGTGCCGTTCCTGCAGAGCTGGTCGTACCAGTGCATCGCCTGCCACTCCGGGTTCAAGGTGCTCAAGCTGCCCTACGAGGTGATGAAGGACTACAACTGGAAGCTCTACGACAGCCTGCCCAGGTTCCACATGTGCGTCTTCCTCCCCGACGGCCAGGAGGGTCTGCGAGACATCGTGGAGAAGATCGCGTCCTCACCGGCGTTCCTGCACGACCACCTGCCCAAGCAGTACGTCCCCGTCGGCGAGTTCCGGCTGCCCAAGTTCAAGCTGGCCTTTGAGAGAGCCATACAAGGCGACCTTAAACATCTCGGCCTTCAGTTGGCCTTCGACAGAGAGAAGGCGAACATGAGCGACATGCTCCATGAGGAAGACGTGCGGCGCCTGCGTGTCAGCAGAGTCCTCCACAAGGCGGTCATCGAGATGAACGAGGAGGGGAGCGAGGCGGCCGCCGTCACCGCGGAGTCGGACGAAGAATGTGAATGCTCCATGTTTGATGATTACCCACCGCCGCCGAAGCCGGTGAACTTCGTCGCCGATCACCCATTCGCCTTCTTCATTGTGGAGGAGAAGTCTGGTGCCGTTGTCTTTGCCGGGCATGTTCTTGACCCTTCTAAGGAAGAGTAGAGACCTTGCAGGAGACGAGTAGTGACGATGGGAAGGATACTTTTTGTTTAGTTTTTTGATTGAGGTTCTCAGCTTCGGTTATTTCTTCTTCAGAAGTTAATCAACATTGTCTGCATCAATTTACAGTGTTGCAGATTAGTCAAAAATAACGTTATTTGCGTGGTACCCTGTACCTGAGGGTTCTCGATTTTCTTAACTGTAAATCCTTTATTTGATCCTCGCTACGTACCACATGCTATTCTTCCTCTTCTTTCGAAACTGCTAGGAGCTCCTTCCTTAATTGCACCACGGGGATCGGAGTTCGCCTAGGTCGTGTCGCCCGCTCCACCCAAGTGCCCTACTCTCTGTTTCCATGCTACTCATGTCTCCAAGCCGCCATACCTGCTGCCCCAACTCCAAACTAGCAAATAAATCCAACAAGCAAATGTTGGTTGGGCTCACAATTTCCACTTTTTAAAGAGTTGTTATAAACTTGCACTTACAATCTTTTGGCATATATAATATTCCACGTGGACGAGACCGCAGCGAGACTGCTGAGAGCATGGCCACAACTGCGAGTGCGCATGATTCCATGCTTGGCAGTCCTCATGGACGAGATGATAGCGAGCACATATAAAAGAGCCCGGTAGCAAGGAATCCGGCACCATCTCTGAGTCTGGCGCGAGGTCCTGCAACTCCCTCGTGATGGAGACTGGCACCACATCCACTTCCGAGTCCGGCGAGAGTTCCAACAACGCCAGCGTGATGACCTCCTCCGGCTCCTGCGACTCCGGTGCAACGAGCTGCTGCGACTCTGGCGCGACGAGCCACAGCTTGAACTCCATGGTTTGGAGCTGTGGGAGTGGGAGGCGAGCCAAGGCGGCGAGAGCTGAATGTGATGGAGTATAACGAGGCTACGACTTAATGACACGCCACAAGAAACGACGAGGGCAAAGAGGCCACGCCCGCGCCCCCTCAGCATCTTCCATTGCTTGGGTTGGCTCCCTTCCCAGAACGACAGAATCATATACGGACGGAGTACATGATAAGTCTAAGGATGGCTCGAGTATTTTGATGATGACTAGCACTCGATTTTTCTTATGTCCAATTCATGCCTAATCAATCTTTTATCCATCATACTATTCGAACGTCGGAGGTCATTTCTTTCCAAACTACACAATCGCTCCAAATAGATGGGAGTCTGAGCTGAACTTGCAAGGCTAGACCTACTAGTAATGGCGCTGCGTGGGGTGACTGACCAAAACATATGGTGGCGGTAGCAGATCCAGTGGCTCTGAGCCGCCGAGACAGAGGAGGTTAGCTAGAAGGGCAGGGCAGGACAACACGACCTAGACAACAAGCTCCTCGTCGAGCAGTCTGCAAGGTGCTGCTAATTAATTCTAGACAAGGATAACATTATGTGGTAGCTAGAATGAAAAATCTTCAGTTAAAAAAATCGAGAACACTCATACTCTGCAGAAAAGATTAAATAGAGACGGTCTTCATGGAGCATCTATGGGCATGTACCACGATTGTACGACACATTAGACAAATAATGTGAATTTTGACAACTTTGCAAGACTACAAATTGATCCCAACACTATTAATATAACTTTGACGAAAGAATTGCAAGACACAAAGCAATATTGTGGGGTCTGATACCGAGCGAGGTCTATTGTTCCTTAGAAGGGTCAAGAACGTGCCCAGAAAACACAACTGCGCCGGACGTCTCCTCCACGACGAAGAAGGCGAACGGGTGATCAGCGACGAAATCCACCGGCTTGGGCGGCGGCGGAGAATCATCATACAGCGAGAAGCCCATATCGTCGCACTCCACGGTGACCGCCGCCGCCTCGCTCCCCGCCTCGTTCACCTCGATAGCTGCCTTGTGGATGACTTGGCTGACGAACAATCGCCGCCCGTCTTCCTCGAGGAGCATGTCGCTCATGTCCGCCTCATCTGCTTCGAAGGGCAGACGAAGGCCCAGATGCTCAAGGTCGTCGGCGATTGTCCTCTGGAAGCTCAGCTTGAACTTCGGCACCCGGAACTGGCCGACGGGGACAGGCTCCATCGGCAGATGGTCGTGCAAGAACGCCGGCGAGGACGCTATCTCCTCCACCATGGCTTGCAGACCCTCGCGGCCGTCGGGGAGGAAGACGCACATGGAGAACCTTGGCAGGTTTCTGTGGCAGAGCTTCGAGTTCCAGCTGCTGCTCTCGTTGAACCTCTGGTAGGGCAGCTTGAGCACCTTGAACCCGGCGTGGCACGCGATGTACTGGTACGACCAGCTCTGCAGGAACGGCACTTCCACCGAGCTCCCGTC
This sequence comes from Chrysopogon serrulatus, assembly GCA_015844335.1. Classification (NCBI taxonomy): domain Eukaryota; kingdom Viridiplantae; phylum Streptophyta; class Magnoliopsida; order Poales; family Poaceae; genus Chrysopogon; species Chrysopogon serrulatus. The sequence continues at coordinate 265,479 of JADLZL010002582.1, forward strand.
CAGGCGGTGGAACTCGCGGTCCACGGTGTCGTCCTTGTCGAAGGGGTCGCGCCACTCTCCCTTGAAGAAGATGGCGTTGGCGACGACGTGTACGATAGGGTTGTTGTCTTCTGGGTTCAAGACCTCGGTGATGAGGTTTCTCGTGGCCTTGGCTACCCAAGCGTTGATCTGCTCTCTTGATTCTTTAGGCTTTATTTATTAGACAAGAAAAAAGCACAGAGATTTCAGATTTAATGTCAGGTGTAACTACATACGGAGTAGATCCATAAAAAAAATTGGTTTCTTTAAAAGAAAGTTTGACAAAGCAATTGGGTTGGTAGAGTAGTAGTAACCTGGTTTTTGAAGTCGACGGACCAAGAGTTACCCTTGAACGTGCCGACGATGGCGTCGACGTACGCGGGCCGGAGCGGCCACTGCTTGTCAGTCCAGGTGCCGCAGGCGAACGAGATGCTCGGCCCGCCGATGGCGGACTGGTCGGCGAGGACGCCGTCCACCACCGTGCCCCTCACGAACGCGGCGAGGTCCTCCCGCGACGGCGCGCCGGCGAGGCGGAGAATCTCGGCCAGGGGTCGCCCGCGGCGGCCGTCGACATGAGCGCGAGCGCGACGTGGATGGACAGCGGCGAGAAGACGAGGTTCTTGCCTGTGGCCGCGGTTGCGGCCGAGATGCGCTGCAGGAGGCGCGCGGCCAGCGCGGACTGCCCGGCCTGGCAGGTCCTCGTGGCATCCTTGCTCTTCTTCCCCGACGCCATGATGGTCTCGTCGATCTGCTGGGCTTTGACGTACGTGGGGGAAGCTTTACGCGAGTTTCGTTTTTTTTCTTACACTAGTTTCGTGGGTACGTGTAATTTGACGTACGTCAGGAACCTGTGGAACTTATATGAGCCGGAATGTGTTACGGCACGGGAGACCGATGAAGGCACGAGTTGTCATGTTACACGCGGTTACGTCCTGTTTATGGGAGGTTTAGGCTAACCGCAGTGGCTCCGGTATCGCATCCGGGAGCCGCGTATACCGTATGCCACGGCGGATGGAAGAGCTGCAGCGGCGTCTGGCAAACCTTCCGCAATGAGCCGGCGTCCGGGAAGCATGGCGGCTTGCAGGAAGCCCGGCATCGGGCGTGGGGCCCGCGTGCAGGCGCTTCTTGTAGCGGAGAGGGGAGACGGGGTAGAGAGAGAGAGGATGGGCGGCCGGAGTGAGGGAGAAGGCCATCGTCTTGCTCGCCCGCCCCCTCACCACGCCCCGGCGGAGTCGGAGGGAGGAGGCCACGCCGCTCCCGCGGCTGGTGTCCATGGCGCGGGCGCACCACGCTCGAGGGCACCGCCGCTTCGCACGCGTGCGCTGCTCTGGGCCGCCGCCGCCGCCCCCCCAAGGCCTCGTTCGGGTCCGCCGCCGCCGCGCCCCCCGCGCCGCCCTTTTGCCAAGGCTGTGGCGAACCGCCCTTAGGAAGCCGCCTGCCCAAGGCCGCGCCCTTCCTCCCTTTGGCCGCAAGGCTGAAGGAAGCGCAGGCCCGCGCGCTGAAGCCGGTTGCCCCAAGACGGCGCCCCTTCCTCCTTTGGCCACACGCGCGCCGCTCTTCCTCGCCATGGCCGCCGAGTGAGGGAGAGAGAGGGAATGGGAGGGAGGAAGGGAGCGCCGGGCGGGTGTGGCAGCTGTGGCGGGCGGCGTGCGCCACCGCGCAGCGGGCGCGGCGGGCGGCGCAAGTGAGCTCCGCCCGGCCTAGAAGCGCTGGCTGTCAGCTCCGCCCCGCTCCGGGCCGGGCGTCGTAAGGCTCCAGTCTGGTGCGGTGGGGAGAGAGAGAGGAGGGAGGGAGGGAGAGAGAGGGGTAGATGCTTTTCAATTAAATATTCTGATATGTGGGTCCCACGATAGATAGAGGATGATATAGAGTACGAATGAGTGCGGAAGAAAGCAATGTAGAGGAGAGAATCTTGATGACCAGGATGTATAGAGTATGAAAATAGAGGACGATAAGTGCGGATAGCCTTAGCCAGGCCGGGCTTGCAGGATGGCATGCTGAGTCCGTGAGGTATTTAGGATTGCTCCGTTCCATATTTTTTCAGCTCCGCTCATATTTTTTAATCAAACTGTTTTAGCTCCACACACACAGCTTCAAAAAAAATAGAGTTAAGAGCGCACCTAAAGGAGAGCTTCATAAACTTTTGGTTTTTGTGAAACTGCTCCATGATAGAGTCTGTAGAGCACAGTTCGTAGAGCTGTCTACCATGCCACAACACACAAAGACGGGCTAGTTTATAGAGCAGTCCTCCATCCGGCCGGGGCCGCCCCGCCGCCACCGCCTCAACGCACTAGTTGGGCTGCACTGCCACCTCCTCCGCGTGCATCGGGCGGTACCGTGCTGCCACTGCCACTGATCCGTCCGTCCATGCGACCATCATATACTGTCTGACAGGGAAAGCTTCACGCCGCTCCTGTGTGTTGGTAAAGAACTGCAAGGGCTTATATTCGGTCAGGGCTGGATCCTAGTAGTAGTTCTTCCTAGTGAGGGCTGGCTATGTAATTAAATTACACAAGCAATCCTGGTGGGAATGATTCTAGCTAGGAGTTGATTTCCTGTGTAGCGAGCAAAGCTTAAACACTTAAGTTTTTTACCTGGGGAACGTATCTAGTGCAAATTAACTTTTCGTGAAAATCCATGTAAAACCATGGAAAAAAGGTCATCTAAATTCACCAAAAAATCACACATGTAGATGATATGATGATACTGTAACTTTATAAAATATCTTGTTTCGACTTCGTTTGTGAGATATAAAAATAATAAATTTCAAGCCGTAAAACCTGCTCGATGATGATTTGTTAGAAATTTATTATTTTTATATCTCACAAACGAAGTCGAAGTTTGGACAAGATATTTTACAAAGTTGTGTATCATCATATCATCTATATGCGTGATTTTTTTGTGAATTTAGAAAACTTTTTTACCATGATTTGCATGAGTTTTTTCATAGAAAGTTGGTTTGCACTAGATACATTCCTTTTTACCGATTAGCTTACACCTAAACACTATAAACGAAAAGATTATCATCTTAGCATGCATGCATGTACCTACCACAAATGGAAGACAAATTTTCCAAAGTAAAAACTGAGTTGCCTGCTAATTGCATCAGAGAGAAACAAAACATATATACATTCTCCTACCATAAGCAGACTCGCACCTAAAGGTTGTTGCATACAACGTGTCAGTAAAATATGTACAGAAAGGCTATACAACACTCGATTATTTTGTCTCCGGTTGGCACACGAATTTTTGCTCCGTCCGATTCGCATCGTGTGCGCCCTGTGTCTCTGTATTTTTTTATTCGCTGACATGTGGGCCCGCTGTTACTGTTCAAATTTGGGGAGTCGCGCCTGTCTGTCTCTTCCTCTTGTGCCTTTCCTTTCACGGTTGTCTCCCCCGCTGCGCTCTCCCAGGCGAAACGCTCGCCCAAGGCGATTCGCGCGGCGATGGCGCGATTGCGCCGGCGAGGTCACGATTCTCCGGCCGGGAGTGGTGATGAAGGTCTGTACGCCGCCGCTCTCTGTTGATTTGGTTGATTTGTTGGCCTCTCGGAGCTTGCGGGGAGGTAGTAGACGGTGAGGTCATGACATGCAGTAGATGCGGATGATGTCGCGGCGAGGGGTGGGTAGGCGAGCCGGTGTGGTAGCTGCAGTTTGCCATGGTTTTGGTGTCGGTGCTGAGTGACGCGGTGCGGGGAGCTCGGGCATGCACATGACGGCGTCGGCTCGGATCTCGGTTTCTGAGCAGATCCCACGATCTCCCTCCCTCCCCGACGCTGTTTGCCATGTCTGTGTTGGAGGGAGACTGTGAGATCACGCGGGAGGGAGTAGAGGCAGAGATTTGTCACGATGGTCTGTGGATAGTTTGTTGTGGCGTTCCATTTGGTTGCAGCCCAATCCTCATTGCATCGCGTGGTGGCGCCGCCAGTTACCTCGCCGCTGCTTCGCTTTTGCACCGCACCGTGCGCAGGCGGTGGGTGGGGTGGTGGTTGTCCGGCAGGCAGCAGGTAGGGCGGAGTTGTGTATGAGGGCGCTTGCCTTGCACTTCGCTTCCCACTGTGTCGTGGTGTCGCATGCAGGCGGTGGGTGGGGCAAAGCTTCTTTGGCGGCAATTCCGACGACCTATGGGTGAGCTCCTCATCTATTCCTGAGGCCCAGTGGTAGCTCGTCAGTTGCTAGCATGGTTGCCAGCCGCGCCGGGAGGTAGGCAACGACCTCCTGTACCTGCTGCGTCGCCGACAGGTCAGGCTTTGTCTGCTGCACCTTGTGCTTGTGCTTCGGGATGTCTGAAACGATAGTGATTAACATGGAATAGGAACCTGCTATTTGTTAGCTGCATCCACCAATTACTGATTTGTTTTTAACTCTCTCCTCTTCTACAACTCCAACCAAATGAGATGCAGCACCAGACTGCTTCTGCTTGCTGTTTTCTATAGCACGGATGTGCTGCGGCAGGACCAGCCAACCATTATGCTCCCGATTAAAGTATATATACTGCTTGTGGCCTTCTATTTTTTGTGTTTGGGCAACCAGTAGAACCCAGGAACAGGTATCATTGTTATTATCTCTGAAATTAGATTCCCTGTTGTTGCTTTTCCGTCCAGAAATCTTTTAGGTAATTTGGTGCTTCTGCATACTGTATATATTGTAGGCAGATAGTGATTAGGAATTTAGATTATGGCCAGTGAGCTTGTGCGAGGATATTAGGAATTTAGATTGTGGCCAGTGAGCTTGTGCGAGGATGGGTTTTTCTTTATGTATTTGTATAATCTCGGCCGATCAGTATTATGATCTGCTCCTATATTACCATGAATGCCTCATGTCAATGTTTAGCCCCATCTACCAATTTGAATTAGTTCATGCACTTGTAAGACTTTGGCTTATTGCTTTGAGAATTTGTGTAGATTTTATCTAGTTCTACGTCTTTGGTTGTGAATATATAGGCAATTGCATATTCGGTGAAATGTAGCTTGTTCTACTCTTGTATCACTGTGACCATGATATTTTAAGTTATCTGATTTGACTATTTATTTTAGTAGCACTAATTTCGTGCTTGCTAGCGGTGAGATGTTAAAATCTAAAAAGTGAGTTGTAGCATTCTACATGCTCTAGTCCTGAATCCTTGGAGTTTTTTTTCCACACTCTGCTGCTGCTGTTGCTTGAGTCTGAACTTTGAACTTTGGTAAGGTGAAAGTTGCTAGTGTGTTAAAAGCAAATTGCGTCCTGTGTTTTGTCAGAAACTTAATTGACTACATGACCCTTGCTGAAATTAGTTGTCCATAGTTATGAGGATATTCTGAATTTTTTGCTGCATATTTAATATTGGTTATATATAAATGAATATCCTTCGTTATTGGAAAAGAACTTGCAGGCCCAGCAGGCAGCTCCTGCAGATTGTGTGTACTGTTTAGTTGTCCAAATTTCAGAGTTTAATATTGGTCATGAGCAGTGTATTTTGAGATGGCCATATTTGGTGTGCAACATGTTCTAAGTCAAAGCTGAGCATGAGTCTGATTCTGAAATTATGGCTGGTATTGGTGTAGATGTTATTTTTTCAGTGGCCAGAGGTCAGTGGGCAGCCTAACTATTTCTATCTAAAATTATAGAGGTTGGACGATGGATGAGGCACAGAGAGAGATAGTGAGTTCATGTGCTGCCTGTGTGAGATTCCTACTGAATGCCTAATTTACTTAGTATTTCAGGCTTTTCATGCTGGGTGTTCCTGCTCTGTCTCTGTTTCTAGCTATTTAGCTGCTTCCCCTCTCTCTATGGCTCTTTTTTCCTATCTATCTCCAGCACAATATGGAATCTAGATTTTTGTTGCTTGATCTAGCTGGTTTGATGCCTAATTTGTTTACAGGTTCAGGCAGCTGCAGGTTCAGATCATGAGCATGTGTCATAACTGAGCATCATTTGTCTTGTGTTTTTTTTGAAGATTTATACCTATATTGAATACAACCAGTAGCACATTGTGATATGTAGCTTTGTGGCTGAAGTTTGGTGGCTATCCATTTCTTTTTCCATACATCTATAGCTACACATAATGCTTGATGGCACCTGTATCTAAGCTATTCCTTTTTGTTATTCATATTTAATCTTGACATGTATTATCCTATATAGGAATTAGTTAGTCCATGTGGCAGCTAAGCTAGGTCTTTTTGTTCTTGTGCCATGTGTGTATCTTATATGCTAGTTAATCCATGCTAATGAGGGACATGTCTGTCAGATTAATGTTCATTAGACAAATCATTCTGATTGATTTGAATTGATTACTAACAATACTTGAATATACATGAAACCTAATTTGTAAATGCCTGCTGTGTAGCAAAGCAACATTTAGACTTTTTGTTGTACATTAACTACATGATGAGAAGTGATGTTCCTCTGTTATTTATTTCTGTTGCTTGATCTAGGTAGGGGGCTCATCTTTTTGTCTTTTAGTATGCTTGATCTAGGGGGCTCCATGTTCCTGTAGGATGGGTTGTGTACTCTAGTACTCTTAGAAGTAGAATTATGGTCCTAATAGTAAATTTATTTCTGTATTGTTTTATGTGAAATTTCAGCGAACTTCTTACATTTGCATTTATATGTCACATGCTGTTGTTAATTGCCTTGACTGTATATTTGTGGGTAATTAGAAAGCCAGTAGTTGCCTGCATTTATCATCATGCATTGTAGTAGCCAGGTGTTGACACCTGTTAGCGTCAACTTTTACTAGGGCTTTTTACCTGATAGACAACAAGATAACACACTAGTCTAGGGCTTTATCTGACAAATTCCACGAGTTTTGCATATTCTGTAATTTCCGTGGTGATTTTTAAAAGAGGGATTCTAACGCAAAATAACCACGAAACTTATCCACAACGAAGGACATCACGGGAAGACTCGTGAAGACTCCGTAAGACACCGGAAGGAGCGAGGGGGCCGAGGTCGCCAGTGGGGCTGGGCCGGCCCCACCATGCCGAGCGGCGCCCTCGTTAGGGGTTTGCTCCCCCTTTCCGAATGTTCCTCCACCGCCTCCAAGGATGCATCTCGGTCCTACGTTACGTCGGGTTTGATCCCGGCGCACGCCGCATCCCACCGACTATAAATATGAGGGTAGACCCCCCTAAAAAGGAGCCAATTCATTATTCATCAAGGTCTCAAGCCATCAAGCATCAAGAGCCTTCAAGTTCATCAAGAGCCTTCTAGTTCATAGGATTAGCTAGCTAGATTAGAAGTAGAGGAGATCTAGTTCTTCATCGGATCCGAGCCCCCGGGCGCCTAGCTAGAGCGAGAGTTCGGTAATAGATCTAGTTCTTAATTACTTTATTGTATTCATTATTCAGATTAGGGAGACTTTACTCTAAATATATTCATATGTTCTTAATTGCAATAGTCATTGTCTACTTTGATTATATGTCTAGTTTAGTTACTTCGATCTTATTGAATTCATGTAATTGCTCAGATAGCGTTTATCCATATGTACAATGGGTAGATGATAGGCGATATGTAGACGTGGTGTCTAGATGTCTTGTTTATCTCGCGAGTGCACCCCGATATGGGGACGTGTGGTAGTCTCTGCGTAGGTGACAGCCTACATTAGTTCCTCCGTAGTCCACCCCCCCGTATGTAGGACTAGCATGGGCACCGGGCCGCGAAGGAGGTGAGTTAGGTCTTAATACCCTCATTAGTTGATGCCTCTTTACATGCAATGATGATTTAGGGTTGATTTAGCAATGATTACTAGATGTAGTTGCACTAATTGGAGTTATTCAATTGACGTAGTTATAGACCTATCTCCGTAGTTTATCCAATGGCTAGCTATGATTATGACTAGTAAGATGCTCTGTTGATTATCTTTAATTATGATATTTGATGATTATGCTATCACCCGCATTTATCTTTATTTATCTTGTGACATCTGCCTGTTATAAGTAGAGTATACGACTTAGGTAGTATTGCTTATCATGTCCACATAGTTTCACATCAATATGGCAATAATAGTTTATTACATAGCTTTCCCTGAGGTATAATTATAAATCGACAACCCGGAGACTTCCCTAGTTAAAATGCTACAACGGTATAATTATCCGTCCGCTTGCGTAACCCATTAGTTTACAATTATATCTTATTCATATATTTTATCTGCCTAGTCACAATAATACAATATAAATCTATGTTAATTTTCTAGCAATATAATTGGGGATGACAACCTACTTCATGTTTAGGAATGTTAGTAATTCAAGAGTGACTAGTTGCTAATGACAAGTAATTATATACCAACCATTTTGGGGTCATTGCTAGGAGTAGGGTTTATCTCTCGCTTATTAGTAGTGACGTTAGAAATGCCAACAAGCATTTTTGGCGCCGTTGTCGGGAAGGCACAATAAACTTAGAACATATTGATGACCTATATACACATGGATAAAGTCATATTACCAATCGATCTCTAACTCTATCGTGTACACCCTTCGTTGTTATCATTTTCTTATCTTATGTGGTGATGAATGAATGGTTTTTTCTCTTCCAAAGAACTTTACCGACGATCCGTAGAAACTCCTTAGAAGGAAAAGGCTTGCGTAAATAAGGGAGAAATTCGAGTCACCATCAAGAACACCCTTTGTCGCTCAAGCTAACTCTTGAGGAGGAGCCAGCCCAACCTTTGGAAGAAGAATTCAAGAAGAAGTAGAAGAACAAGCGTAAGAGTATTTAGGTGAAAACCTAGCTCCCCGTGTTTGAAGACATGGCCGAGAAGTCACCGCGAGAGTCTCTCGCCCCAACAACAAAGAAACATCCGGACTAGACAAAAGCCAACACACGGGGGAGAATGGATTCGAGCTCAAGCCCGCTCTCATCACCATGGTTCAAGCCAGCCAATTCTGTGGAAAAGGACATGAAGATGCAAGTGCACACTTACAACACTTTCTAGAAATCTGCAAAGACCTTCACTATCGAGGAGTATTAAAAGATGCTATCTTACTCCGTCTTTTCCCCGTTCTCATTATTGGGGAAAGCCAAGCAAAGCTGGTTCTACATCAACAAAGATAAGCACACTACATGGGACCTATGCTCGACCGCTTTCCCCGGCAAAATTCTTTCCTATACCAAGACCAATGCTCAAGGTGGGAAGATTTTTAAGTTTCCAACAACAACATGATGAATCATTCACCGAAGCATGGGAAAGATTCCAGAACTATATTGAAGACTGCCCTCATCATGGGATAGAGGAGTGGCTATTAATGCAGACTTTCTATCACGGGCTTATCTCTAGCACCCGTGAGTCTATTGATGCCGCAAATGGGGAGCTTTCCTATCACTAAAGCTCGCCGATGCTAAAGCACTTTCGAGAAGATGGCCTCAAACTCAACATGCAATGAAGAACGTACTCAACCTCGCAAGAAGGGAGGAGGAATCCATCATCTCAAGGAAGCCGACATGGTCACTGCTAAGCTAGACCTCATCATGAAAAAGCTCGATATCGAGAAGAAGGAAGTCATGCACGCCAATGATTCCCATATGACATGGAAGAATGTGGAGACTACGGGCACTCATTGTCGGTTGCCCTACACCGCAAGAGGATGTGAACTTCATCAACAATAACACCTACTATCGCCATTAGCAAAAATCAAGGGTGGAATCAACAACCTCGACTGTAATTACCAAGGTAACAACCAAGGTAGCAACTTTAATAATTATAACCTTCCGCCTTTGAGAGAATTAGTTACTAGTCAATCCAAACTACTAGATCAAATGTCTAGGAAGCTAACATCAAATGATAAAACTTTGGAAAATATACATGCTAGAATGGATACTTTTGCTTCTCGCCATAAAGAAAGAAAGATAGCTTTAATAAAATGTTAGAATCGCAATTAGCTCGCTTAGCTGCTGTTCCTCCACTAGAGAAAGGCAAGATTCCGGCCAACCAGAAGATTTAGAAACTGCTAACCTTGTTGATATTCATAATGCAACCCAATATCATATTGAGCCTGCAGATGTACAGTGGATTGACCACTCTCTACCAGAGAAGATGGGAGACCCTGGAAGACCTGTTATTCCTATCTCCATAGGATGCCACAGTTTTCCAGAGGCTATCTGCGACTTCGGCGCAAGTGTCAACATCATGCCCAAGGTAATTTATGAGAAAATATTAAATGATCCCCTGTTGTACACAAACATGCGCTTGCAGCTTGCAGATCAGTCCATTTGCTACCCCCGAGGGAGTACTAAAAGAAGTTGTTATTAGAGTGGGGGGGCCTCATATGTCCCAGCTTGACTTCGTGGTCATGGAGACAGGAGTAGATGAGAAGGCACCCATCATTTTGGGCCGACCATTCCTATGCACAACAAAAGCCATCATCTATGCGGAGTTTGCCAAGATCGCCCCGTCCATCAAAGACAAGAAGGAAAGATTCACATTCAAGAACCGCGATCCCCGAAAGCTCCCCGCAGCCCCAAGTAATTTCAGCAACAAGAAGAGCAAGAACAGCAACCAATGCCAAAGAAGAAGAACAATAGAAATAATGTAAGATGGAGGAGGACCAAGCATGCACCGAGGAGACAACTCAACTAATCACCGCTTCTCTCAACACGTAAAAACGATCACAGACTACCCAAGCCATTTCCAATCAAAAGAGGTGATCCAGTTGTCCCAATCATTGAATGCACTATCGAAGACACCACCTTTCCTCACACCGTCTGCGACACTGGATCAGGCTGCAACGTAATGTCAAATCAGGTATATGATGAATTATTTAATTTACCTTTATACCCAACATGTATTCAGTTGCAGATGGCGGACCAATCACTAAGGTTCCCTGAAGGAGTAGTCAAGGATGTCATGGTAAGAATTCAAGGACAATATATACCTACAGATTTTCTAGTCCTTGACATGCAGGGAGACGATGATTCCCCGATCCTCTTGGGAAGACCATTCCTCTACACTGCTAACGCCAACATCTACATTAGGTCCGACAAATCCACTTCAACCTACCTACCGGAAAGGTACGCTGTCAATTTAGAACATTAAATAACCATGAGCAGGCCGAAAAAGCAACGCAACAGAGAAGACGCCAAGCACACCGTCAGCCTGGTCAGCCTCACTGTGGATGGGAAGACTTTCCCTGGCAAGATCGTGAAATATGAAGATCGCTCCCCGCAGCAAGAAGAGAACAAACAAGCACCTCATTTGGAGTAGTCGGGCGTAAGAAGTCGAAAGGATGGACCAAATCACCAAGGAAGAAAAGGAGGAGATCTTAGCACGATTAGAAGCGTGGGAGAAAGCAAACAAAGATGAAGAGCAAGAGCTAGAAGAAAAAGAAGCAAAAGAGACCGAAGCAAGATGGAAGGAGGCACACGACGCATCACCGCAAGATGGGGAGTTGACTGAGGTTACCTCAGAAGATGAACCCACTGAGTAAGTGCTCACTCTGTCTAAGTCCTATCGGTAGACTTTAAATTTCGTACCCTAGCCATAAGGTCAGAATGGTAGCTATCCCATTAAATGCATTAGTAAACTCAATTTATTTAGTAGCATTATCTGTTCACATATTAAAATAATAAAAATATTTATTGCATTATTCATGGCATCATAAAGCCCCATGTGGATACCCTATGGCATTTTCCGAAGGAATACCCACTGTGGTGGCATAAAAATAGAAATTAAAAAAAAGAAAAAAAATATATATATATGGAATCCTGCTTAAATTAGACAACATAAAGGTGATCAATTACTCTTTGGCTGACCGCTAACCCATTATTCAATTCGAGCCTCGAGTTTTGGTTTCTTGTGGAGTATTTATGCGGGAACAACATTATAGCAAGGAGGGACTATCGGTAGTGACCAAATAGGGATCGCTATTAGCTGGTCCGCTCTAAAAGGAATCTACACCAGATATTGCGATCATCAAGCTTGGGGGAGAAGCATCCCCTAGTTATTAGGTGACTACACCTAAGCGATTTTTGAGTCTACTTTATATAATCATAAAATACCAAAAATATGTGGGCACATGAAGGTCCATTAGGTCATAGAGTCTTTTTGTTAGGAGTTTAATTTAAAACTATAAAAAGATATATAACTAATAAAACCAAATAAATATTTAGTTCTATATTTATTAGAGTATAATTAGTCCAGGCTAGAGCTATTAAAATTGATGAACACTAAAATTGTTTTGGATGTGATGAATAGTTGCTCTGTTATAATGCTTACCAAAGTACCTACTTGCCAAACTTAAAATCTCCTTGGTTCTAAGCATTGTTGTTTTAATTGGAGAATTTATTCTGAACCATTAATTGTGGAGGTATAAGCTTGCGCTAAGTCTAGGTAGCTGATTGATATGATTCATAAAGGTTGAGCTGCTATTTATCTTCTTCCTAGCATTACTAAGTTTTGGAGATTTTGTTTTTAAAAATTTAAGAAAATACATGATGAGCTCTCGTATGACAAATGTGAATTCCTACCAAAGCCAAATTAATATCTTAGAGGATAGGAAAACTCTTTCACATTTAAGCTGCTTGCTTTGCATTGAGTTCAGTCAACCTGTGTTGCATACCTTATTATGAGAGTCTTGTTATGCTTTTAAAACCAAGAATCATTTGCACACTCCAGTCCACATATGCATTATTCCTACTTTAAGGAGTAATCGCAATCATTCACCATACTTCCATACATGTTCATCATAAAATATTCACCTCCTACACCTGGGAGAGGACGCAAAAAATATACACACACCCTATAGGAATAACCCCCTGTCTTTAATGCTTTAAGTCCCGATTATATCTCTCGATTCATTTATTGTATTCAAAGGATACATGTGGCTATGCAAAATGAGGAAAAGAAAGAAAAAAAAAAGAGAAGAAAGAAAAAGGGAGTAAAAGATGGACATGTGTCCCAGCAATCAAAAAACAATGGGTACTAGATGCCCGCCTCCCCGAATAAAAAAAGAAATAATAAAGATAGCCCATGTCTTTCCCCGAGAAAGATTTTAAAAGAGAGTCATTCCCAAAAGAGCAAAAGTAGAAATAGGAGTTAGCCATAAATAACACATATGCACCCATCCACCATATTCCATACACATGCACATCTTGGTTTGATTGTATGCCTCGATTCTCTGTGGACCCACTAGTTGACTTTACAATACGTGTTTTGCAAGTATGCCTATCCTTGTTAATGCCAATCCTATAAGCTCCACTATATATACCTTTAGCTATAGGGGCATAACAACATTAACGCCTCAAGAGAGAACCACAAATACCACATACATTGAGAGACTTGAGGGTGTCATACAATTAAGCTCTCCGAGTTTTATTCTGAAAAACCTATCAAAAACTTCAGAATGTTAGCATTGCAAGGAATTTGAGACATAGCACTTAGCTTAATTGTTCTATCTTTCGATCGCTCAAGACTTATGCAAAAGCTGTGAAATCCCACATTACAGGTGAAATGAGTAAGTTTAAAGATTAGAGCATATATTGTTTGATCCGGAGGAAATTTTGTTTGAAAGCATGTGTACTTGGAAAGTATAATGATATTGTAGCAACTCCCCGATCCAAATACAAGATCAACTAGACTTGGTGTGTTTGCCAAGGGACCGGCAAAAGGTAAAGCTTGGGGGGTATTGTTGACACCTGTTAGCGTCAACTTTTACTATGGCTTTTTACCCGATAGACAACAAGATAACACACTAGTATAGGGCTTTATCCGACAAATTCCACGAGTTTTGCATATTCTCGTAATTTCGTGGTGATTTTTTAAAAGCCAAAAAAAGAGGGATTCTAACGCAAAATAACCACGAAACTTATCCGCCACGAAGGACATCACGGGAAGACTCGGGAAGACTCCAGAAGACACCGGAAGGAGCGAGGGGGCCGAGGGCCAGGGGGGGGCCGGCCCGGCCCATGGCGCCGGGCGGCGCCCGTTAGGGTTTGGCTCCTCCTTCTCGAATGTTCCTCCACCGCCTCCAAGGATGCATCTCGGCCCTACGTTACGTCGGTTTGATCCTGCGGCGCACGCGCATCCCACCGGACTATAAATATGAGGGTAGACCCCCCCTGGAAGGAGCCAATTCATTATTCATCAAGGTCTCAAGCCATCAAGCATCAAGAGCCTTCAAGTTCATCAAGAGCCTTCTAGTTCATAGGATTAGCTAGCTAGATTAGAAGTAGAGGAGATCTAGTTCTTCATCGGATCTGGAGCCTCTAGCGTCTGGCTGGAGCGCGAGAGTTCGGTAATAGATTTAGTTCTTAATTACTTTATTGTATTCATTATTCAGATTAGGGAGACTTTACTCTAATTATATTCATATGTTCTTAATTGCAATAGTCATTGTCTACTTTGATTATATGTCTAGTTTAGTTACTTCGATCTTATTGAATTCATGTAATTGCTCGTATAGCGTTTATCCATATGTACAATGGGTAGATGATAGGCGATATGTAGACGTGGTGTCTAGATGTCTTGTTTATCTGCGAGTGCACCCTGATATGCCGGGACGTGTGGTAGTCTGCGTAGGTGACAGCTACATTAGTTCCTCTGTAGTCCACCCCCCGTATGTATGTAATACTAGCATGGGCACGGTCGCGAAGGAGGTGACTTAGGTCTTAATACCCTCATTAGTTGATGTCTCTTTACATGCAATGATGATTTAGGGTTGATTTAGCAATGATTACTAGATGTAGTTGCACTAATTGGAGTTATTCAATTGACGTAGTTATAGACCTATCTCCGTAGTTTATCCAATGGCTAGCTATGATTATGACTAGTAAGATGCTCTGATGATTATCTTTAATTATAATATTTGATGATTATGCTATCACCCGCATTTATCTTTATTTATCTTGTGACCTCTGCCTGTTATAAGTAGAGTATACGACTTAGGTAGTATTGCTTATCATGTCCACATAGTTTCACATCAATATGGCAATAATAGTTTATTACATAGCTTTCCCAGAGGTATAATTATAAATCAACAACCTGGAGACTTCCCTAGGTAAAATGCTACAACGGTATAATTATCTGTCCGCTTGCAGAACCCATTAGTTTACAATTATATCCTATTCATATATTTTATCTGCCTAGTCACAATAGTACAATATAAATCTATGTTAATTTTCTAGCAATATAATTGGGGATGACAACCTACTTCATGTTTAGGAATGTTAGTAATTCAAGAGTGACTAGTTGCTAATGACAAGTAATTATATACCAACCATTTCTGGGGTCATTGCTAGGAGTAGGGTTTATCTCTGCTTATTAGTAGTGACGTTAGAAATGCCAACACCAGGAGGTTCTTTTACATTGTACTGACAGTCATATTCTCAAGTTGTATTGTCTTCATGTTTTCCTTGCCTCTAAATCTCAGTCACATTCTTTTACTAATTTGTTTGTTAACCTCCTTGTGCTGTTTGCAGTAACTTAGAAGTAAGAAGGCCAGTTTTCCACTTGCCTTTTTCTGCTTGTGTATGGATTTGAAGTTACTTAGGAGAGAACTTTCCTACTTATTGAAGTAGAATATTTATTCATATTGTTTCCCTGCTTCCTCTCTCAGTCTTCCTATCTGTATCATAGGAAAAACAGAGCAAACAATAGTTCTAGTTCGTGACAGCTCTCTCAGTCTTACTTTACTTGTTTGGATGTCATTTCTAAAAAAGAAGTCTGCATTTTTCATTCTGTTATTGACAGTTGATGCCTTTCATAGCTTAAGGACTAACTTCTCTATTGGGTAATATATAGTCATTGTTGTTCAGACTTTTGACTCATTGTAAAGATTCTAGGCCTGAGCATCGTTTGACTCCATAAATGTAATTTCTTAATATTTTTTGGATTGGGTATTATATTTGATCCTTGTTTGTAATTTTTGAATTTTCAGTATGTAGTCTGAATAATTAGGAGCAGCATATAGTCTAAATTTTCTGTTGATTTTCAGAGCTTTTTAACTTGGCTGCTTACCACTCTTCTTGCTGCTACTAAGGCTCAGTTCTCATCCTTGATCTTTGTGTAACCCACACACATAGCAAAAATTTGGTTGTTTATACCTCCAGCAGCTACTCAAATTTGGTTTGAGATTTTAGATTTACTCTATGCACAGTATTGTATAGCTGTATGGAGCAGTTGTAGCATATAGGGTGCCTTGCATTACTGCAATCTTAATTGCTGTGTTGTAGGATATCTGTAAGTCTGAATATTGTGTCTATTTTCAGACTTGTAACTTGCTTGTTAACCACTTTTCTTGCTGCTACTAAGGCTCTAGTCCATGTGTTAGAATTTCCTAACAATTCCAAATTTTGATCTCGTGATTTCATAAACTTTTATTATCTTAATGCATTTTTTTATAAACCACCAGTTTATTAAATTTCATAAAATCTTGAGCAAAGGCATTTATTGCAATCAGCAATAATGTAAATTGCAAAATTGGAGGCCTGCAATTTTAGTTATGATCATGTGCAATATGTTCTACTAGGAATTTGAAACCTTCCATACCCATTTACCATCTTAGCTTTTTTCTGAATTTTTCTCTCCTTGTACAGGTTAGCATTCATGGATGTATGCTGCCTTGTCATGACTATTTTGACACGGAAGATCTAGGTAGGTCCTTTGTCCCAGGCTACAGGCCACTTGCTTTGCAGCTTTATAAAGAAGGTGTTCTGGATCCAAGTAGAATAGTAGCTTTATATGAGAGCTTGTAAGAGGCAGCCTGATTTTTTGTTTTTATGTTTAGATCAGATGAATAGTCATCCTTTGATTAGTTTTATGTAATTGTTTTATAGTTTGTTAGACTTTCGTATATGGTTTTTGTGATTGTGCAAGACACTTGGTTAAATACTTTTGTCATTTGTGATTGTTGCAGATTTGGATAAATATTATTGTGACAAAGTTGGTTAAATATTGTTTTCTGTCTTTCCTTAGAGTTGGTTAAGTACTTGTGATTGTTTTAGTGTTGGATAAATATTGTTTCTTGTCTTTCTTTAAAAAAAATTATCACTTTGTCTATTGTCTTATTTGTTTTTTTTGTCAGAGATTGGTTATATACTTGTTTTTATGTCAAAGTTGGATAAATATTGTTTCCTGTCCTTCCTTAGAAAAAAATTATCAATTTGTCTATTGTCCTATTTGTTTTTTTGTTAGAGCTGATTATATACTTGTAATTATGTCAGAGTTGGTTAAATATTGTTTTCTGTCCTTTCTTAGAAAAAAATTGTCTATTTGTGTATTGTCCTATTTGTATTTTTTGTTAGAGCTGGTTATATACTTATAATTGTGTCAGAGTTAGTTAAATACTTATGGGTGTCTGATCCAAATTATGTGTTAGTCTAGAGGAGCTTCTTTTGTCTTGAACATCAATTAGAGGCCCTCCTCTTTCTGCACTTGTGCCACAGCTGGAGCTGCTGCTTGAGTAGTCTTGTTGCTGCGAATAAGTTGGATAAATATGTGTGATGTGTAATTTTTTTGATACTTGCAATGTAAATTTTACCTGTATATTCCTATCAATCTGATTATCTTCCTGTGAGTTCCTGACCTGTTGCAGCATAAGTTCAATGAACCCTCTCTACAATAAAATATACCTTGGAACTTGGAATATTTTTCTGGAACTAATTTCAGCTCACATGAGTGGTTGAAACTTGGAACTCTGAAATTTAATTTCATTTTGGGCAACATGTTGGTTAAAATGCTTTTCTAGATGAGTGTAATCTATGACAGCATGGTTCCCTTGTGTTTTTTCTAGAACAAATTTCTTACATATTTCTTCAGTGAATTTCTTGGTGCCCCACATGTTTTAGTGACAGTACGTAAAGTGGCTTTTATGTTTTCTTTCCTTTTGGGCCTGTCGTTTGATTCTCTTATGGGCTATTAGAAAATGACTATTTTGTAGTTCATTTGTTTGTCTTATTTACACCTCTGAACAAGTTTGTTGCATGTGTGTCTCCTTCATTTTATCTTGCCAAACTGCTTTTGTCATATCGTTCATGCTTTTTAATTCTTCATTGAGCCTACTCCTTTGTTACTCATAGGTTGTATTGTGGACAAACTAATGGTTTCAAGTTTGTTGAGTCTGGAATATGGTGTGCATTTATTTGTTTTGCTTCCACCAGCACTCAAGTTGCATTTCTTTAGCTCAAATATGCCAATTCACATTTTCTATGCTTATTATTCAATATTTTTTTGCTTAATTCATTTGAATCTATGCCTATTCACTTGTTTGTTGCTTAGGGAGTTGGTGTGAGAGCAACCTAGGCACGTGAAGCTTGATTTGGACAAGTTAGGGACCTCCTACTTCACAAGGTACGTCTGCGCTTGCCTCCCTCTTTGCTTGCTGGTTGGATCCCCACGACCATGATTTGAGTTCTAGTTGGTTCGATTGGCATGATTAGCTAGCCGGTTTGTGCTTCACCTTGGACATTTAGGCATAGCAAGTGGGTGCTGTTCTCAGGAAGAGGCAACAAGAAGATCCATTTCTAGACATATGAGCTATTTGATATATATTTGAGTTCTTTTGCAGATGTTGCATGGTGCCATGTTTATGTTTTTTTCTGCAAGCCATTCTACTCTTGGTAAGCCATTTTGCTCTTGGTGCCATGTACTTATGTTCAAGGCTTCGGTTTCAAAGTTTGTCCAATTGATATAGTGTCTTGCTGTACCCATTTTGCATGTGGTATACTGTATGGTACATGTATTAGATGACATATATTTAGTAGTGTTAAATTAGAATTGAATTGCAATAAATATGGAAAATAGATACTTCCTAAATCGTAAGTATTGACATTTATATTACCTTCAACTTATGCTGATCCATAGTTTCAATGTTCTGAACTTCCTTTTACCTGTATTGACCAATAAATGGTATTTCATTAGTATAAAACATTACTAGATATTGCACATGGTAAATACTAGATATTGCACATGGTAAACACAATAATTGCAGAAATTTAATTGTGCAATTCACTACTTATAATTGTGCAATCAAGATGACATTAGGATGAAGTTGGATAAACTATTTCATTATGTCTTTGTGTAGGCTCATTTCTAGCCTTTAGACCATATCAAAACCCCCCAAATGATGGACCTACCCCTTGTGCACTGTGAGTAACCAGGGCCACACCCTGATGTTGGAGCAAGCACAGTACCAGGTCATCAATGCCATCTTGTGATTTGTGTGAGTAAGCGCCAAATTTTTTTTCTTGTTTTCATTGGAAAAAATTGTTTCTTGTGCAAGTCCAAACCAAGTTTTTGTCCTGTCCTTTCATATAAAAATTGTTTCTTATGGTTTATGTTAATACACTTTTTTGTTTTTTTGTGATTTGTGCTAGCCCATCCCATTTTATTTTTCTATGTGTTTGTATTGGAAAAATAGTCTATTGTTTGGGAGTTGTGCCAGCACACATTACATTGTTTATTTTTGCCTAGGCATTAATTGATGTCGTGTAGGTAGTCATCAGGTTGATGAGTTACCTTGGTATTAGTTAATATCCTCTAGGATGCAGGTAAGGTGGATTTCATAGTTTTGCATTGGTTGATGCCCTTTAGGCAGTCATCAGGTTGATGACTTTTCTGTGCATTTGAGAATTTTCTGAAACAATACAGCTCCTTATCTATGTTGAACTTACTAGTTTTTATTGTACTAAAGAGAACGGTACATCTTGAGCTTTTTAAAGGCTCTTCATGCTGCAGCAACTTTAGAGAGCGAAGTTGTGTCGTTGTTTGTGATTGAGAATTTGGGCTTAATTCTACAAATTGCCAAAAATTGAAGTTTTGTGGAAGCTTTTGGTGCTATTTGCAGAATGGTTTTCTTTCTGGAGAATTAGTGGTTGAAAATTTAGATAAGGCTGCTTATGGTGTCTACTTACTTTGAACTTGCTATTTTATAATTTGTTCATGTTGGTTTTGTAATAAATTATCGATCGAAGTTCTAATATTTTTGTCTGTATTTTTTAGGCTTGCATTCTGTAAAGTATAGAGGTTGTTCTAGAGTATTAGTTGTTGCCTTGCAGGTAGTCACTAGGTTCATGTCTTGCTGGGTATTTCCGACAATGTGAGTTTAGTTGTCATGTTTGGTCCTTTTTCTATTTTAATTAAAGTTGGGCAGTACTACATGTTCATATTGTAAATTTCTATAAATTTTGTTTTTTTTCTGCCAGATAGATAGTGTATTTGTGGAATTTATTATATATGTGTTTCTGTTTATATTTGTGATCTTTGGATTCTGATCTAAGTAGACTCAGATTCATGTGTTAATTGTGCCCGTAACACACAGTTTTTCATTTATGTAGGAGTCAGTTGTTCTTTGTGTTGCCAACAACCGAGTGCTAAAATAGCACAAAACACTTGATTCTGCATAGGACACAAATCGAGTGTTTTGTGGCTTGGCAACAATCGAGTGCTAGCCTGCCACAAAACACACGATGGTGCAGTAGCCAGACTCAATATGTAATAACAAAAATAAAGCTGAACTAATATACAAACATCCACTGGAAATTAAATTGTCGATGGAAAATACATCCCACTGGGGGGTCAAACTTCAAAGGCCATTCAATTGGTGTTACAAAGTCTTCTTCCAGCAAAAGAATAGTATCCCACAGTGCGGTACTGCTTAACGAGAACCAGTAGTTGTGTAGAGATCCATTGACTGACCTTTGCAGCCATTAGTTTACACTAAACCCACTGTGGAAGGATAATATGTCTAATACCACTGGCAAACAGTTTCATTAGATTGGCAGATCACATTTGCTGCATCCTGCATGGACACTGACAGAATACTACTACCAGATCGGACTTCCAGTGGTAGTTGCAATCGCCTTTTCAAGAGTCTAGAAATAATCAATTTGTAGAGAAGGATATGGAGCCATCCTATAAATCATTCTAGGGACGGGGTATGCAATGGCCTTATGAAGAATGTAGAAATCATCAATTTGTAGAGCTGGATATGCAGCCATCCTATAAATCAATCTAGAGACGGGGTGTGCAACCACCTTAGAAATAAATTTCTAGGCGTTTTCAACGACACCCTTAGAACATGCTTCGATCCAAGGTCCTTGAAAAAAAAAAAGTTAAACTTCATAATATGGAGAAATCATATATTAGCTACAAAGCTATAGATTTCATCAAGCACCATAACTTTGACATAAAGTTCATCTTTATTTTACTTCAATCAAAATTTTATAACTTTTTATGCTGCACCTTTTTTAAAGGTGAATTTAATTAATAAACTCTGGTGAAAATCAATTCGTAATCACGGCCAGTGTTTTCCAAGCCCCCTAAAATTGCATTTTTATCTCCTAGAGCTATCTCTAGCACCTCTCCCAAAAAATGGAGAAAATATCTAGCTAGGTGCAGTTGGTAACAACATTCATCTTTAGACTTCTCTGCCTTTTCACCAACCATGGCTGGAATAAACCGAGGAGAGGAGCCGATTGGATATTTTGGTGCACTGATGTGGAGCAGAAGAGAATTTAAATGGAGCCATGATAAGCCGTCTTCTATATATGGAATTCGCTCCAAGTAGCTCTGAGCCTTTGGATCGGAAATCCGATGCACAGTATATATCTACTGACGACGTGGCCACTCGAGGAACTAAAGTGATATACGAAAGAAGGTTTATGGTAGATGGTAATGTGACGCATCTAAAATCGCTTTGAACTCATGTTTCTTATTTTAATATATAAATAAATACTAGAAAAATCTTATAAAGTATCAATTTTTTTTATATCTATAACTCCTATAATCTTAACCCCCCACTGGCCTATTTCTCTGCCTGTGGTGACTGGTCGAATCAACAGGGATGACGTCATCAGAAGCTGCGTTTAGCGCTGATTACATCTGCTGATTAGTTACCTCCACTAAGGCTCTCATTTATTTTCCACTACCTATTTCTTTTGAAATAGAAAAAAAGTCATAGCACCTAAACCAAGTATCGTAATTAAAATCCAATTGCACTATGGTGTTCCTCTCAATAAACTCTTCAAAATAAGACCCTATATGAATATATTTTGATAACTTTTTTACAAAAATTTAAACCGTTTCTAAGCAAAAACCTAGCAAAACTGCATATCATATGGATTACATGTGGTCCTCCAAAACATGCGTATAGATGAGATTTGGGTGATGTCCAGTTTAAATAATCTATACTATGTCAATAGATACAACCTCCGCAATTGAACTACTACATCCATATACATGTATTAATTCATAGTTTCGACCATTATAAACTTCTTATATTTTTACTTTATTCCCGCAGCAACGCGCGGGACATTCTATTAGTTTAATAAACATTCAAGTACTCAAAAGGTCACGGGTAACAAAAAAATATGCTTATTGTTAAGTGGAAGATCGAATCGAACTAAATGAAGGCAACTATGACGTGACGAGTGATCACGCTGCTTGCCACAATGTCGATCGATATACAAGATGATGAACAAACTGGAAAGATAAATAGATGATACAAACGCATGGTATTGTGGTTGAGCTTCTTGTCAATGGTGGTGATTGATGAAGTTTTCGATCGCATGAATTAACTCCTTTGTTCGCTTAGCCGTAAGGCGATCTGACTTCACCGCCAAGAAGTTGAGATAGAAGACGTGCGCGACCGCCCCTCTGCTGAGCTTCGTCTTCACGTCCTTCCCAGCCATCACCATGGCCTTTCCATAATCCAGCTGCGGATCACGAAGCAAATCCTTTTCTGCAACCATCAGCAGCAATGGCGGCATGGCAACATGTTCGACGGCCTTGGCCGCGAGCTCCGGCGAAGTGTAGATGCTGTCCTTGGTGACGCCAAGCGGCAGTCCAAGCGCTAGGAACTTGTCCACCATCTCTTCGGTCAGGAGCGGAATCGGAGGGTTCTCAAGCTCCGACCGGCTCTTCTTCTCCCGGGCGAAGCCTGGATGGAGGAGCACGCCGCCAGCGAGCCTCAGCGGGTGCAAGGCAGCCATTCCATCCTCACCAGCGCGTGCAGCTACGAGGTGCACGAGGTTGCCGCCGGAACTGTCGCCGATGAGGAACACACGGGAGAAGTCGGCGGCCTTCCGGAGACGTTGCACCGGCGCAGAGTAAACGGCGTTCTTGCCGCACGCGACGTCGCGGAGCCAGAGGAGCGCGGCGTGGCCGGCGTCGATGGCTGCGGGGAGGCGGTGCTCCGGCGCGAGCGGGAGGTAGACGGAGACGATGCCGGCGATCTTTAGCTTGGCGGTGAGTGGAGCGTAGAAGTTGTGGTAGAGCGCCCATGAAGGACGAGAGACGCAGAAGCCGCCGCCGTGGAAGTGGAGGAGGACAGGTCGCCGGGATCGATGAGCAGCCAGCCGCTCCGGTAGGTAGATGCGGACGTCGATGCTGCGGTCGGTGGTGACGTCGTGGACGGTCACGCCGCCGCGTGGCTTGGAGTATGGTGGGACGATGGCAGCGATAGCCTCCGCTCCCGGCGGTGTCAGCCGCTCGACGGTGCCGTTGGAGTAGATGCGGAGCCAGCCTGGTACTTCCTCGACCACCGTCGTGTTAGGGCTGGCCTGCGCCGCCAAGGTTGTCGCTGCCAGTTGAGCAATTGTCGCTAGCATCAGTAGCAGGGAGGACAAGATGACATGGGAGCACCGGCTTCTTTGGAAGCTCATTTTTGGAGACTTCTGCTGGAAATGGAATGCAAGTGTGTGGTGTGTGATTCCTGAGAAGCAAAGTGGTGCACTTAATGGGGTCGTCGAGGCAGATGAAGACAACAACCATGCGTTGACTTCAGAAGCCATCAGAGATGTCGCTTTCATCTATAATTACGTGATTTCATTATGATGTTCAAATAGCACAGTTAAGAACTCAAGATTAGCATGTTGCATTATGTTATAGTAAAATTTATAACAAATGTTTTCATGCGTAGTGGCAGCTTTCGAGGAAAACGTAGGCTTAAGGCGACGGTTGACCTAGATCAGAGTTTCTTGACTAGAGATCGGAGATGTCATTGTTATATAATTATACGGATTTCATTATGATGTTCGAGTAGCGCATTGTCAAGACTAGCATATTTTTTTAACAAATTTCTTCACGTGCAGTAATGTCAACTTTCGAGGAAGAAACATGTGCAGCGTGATTATCTTGTTGGAGTTTTCCAATGTATTGAGAGTAAATTTAAGAAGTAGAAACACTTTATTTTGTATTTTGCTATATTTATGTCGACTGTTTTTGTTCATTTGGATTTGCCAGATTTTGTGCCATCCGTTGTGTTTCAAGATTCATGTTGCGTTTCGAGCCAATTTTAAAACCGACATGCAAAATGCAAACCCAGAACCTGTTGTACTTCGTTGAGAGAAATTTTCCTATTTGACACTAGAAAAAATACAGCTTTCTTATTTATTGGCATCCAAACTCAAATTCTTTCCTATGTGTCCCATCTCAGATTTTTTCTTTCCTATTTAACACCTACGTTAGTTCTGTGATATCACTATCAGAATCCGGCTCTTTGCCGAGTGCCGAAGTTTGCCAAGTGTTTTTTGGCTTTCGGCAAAGAGCTCTTTTACGAGAGCCAAATAAAAAAACACTTGGTAAAAAAAACTCGACAAGGTCTTTGCCGAGTGTTTTTTTTATTACACTCGACAAAGGCAATTTTTAGAGTATATTTTAGAACAGTAAATTAATTCAAATGAAAAAATTTCAACTATAAAGTTGTATAACTTTTTAAGATCTAGAACTTTTATTTTGACCATTTATTTTTTCAACAAAGTAAAATTAAATTTATTTACAAATCTTATATCTCTCTCGTAGTTTATAAAGCTATAAGAGAGATATATAAGATTTGTCAACAATGTTTCTATCACTACATCGGATGACCAAATGACCAAAATAAAAGATATAGGTTCTCAAAAATTATAAATCTTTGTAGTTGAATAATTTTTAATTTGAATTAATTTTGCTAATGAAAGGTACATTCGAATTTTTTAAATTTAAAATTTAAATTTTTGAAAGTATTTTGGATGGGAAAACACCCAAAATAAAAGTTGTAGATCTTAAAAAGTTATAAAACTTTATAGTTGGCAACTTTTATATTTGAATTCATCTTATCATGCTAAAACTGCATATGAATCTGTTCAAATTTAAAATTCAAATTTTGTAAACGACCTCGGATGGAGAAACTCCTTAAATAAAAATTATAGATCTCAAAAAGTTATGAAACCTTGTAGTTGATAATTTTTTATTTAAATTCGTTTAGGGCCTCAAACAAGCAATTTTTACTTGGTTTAGTATAATATTTAGGGAACCCAAAAGGAATACAAATACATGTGAGTGTGTAGTGTAGTGGTATAGGCTTTGCCAAGTGTCTGGGGCACTCGGCAAAAAAGTCGAATCCGGTAGTGCATAACAATGTTCAATCTCCTAGTGGGGCAATGGGAAAAGACTGAAATATCCTTTGTGCAAAAATAATCTGCATAAATGAGAACATATTTGTACATGTTCATGTTAGCTTGTCCATACACGCGTCATTTATTTATTTTTCGATTCTACATGGGCCGGTTTGTTGTACGTGGTTGAAGCTCCCTGATCGATTCACACGAAGAAGGGAAAAGTTTGTGTGCAATTTATACATGAGGGCAGGCTTTGTTTCTCAAAATTAACGTGGGGACAAGAAAACATGACACCTCCTCTCGGCGACTTCCACCTCCCCTGCCTCCGTCGCCGCCCCACCCTCTCCGCCCGCCGGCCATGACTTCCGGTGATCTCCTCGGTGGCCATGGGATCGTCTTCAAAGCTAGTGGCGCGCCTGGACTTTGACCGTGGGTTGGAGCTTTAGGATGAGATTCGGTCTCTTCAGATCTCAGGTACACTACACCACCCTGCCCTACTGAATCGTTCTTTCTCTTGGTTACTTTTCGACGCTTCCTCTTTCAACTCACAAAAGGGTCTGTGGCCTTGGCTCTTCAATCATGATTGGGTGGGTTGTGAAATTCCTTCAAGTGTAGTAGACTCTTCCTTAATTTCTTCTTTCTCAACTTTGTTCTTTAGGTTAGTTTGATCGGTACCATTATAATTCTTCAACTTTTAAAATATACCACTACAATTCACCTATTTTAAATCATACCATTATAATTCTTCCATCGCCTCAAATATGCCACTTTATACATTTTCTGAGACTTTAGGCCCACCTACAGCCAAGTGTGCTCTCGTATTGTCCAAAATACCCTTCTACCTTCCTCAAACCCCGTGTGACTGACACTTGGGTCCTACCGTCATCTTCTTCGTTGCTTTCATCCTCATGAGTGGTGCAGTGTGACGACCGGGGTGCCATCCAAGTGGTCGACCATGGCGTCGATGTGGGAGGCCGGGCTCGCTGAAGCGAAGCGGCTGCAGTGCGGCGACCGGACTCGCGAGCACACAGTGGAGGCACAGCAGCAAGGTACTGAAGCGGTTGCGGGGCATGGTTGCCTGCGTCGGGGAGAGGCTTGGACGGAGCTCCCGGTGGCCATGGCAGGAGACCGGGCTCGCAAGCATGGCGGGCAACGGGTAAGTCAGCATGAGCGCAGCACGCGGGGCGAGGTATGAGCAGCCGTGGAACTGCGGGCTAACGACGTCGGGAGAGGCCTGGGCAGTAGCTCTCGCGCGGCCATGGCAGGAGGCCGAGCTCGCGAAGTGGAGCAGCCGCAGAGGGTGATCGAAGTTCGCGAGCAACGGCGGCGGCGGCGAAGCCGCAGGCCATGGCTGCCAAGATCGGGTCGAGAGCCTTTGCCGAGCTCCCCAAAGATCGGCTCGCGAGCCGCGAGTGGCGAGGTGCAAGCGGCTGCAGGTCATAGCAACCGGGCGCCGGGGAAAAGGCTTGGGCGGAGCTCCCCCGCAGCCATTGTTCGAGGCCGTGCTCGCTAGCACGAAAGTGCGGATCGCCGGGCTTTCCATGCCAGCCATTGAAGGTCGGCTCGTCGTGGCATTAGCCGGAGCAGCTGCAGGGCCGTCACTATTGGAGAGGAGGGGATCGAATAAAGAATGGCCAGAGGTAGAAGAAGGATCGACACAGTAGGGCCCACGCGTCAATGAGTGTAAGGAGATAGGTAGCAGGGGCATTTTCGTCTATATGAAAATACGATGCACTACAGGTGGGTCTAACGTCTTTGCTAGCGTAGAAAATGGCATGGTTCCGATGTACTTGAAATTGTAATGGTATGGCTCTAAATAGATGAATTGTAATGGTAGTTTTTAAAACATGAAAAATTATAGTGGTACCAATCCAAATAACCCTTGTTCTTTTGGGAGCGATGAGGGACTAGGTAGAATTTGGTTGTCTAGAATTGTTAGTGCATTCGCCCCCGGTGTGGGTTTTGGATATTTAATGACAAACGAATTAGGGACTAACATGTTCATCAAGTGATATCTACAGGTATTAGTGCATTGGTGGAATTAAACGAAAGAATTCGGTGAATGATAGCACCCTAAATTTTATGGACTAATGGCGTTTCGGCTCAAGTGATCCACCCCTATTTTATTTTGAATTGAGTCGTAGGAAATGCCGCACTATCAAGAGGGACACAAAATTGACTAGCTAGATGGGGAACAAAAGTGCTCATGTCGATGTTTAGAAGTAGCTTGAGAGACACCGGTTCACACACGTGCGAGATAGAGAGGTATTGGTGTTTTTCTGGGGGTGGACGGAAGTCCCGGTCCCCCAGCGGAACCTCCGCTCTGACTGGAAGTCCCGGTCAGAGACCGGAAGTGTTTTCTCAAACGCGACGGTAGCTGGGCCTTTGGCCTGGCGGAAGTCCCGTTTCTAACCGTGATGCCAAGCATTTTACTAATTCACTGTTCACCCGTCGTCCCCAAGCTTTGACTCACCCACTCTCTCTCTCCCCTTGCTTCCAAGCTTCAATCTTCGATTGTTTGAGCTAGGGCCGTGAGATTTGAGAGCGGGAGCATCGATCTTCGACTTGAGCACTTGGTTCCCTCGTCTCGCCGGTTGGTTTTGTGTCTATTGCTCTTGGGTTCTTGGAACCCTAGCCGGCTAGGCGTTCTTTGTGGTTGCCCGTGTTGATTTACTTGTGAGGGCACCCTGAAGCGTTTGTATTACCCTTCATCTTAGTGGATATCTCAAGTTTTCCTTTGTGGTTGCTTGAGAGAGGTGACCTAAGTGGTCGGGCCTTGGTGGCCACCTCAACAACGAGGACGTAGGCACTCCTTTGTGGGGAAAGCCGAACCTCGGGATAAATCGTGTGTCCCGCGTGCTTGTTGTGGTGGTAGCATCGACTACCCTTGATATTGTGTTCTTTGTATACTCGATTGTCTATTTGTTTGTAGGAAGAAGAACTCAATTCAAGAAGTGATTCCCAAGGGTATGGTAACTCGTGTAGTTGAAATCACAACTCATTTACTCTGATTTCCTAGTTGTAGGACACCCAAAGTTCAAGTTGGTTTGCAATAGAAGTTTTGGTCTAGACCGGAACTTCTACTCTAAACCACCGGAACTTCCTGTGAGCATCTAACTTCTGCAATTTGAGTTTGTGAATTTCAGGTTTCAAAATACGCCTATTCACCCCCCTCTAGGCCAATTAGGTCCTTTCAATTGGTACGAGCATTGGTCCCTCGGATTGACGCTTCACCGCGTGAGGAGTAACTTTGGCCAAGATGGATCCGGACACAATGAAGACTCTAGTAGAGCAAATCACCGCTCAACTCGCCGAGAAGCTCCAAGTGCAACAAAAGGAGCAAATGGACAAGATGCAAGAGCAACTCGACAAGATGAAGGAAGCACTAGAGAAGGCAAATGCGGAGTCGACAAATGATGGTGGTGACAAGACACCAAAAGCTTATGCAAGAACTAGCTACGACTATGGGTCGTCAAGCAAGGGAAATAATCCAAACATGCCAATAGTCAACCCCGGCAAGCCACCTCAATTTGATGGTGTGAGATATGTTGATTGGGCTCATAGGATGAAGTTGCATCTTATAGCCGCAAGGTGTTGGGAAGTGGTGGAAGTTGGTGTGAATGTTCCTCAAGATGCTAGTGAGTGGACACCCGAAGATGCCGCCGACTTTCAACTCAATGCAACAGCGGCAACCTTGATTTTACAATGCTTATCTCCGGAAGAAAATAACAAGGTCAATGGAATGGTTAGTGCAAAGCAAATTTAGGAAACCTTGAAAGTGTCATTTGAAGGAGACAAGAGTGTTAGAGTGGAAAATATTGAGCTTCTACAAGGAAAGATTGAAAACTTCTTCACATTAGAAGGAGAGACCACTCAAGAAATATACAATAGATTCATGACCTTGGTAAACAGAATTAGAGCACTTGGAGACACACGGTGGGATGACCATGCAGCAGCAAGGAAGATTTGTAGAGTGTATAGACAAAAGAACAACATGCTTGCTTCTTTCATTATGGAGAAGGATAACTATAGCACAATGACACCACAAGAAATGCTTGCTAAGCTATTGCATCATGAAGTGCTAGATGATGAAGCCAAAGAAGCAGTGAGACATAGAAAGAGTATTGCTCTCAAGGCATCACAAGATGAAGACACTAGCCATAGCAACAAGAGGCGTTGTGAGCATGAAGATAACAGCGATGATGATGATCTTGATGATGAGCAAGCATAACTAGTGAGGAACTTCAAGAAGTTTCTTAGAATGAAGAAAGACAAGATGAGAAGAAGTGGTGGAAGCAAGCCTTTCAAGAAGAGATTTTGCTATGAGTGTGGAGACATTGATCATTTTGTTGCGGATTGCCCAAACAAAGGCAAGAGGTCTAGATTCAACAAGCAAGGTGACAAGAAGTACAAGGACAAGAAGAGAGGTGAAGCACACATGGGTCAAGAGTGGCAATCAGATGATGATAGTGAAGATGACAATGGCAATGAGAAGAAGAGCGTGGCTGCAATTGCTATACAAGAGGCATCTTCTTCTTCAACGCTCATCACCGACAATGCTTCATCGACGTCTCTCTTCACCAACATCTCTTCATCACCTTCGCTCTTCGCCAACCTCACCGACAACGACTATCACACTCCTACTTGTCTCATGGCAAAAAGAGATAAGGTGCCTCCTAACTCTCCTACTCATACATCTAGTGAATGTGATAGTGATGAAGAGAATGATGAGAACTATGCTAGCAAAATCATTAAGAAATATAGTAAAAAGGTAGCAACTAAAATCTTGAAGCTAATGTACACCATAGAAGAGCGTGAGTCATGCATTGAGTCACAAGGGGAATTGCTCCTAGAGGAAAGGGAGAAGACCTAAGGACTTGAGGCATCTCTCACCATGGAAAAGGGAAAGGTTGAGAAGTTGAGCGTGGAGTTGTCCATGGTCAAGGATTCATATGAATGTTTGACCAAGGAACACTCTTCACTCAATGACTCTTTAGCTCCTCTAAAGCATGATCTTAGTTTGGCTCAAGAAAGCTTCGCAAGCTTAAAACAGAAATATGATACTCTTGAGCTAAACTATGAAACTCTTTGGAGAATCACCTCTACCGCCTCCAAAGAAACTAAAGCTTCATCTAGCAAGGGCTATGAAAGATGCTTTAATATTGATATAAATGCTTGTACAACTAACCTTGTTGAGCTAGAAAAGAAAGACAAGGAGATTCAAAGGTTGAACACCATTGTCAAAGTTGGTTGCAAGTGCAAGGAAAAGCAACAAGCAAATGTGTACAAGGCATCAAGACACCCCATGATCAAGGACGGTATTGGCTACAATAGGTATGATGGAAAGGCCAATGGAAGGAACACGGTCAATGGGGTGGCTTGTGTGAAGTTCAACAAGAGTGTGCCACTTGTTGATCTCATCAACAAAGTGAACAATGCTAGCACATCCACAAACACTCAAGCAAACAACAAGAAGAGCAACAAGAACAAGCAAGTGGAGGTGCCCAAGCAACAAGAGCCCATCTCATGGAACCACATTTGTGATTACATGTGTTGTTGGGATAAGGATGGCAAGATAGTGGTGAAGTATGTGGGTGCACTCAAGAAAAGGCAAATCTTGAGGAGTGTTTGGATGCCCAAGCCTTTTGTAACTAACCCTCTAGGTTCCATCTCGGGACCTAAAACAGTTTTGCAGGAATATTCCTCCGGTGGATCAAGTTGGGTGCTTGATAGTGGATGCACAAATCATATGACCGGAGAGAAGAATATGTTCACCTCCTTTCAACCAAATCAAACTTCATGTGAAAGGATTATCTTTGGTGACAATAGCAAAGGAGATATTCTTGGTTTGGGTAAAATTGCTATTTCAAATGATAACTCTATTTCTAATGTTCTACTTGTAGATTCGTTGGGATACAATTTGTTGTCCGTCTCACAACTTTGTGAGATTGGATACAATTGTCTCTTTACGGATAAGGGTGTGGAAGTCTCTAGAAGGGCGGATTCCTCTATTGCTTTTACGGGTCAACTAAAGGGCAAGCTTTATCTAGTTGATTTCGCAACTAGTAAAGTGGGGTCCGAGACTTGTTTAGTGGCAAAATCTAGCATGGCCTGGCTATGGCATCGCCGACTAGCCCATGTTGGCATGAGGAACTTGGCCGACCTTCAAAAGGGTGGACACATCCTTGGACTAACAAATGTTTCTTTTGAGAAAGATAGGATTTGTAGCGCATGTCAAGCCGGGAAGCAAGTTGGAGCTAAACATCCCGTCAAGAATATAGTGACAACTACAAGACCGCTTGAGCTACTTCACATGGACTTATTCGGACCCAATGCTTATATAAGCATTGGAGGTAACAAATATGGTTTTGTAATTGTTGATGATTATTCTCGCTTCACTTGGGTGTTCTTCTTGAGAGATAAAGGTGAAACCCAAGGAATCTTCAAGAAGTTTGCAAGAAGAGCTCAAAATGAGTTCGATGTGAAGATCAAGAAAGTGAGAAGTGACAACGGGACGGAGTTTAGAAACACCAACATTGAAGAATATCTTGATGATGAAGGCATCAAACATGAGTTTTCGGTTCCATACACTCCGCAACAAAATGGTGTTGTGGAGAGGAAGAACCGAACACTCATTGAAGCCGCAAGAGCAATGTTGGATGAGTACAAGACCCGGAGAAAGACTTTGGGGGCAGAGGCCGTGAATACGGCATGTCATGCTATCAACCGCCTATATCTTCACAAGATAAGGAAGAAGACCGCCTATGAGCTACTCACCGGTAACAAACCTAAGGTGGATTACTTTAGAGTTTTTGGATGTAAGTGTTTCATACTTAATAAGAAATCCAAAAGTTCTAAGTTTGCACCTAAGGTTGATGAAGGGTTCTTACTTGGTTATGGTACTAACGAACATGGATACCGTGTTTTCAATAAGACCTCGGTCAAATTGAAATTGCGGTAGACGTGACTTTTGATGAAAGCGACGGCTCTCAAAAGGAGCAAGTCAATGCTGAAATTGTAGGTAAAGAAGAACCATCTCATCAAGTGATAAAGAAGCTTGCAACCGGTGAGGTAAAGCCCGTTGAAGAAGATGATGATGAATCTCTGCAAATCAATCATGATCCTAGCTTACATCATGGGTCAAGCAACGCCCATGACAACACACCTACTTCAAGAAGGGATCATGGCTCAAGAACACATGCAAATCAAGATCCAACACAAGTGGAAGAAGATAACCAAGGAAACATTCAAGATAATCAAATCATTGATTCTCCAATAAACCAAGACAATGATAGTGATGATGATGGCCCAATCCAAAGAAGAAGTCAAGTACCCCATCCAAGAGTGCATCATACTATTCAACGGGATCACCCCGTTGACAACATTCTTGGGAGTATTCAAAGAGGAGTCACTACAAGATCAAGATTGTCAACCTTTTGTGAGCACTTCTCTTTCGTGTCCCCAATAGAGCCCAAGAAAGTTGAAGAAGCACTTGAAGATGAAGATTGGATAATGGCAATGCAAGAGGAGTTGAACAACTTCACTCGGAATGAAGTCTGGTCCTTGGTGGAAAGACCCAAGCAAAATGTGATTGGAACCAAATGGGTCTTTCGCAACAAACAAGATGAGCATGGCGTAGTCACAAGAAACAAGGCACAGTTGGTGGCTCAAGGATTCACTCAAGTGGAAGGTTTGGACTTTGGGGAGACATATGCACCCGGTGGCAAGGCTAGAATCAATTCGGATCTTACTAGCTTTTCGCAGTTCATCATGACTTCAAGTTGTATCAAATGGATGTGAAGAGTGCATTTCTCAACGGCCCCCTATCCGAAGAAGTATATGTTGAGCAACCACCGGGTTTTGAAGATCCCAAGCATCCCGACTACGTCTACAAGCTGGATAAGGCGCTCTATGGGTTAAAACAAGCCCCTAGAGCTTGGTATGATTGTCTCAAGGACTTCCTACTCAAACAAGGGTTTGAGATTGGGAAGGCCGATCCTACTTTATTTACTCGCAATGTCAATAATGATATTTTTGTGTGCCAAATATATGTCGATGACATTATATTTGGTAGTACTAATGTGGCTTTTTGTGAGGAGTTTAGTAGGATTATGACTCAAAGGTTTGAGATGTCTATGATGGGAGAGTTGACGTACTTCCTCGGATTTCAAATCAAGCAACTCAAGGAAGGCACGTTCATAAGTCAAACCAAGTACACCACCGACATGTTGAAGAAGTTCGACATGGACAAAGCCAAGCCCATCAAGACACCGATGCCAACAACCGGACATCTCGACCTTGGAGGAGACAGCAAAGCCGTAGATCAAAAGGTATATCGCTCCATGATTGGATCCCTACTTTACCTTTGTGCATCTAGGCCCGATATTATGCTTAGCGTGTGCATGTGTGCAAGATTTCAAGCTAATCCTAAAGAATGTCATCTTGTGGTTGTTAAGAGAATTTTTCGGTATTTAGTACACTCCTAATCTTGGCTTGTGGTATCCCAAGGGCTCCACTTTCGATTTGCTTGGGTACTCCGATTCGGACTACGCCGGTTGCAAAGTAGATCGAAACAGTACTACTGGGACTTGCCAATTTATTGGTAGATCTTTAGTGTCTTGGAGTTCTAAAAAGCAAAATAGTGTTGCCTTGTCAAGCTTCTTTGAAGCCGAGTATGTGGCGGCCGGCGCTTGTTGTGCCCAACTACTTTGGATGAAGCAGACCCTTAAAGACTTTGGATGTGAGCTAACCAAGATTCCCCTTTTGTGTGACAATGAGAGTGCCATTAAGTTGGCAAACAACCCCGTAAACCACTCTCGTACAAAGCACATAGACATCCGGCATCACTTTTTGAGAGACCACGAAGCCAAAGGAGATATCGCTTTGCATCATGTGAGCACCGATAATCAACTAGCTGATATCTTCACAAAAACCCTAGATGAGTCAAGATTTTGTGCTTTGAGGAGTGAACTAAATATCATTGATTCTCGTAACGTAGCTTGATATCTTGTTCATACTTGTTTGATATAGACTCGGTCAAAGGATTGTGAAAAGTTGTGTGCAAATTTCAAAACCTACTTTCAACAACTCAAATGTGTCCATTGTTATGTATTGATTGAATGAAATCTGGACATATAAGAGTTGGTTCGAGTATACCATGAAGTTCACCTCGTTTTTAGCTTTTGGTGGCTGGTTTTTGTTCAACCAGGAAGTTCGGACAAGGCGGCCAGGAAGTTTCGGTCGAACGGAAGTCCCTTGGGAGACCGGAACCCCTTCTGGCGGCGGCGGCTTATGCCACCGGAAGTTCGGTCGACCACCGGAACTTCCGGTCATATCGGTTTTGACCGCATAAAAAGTGGATCTCGGGTCGTTTAGTCAAAAGCCTTTTCTCTTCTCACCCGAGCCTGTAGAACGGCGGCGGCGACTTCTTCTTCCTCACCCCGATCTCCCTCCTCCTCCACTCTCTTCCAAATCCCGCTTGGTGAGGAGCTTGCCCGGCATTGGAGATCGATTTGGCGGTGGTGGGGGTCGCCGGGGAGTCTTGCACGTGTGGATTTGACTTCTTCTCTCCGAGGAACAAGGTGCAGGGATTTTGCTTCCGATCTCCCAATGTACTTTGTTTTGAGTCGATTCCTCGCACGTGCTAGCTATTATTAGTATATACATGGTGTTGGAATGCTTTTCATGCAATACACGTGGTCGATCTACGTGGAACACGTGGGTCTTGCCGCACTAGGGTTCCACTTAGGAGGTTCGGGCGTCGGCCGGTAGTTCGGTTGACCCGTGCAAGCACCTCCCCGTGGCTCCACTTGCCGATCCATTTGTCGCATTCCTCGGTTATGTCTAAGACTTCCTTTTTACCGTGTTAGTGTGTTGTGCAGCATGTCTCGCCGCGCCAACCCTAGTCGTGCGGCTCGTCCGGGGGAGACGCGGGATCGTCCTCCGAGTTTGGGAAGTGGTGAGGAGGATCGTCCACGAGGCGTCGTGCCGCTCGTCGTGGTGGTTCTCGGTTTGTGGTCTCGTCGATGAAGATGAAGGTCCAATCGGTGTACCTGACCGCTTTTCGTTCTCGTGCTTGCCCACCTTACGCTCACCGATCTATGGTTAATGATACGATTTGCGGCCGGTCGGATTGAGGTGGAGGGTCGTGCCATTGCCCCGGAGTTTGTTCGGCGGTCACCTATTGCCATTGGTGTTGCTACCATGAACCGGGTTCTTCCTCATCATTCACACTATGCTCCCAAGCCACGTTTGCCGGTGACTTCTTCCGGCATCAATCCTAGATGGCCAATTGACTACAAGAAGCAAGCCCAGGATGTGAAGAGGATGCGGAAAGAGGACCCTTTCAAGTGGACCAAGTATGAAGGTGTTGATCCTCGTTTTTGGTCACAGTTTCATAGTGATTACTATCACCATGTGTGTTTCAAGGCAGGGGAAAAGGGCTCTTCTCTACCTATCGTGCAGCACAAGGCTCCCTCTCTCAAGTCCCTAAAAGAGCACCGTGATCCCGAGATTGACAAGTTGATTGCGAAGCTAGAGGAGTGGCGTATTTTGGGTCTCATGAACTTCAAGCACAAACTGGAACTCGAGATCATCCTTCAGTTTTGGGCCACTCTCTACATTGATGAGGAAAACAAGGTACTTCTTTGGATGACGAGTCTCTCCACTACCGCATTTGTGATTACCGTCGGTTTTTCCGTCTTCTTGGGCTCACTAGCGAGGATAGAAATGCTCCTAGCTTGTATGGTCACTATGCACGTGGTGTTGGGCGTGCGGACTTCATTGAGGCTGGACTTTATCATGATGCTTCTCAAGCAAATGGCACCACTCACAACTTGAAGCCCTACTTCTATGTGGTCAACAACTTGATTCGTGCCACCATTGATCCCAAGATTGGAGACTCCACCAAGTTGCAAAACCATGCTCCTGCCATTCTTGTGTGCTTTGGTCTTGACAAGAGGTTTAGTGTGACTGACCTTCTTTGGAGGAACATTGAGGATGTCTCTACCGATCCACACAAGTCTTTTCCCTATGCACCATATCTTATGCATGTGATTGAGCAAGTGGTTGGATTCTCCTTCTCTCATGATGTCATTCATAGGGATTGGAAAGTGAAGAACATTCGAGCACCTACAGGCAAGGGCAAAGCCCCCATGGAGAGTGGTAGTGGTGCTGCCCCCGAGGATGAGGACTTTGGTGGTCTTTGAGACGGGGGGGGCTCCTCCTGTGGATCCTTCGGGTGGCGCTACAGCTGGTGGCGAGAGTAGCCGTGGCCGTGGCCGTGGTCGTGGTCGTGGGCGTGGTGATGCTACTCGTCATGCGCTTCAGAGGTTCTTCTCCTATTTCTGCTATACACATAGGAAGACCGATCAGCGTCTTCGTCGCCTAGAGGAGAAGGCCGCGCTCACCCCGCATCTCCGCTTCGGGATTTCCAAGACCCATATCTTTGAGTATGATACTATGTATGGTGGGCATGAGTTTGATGCGGTGAGCGGCAGCGGCGGCAGGAGGAGGACCCTTCCTTCACCGCCTTTGATCCTTCTTATGGCGGTGGGCTTCCCTCTGGTACACCGTGGAGGACACCGAACTTGGCGCATCCTATCGGGATATCTTCGGGCGGAGGCGGACGATGTCACGGGGACCTCTCTCTCTCGGTGCTCCCGCTTTTGGTGGTGGAGCTGATCCGTCTTCGTCCCACGGTTTCTTCGATGATATCGAGTAGTGCTTGCAGCGTTGCCCCTTTTGCTCCTTCTCGTGGCCTACCCTTTTTGGCATTTGATGCCAAAGGGGGAGTGTTAGGCTTATCATGATGTAATAGGGGTAGTTTAAAATTTTCGGTATCTCGTGTGGTGAACTATGTGGTAGATTTGAACTATTTATGTGTGGTGGATGATTGTAGGTTAAAACTCTTTATTTTTATCATCATGTGATGCTTCTATTGAGATATTGTGTTGGTGATTGTTGTCTTTAGAATGGTTATGTTGGTTAAGTCCTTTTCTTTCTACCATAACTATTCATATTCTTTCACTTTATTCTTGTGATATACCATGTCATATGCATCACGGTTTTATTGTCACACACTCTTAGACACCCCACGGATTGCAAAATTTAGGGGAGCCTCTCTAGTGTATGCCATCTTGATTTCACTCAAGATGTTGAAATTCAAATCCTATGCATACACCAAGGGGAGCTTGTCTTAAATTTTGGAATTCAAAAGCTCAAATTCTTTCTATCTTTTATAAGCCTAAATTGGTTGTCATCAATTACCAAAAAGGGGAGTTTGTTAGTGCATTCGCCCCGGTGTGGGTTTTGGATAATTAATGACAAACGAATTAGGGACTAACATGTTCATCAAGTGATATCTACAGGTGTTAGTGCATTGGTGGAATTAAACGAAAGAATTCGGTGAATGATAGCACCCTAAATTTTATGGACTAACGGCGTTTCGGCTCAAGTGATCCACCCTATTTTATTTTGAATTGAGTCGTAGGAAATGCCGCACTATCAAGAGGGATACAAAATTGACTAGCTAGATGGGGAACAAAAGTGCTCATGTCGATGTTTAGAAGTAGCTTGAGAGACACCGGTTCACACACGTGCAGATAGAGAGGTATTGGTGTTTTGCGGGGTGGACCGGAAGTCCCGGTCCCAGCGGAACCTCCGCTCTCGACCAGGAAGTCCGGGTCGAGACCGGAAGTGTTTTCTCAAACGCGACTGTAGGCTGGGCCTTTGGCTGGCGGGAGTTCGATCGCCTGACCGGAAGTTCCGCTTTGGCCGAAGTCGGTCGGGGACCGGAAGCCCTCTCTCGCTTGCTTGACGGTTCTTTGGGCCTTTAGGCCTGGCGGGAGTTCGGTCGCCGACCGGAAGTTCCGCTGATACGGAAGTCGGTCGGAGACCGGAAGCGATCTCTTGCACGCGATACTGCGTCGGCTGCTGGCCGACCGGAAGTTCGGTCACACCGAGTCTCGCCCTTTTCAAGCCAACGGTCAGATCCATTCGGGCCGGAACTTCCGGTGGCCCTCCACCAGAACTTCCGGTAGTGCTTCGGAGGCCGAAGTATATATACTTTTCACCTCCGTTTCTAACCGTGATGCCAGGCATTTTACTAATTCACTGTTCACCCGTCGTCCCCAAGCTTTGACTCACCCACTCTCTCTCTCCCCTTGCTTCCAAGCTTCAATCTTCGATTGTTTGAGCTAGGGCCGTGAGATTTGAGAGCGGGAGCATCGATCTTCGACTTGAGCACTTGGTTCCCTCGTCTCGCCGGTTGGTTTTGTGTCTATTGCTCTTGGGTTCTTGGAACCCTAGCCGGCTAGGCGTTCTTCGTGGTTGCCCGTGTTGATTTACTTGTGAGGGCACCCTGAAGCGTTTGTATTACCCTTCATCTTAGTGGATATCTCAAGTTTTCCTTTGTGGTTGCTTGAGAGAGGTGACCTAAGTGGTCGGGCCTTGGTGGCCACCTCAACAACGAGGACATAGGCACTCCTTTGTGGGGAAAGCCGAACCTCGGGATAAATCGTGTGTCCCGCGTGCTTGTTGTGGTGGTAGCATCGACTACCCTTGATATTGTGTTCTTTGTATACTCGATTGTCTATTTGTTTGTAGGAAGAAGAACTCAATTCAAGAAGTGATTCCCAAGGGTGTGGTAACTCGTGTAGTTGAAATCACAACTCATTTACTCTGATTTCCTAGTTGTAGGACACCCGAAGTTCAAGTTGGTTTGCAATAGAAGTTTTGGTCTAGACCGGAACTTCTACTCCAAACCACCGGAACTTCCCGTGAGCATCTAACTTCCGCAATTTGAGTTTGTGAATTTCAGGTTTCAAAAATACGCCTATTCACCCCCCCCTCTAGGCCAATTAGGTCCTTTCAAGAATTATAGTTACTTTTGAAATAACAACGTACCTTCTCCACTGGGAATTAAGAGTGGATTTGGTCTGATCTAGTGTAGACGATGGCATTGGTGGTGTTGAGGAACAACCTCCCAAGGATAATGTGCACGTTGTCTTCTGTCATATCCAAGATCGTGAAGTCAGTAGGGATATAGTGAGTATGGATTTTGACAATGATGCTCTCCGTTATTCCCTCTGGAAACCGGGTTGTGTTGTCCGCCAGCTGCAACTGCATATATGAAGGCTAAAGGGTGCATCCAACAAAGTGTTATATACCTTTTTTGACATTATGTTGACAACTGATCCGATGTCATTAAAAGCATGGTAGAAGGAATTCGCCTGATTGTCCACTTGATGGTTGGCATGCCCGGATCTTCCTTCTTGGTTAGGAATGGTGAGGCTAGAAGGTGGTCATACTTATTTTTAATTGCTTTAACTATTTGGATTGTCTTTCTTCCTTGCCTTCTATTCTTGTTCCTCCTCCTTTGAATAGTACTCTTTCTTTCTTCCATTACACTTGTTGGCTTCTATGGAAAGTAAGCTCCCTTTGGATTAGCAGAAGCTTTAAGGATCTTGTTCTTGAAACTGAACTTCTCATTGTTGCCCTTGATGGTGAAACAGATCTTTGCACTTTGTCTATGTAGATGACAACCTTTATGGTACTCAAAAATGGTCGACCCAAGACAATAGGACATCTAGGGTCTCTGTTGATTTCTAGGACCACAAAGTCTACAGAGAAATATGAGCATCTGACCCGTATGCACACTATAACACTCTTAAGTGTTAATTACATTTTGCATGGCATTGCATTAAGCATAAGCATCATTATGCATTTCATTGAGAGCATGTGATTATGCAAGTTTTATATGTGCAACATGCATGTTTGTTAAATGACCTTAAACATGACTTAAAATGTTTTAGATTTTGATATGAAGTAGGGTTTGTTTTCAAACTTTGACCAAAACATGCCTTCATGAGATGATATGTTACATTATGCTTTTATCATGTTGCTAAATACCTTAAAGTATAGTTTTATGTTCTACTCACTTTTTTGGTGTGGAACGCTAAATAAAAGTTGTTGTTTAAACCATATGCTACAAACTTTATTAAAGGGTCTAGGGCTAAATCTTATGTTAACTTGCTCAAACAGTACCCTTAAATTTGAATTTAACACGAAGATGGGAATGGCTTTGAAAATTTTTCTGTCTGGTGTTGTATTTAATTTATTTAGACTTCAAGGCTCTGCAAAATTGTTTTTCATAAATAAAATCATGCCATCTGTTGCATCAATTGTTAGTACAAAGTTTGTACCTTGATAATGTGTAATTGGTTCAGCTGTTGGATTAATGGTTAGCCCTAAATTAAATGCTGAAAATAGCTAATCACTGTTATTGACACTTGGTTAACTGAATTCAGTTTTTCAGTGTGTTTTTAGGTAGGTTTGATGCTTTATATTTTGCAAATGGTTTGGAATTAGCTCTTGATGTTTAAAGCAAATTTGTAGAGCACACATAGCAGATCACAGTAGAGAAATTGGTTTCCCATTTGGGTGCTTGAGCAAAGAGGTAGAGAGGAGGGAAAAAACAGGGTTTCAGTCAGTGAACAGTGCACCGAGAAGCACCTTCTCATCGCCGGCAACGTGCTGGCCGCCGATTTACCGCTGCTGCCATGCCGCGCCCGCGTGGTTGATCACGTTGCGCTGTCCAGGGAGGGATTGGAGGGCCGTGCGCTGCCCATACCGCTGCTAGCCATCGTCCAGCTCGCTGCCGCTCTCCTATCTTCTTTCTTCTTCTCACCGGCGCCATGGGAACGGCCGCCCGGGTTTTGCGCACACGGTGACGTGCTATTGGCCGCGTGGTCGAGCTCGCGAAAACGCTGGCCAACTCTCCTTGCCACCTTCGCCTTTAAATAGCCCACACCGGCTGTCGTCTCTTTCTTTTCTTCCTCCTGCTCGTCGTCGGCCGAATTGTATTCCACTGCAAAATTCGTCCTCGTCCCTCAGTCGTTGTCAAATTACACTTGCCATTAGCTCCGTTGCCCCCTTGCGAGCCGATTGAATCTTGTTGCATCTTTTGGCATCACCGGAATAGACCAGTAGGCCATCTTCTTCCCCGCGGACGGCCAGAGCTCCGCCGAGCTCGGCCTTATCGTCGACCGGCCGTTCTAGTGAGCCATTTGTCTTGCCGTGTGATGCTCTGAGCTCGTCTTGATGTCCTGATCGTGATCAGCTCGATCATTTTATCCCTATGACACAGGGTTCGCCGGAACGCCGTCTCGTCATCGGGTTCACGCCGCCGTCTTCGTCTCCAACGCCGTCGGCCTAGCTCCGCTGCGTCCCTGCCATCGCTGGTCGTTGTTCTAGGGTCGTGGTGAGCCCCTGGATGCAGCGCTGCCGTTATTCTAGTGTCTACCGTGCTCTAGACCTTGAACCACGTCTGCACCGGCGGGTTTGGCGCCGCCGTCCTCCATGGCCACCGCCATGTGTGCTCCGGTGCGTGAGGGGTTGTGGTTAAGGCGTCAGGAGAAGAGGGAGGAAGGAGGAGTCCACTAGTGCTGGCCTCGTCGCCGGCGAGGTCACCGCCGGCGAGAAATCACCGGTCAAAGACCTGCCTCGCCACGGTCAGCGCTTTGACCGGTGGGGCCCGCGTGTCAGCCGCGGTAC
Organism: Chrysopogon serrulatus; assembly: GCA_015844335.1. Classification (NCBI taxonomy): domain Eukaryota; kingdom Viridiplantae; phylum Streptophyta; class Magnoliopsida; order Poales; family Poaceae; genus Chrysopogon; species Chrysopogon serrulatus. The sequence goes on from JADLZL010002582.1 coordinate 307,334, forward strand.
ACTGTGTACGCACGGGAGGAGTTACTGTGCTCGGTTTGAATATTTTCCTGAAAATTGATAAATAGTACTGAAGTTTGTTCTTTTTGTAGATAAATAAATTGATAAGCAGAGATCGAGCTACTTATGAAATGCCTGTGGTGCCTGAAGATTCAGGTCAATGGTTTGCTCTGGCTGCTTGCGTGCAGCCCCTACTTGCAGATTTCCAGCTACTTGTATGGTCAAATGTTTGCTATCTGATGCAATGTATTCAGCTCATTTCTTTGCTATCTGATGTAATACTGCAGTAGTAATAACTAATAACAGCTACTAGCAAGGAACGGGTTCAGTTTCTCCCTTCCGAACTGTCAATATTGTCGGCAGTTTGCTGCCTTCCGAACTAAGGCCTTGTTCACATTTCATGAAAGTTGCAACTTTCATACAACTTTCATGCAACTTTCCCATCACATCAATTTGTACTCGCATGTATAGAGCAGTGTAAATGTTAGTAAAAAATAACTAATTATACGGTTTAGTTGTAAATCACGTGACGAATCTTTTGAGCCTAGTTGGGCCATGATTGGATAATATTTGCCAAATACAAACGAAAGTACTACAGTTGCTCGAATGCAACTTTTTCACCAACTGAACAAGGGCTAAGAAGTTTCTTTTTCTATCAGTTCCTTTTCTCCCCTGTTATTGGATGTTGGGTTTGGATCTGCAAATGTTGATTTTGACAAATTTGTATGTCTATTTTCTGTCAGATTTTATTTAGGTGAGCTGTCATCTTTTAATTGGTGAAAAATCTGATAGATTTTGATACAAGAAATATGTCGTCAGATAGCTAGACTGACCCTTAAAAAATAGGTAATGTTATTACACCGTACCTCATTGATGAGGCTCTCTCTCACCCCCACTACATCTCGCTATACTACACCTATTGCAGTAGTACTGATTGCGAGATCCAATAGCTAGTATTGACCTCGTGCCATTTGACTTCCAATTCAGGCTTGTTTAACACTGAATTGAATAATGACCGGTCAGTTAACAAATTATAATCGCATCTCGTAGAAAACGACCAGACAATTAATAGATCTGATTTAAATGAGAAGAAACTGAAACTAAGAAGATGCTGCCTGGTTGTCACACTGAATTTTTGGTCTAATTTCAACACCCTCTATGATGAGCCCTGACTTCCAATTCAGGCTTGTGTGCTCCTTTAAACGGATTTCGATGGTTCCATCATCTAGATTTCCATTGTAGAAGTCCCCCATTGTCACCTCCATCCATCCATCGCCCCTTACTCTTGGGTAACGCACAATATCTTCCTCTTGCTCATCTTCAAGTGAATCCAGTACATCACTGCTGCCACCAATGTCGTCAGGTGGCGTTTCTCGCATGCGATGAGCACCATCGATTCGAAGGTGAAAATGCGGGAAGTCGTTTTCCTCCTCTTCCAACTCATCATCGCTCTCTTCCTCCTCCTCATTGTATTGTTCCTCATATTCAGTCTCAGACTCCTCATTCTCTTTGTCTTTGTCCTCCTCTACCTCCACATCACTGTCGTCTTCTTCCTCCTCCTCATGCTTCTCATCATCGTCCTCATTCTTATCCTTCTCCACATCTATATCGCTGTCTTCCTCTTCTTCACCATCCTCATTCTCGTCATCCTCTTGGTCCTCCACCAATAAATAGTCTTCTTCTTCTTCCTCCTCTACTTCCTCATCCTCATCGTCCTCATTCTTGTTGTTCTCATCATTTTCCCATTGATGATGCTGCAGCCAGTAGCGGGAGCTTGATCCCAGTCTTCTCCTCTGCGACCTTGCGCGAGCATGCAAGGAGACAGTGTGCCTCGCGGATACTTCACCAGCAATGGTAATACATGCCTCCTGAGAGTCCAAGCCATAGGATCTCTCTCTTAGGCTGAAGACCAGATATGCTGTGTATGTTGTGTTGAGTGACAGCTCTCTGCAGTCAATGGTACCAGTTATGTCTAACCAACAGACATCTATGAGCTCAGCTACTTCTTCAAACCTGTTAATCAAAACAGAAAGCTGTGGCTTTTTAGGGACTGAGAAACAGAAGATCCATACATTCCTTAAGAATGCACTTGATATTTTAACAAGAAAATATACTCCCGTACAAATAATAATGAATGTTAGTTGTTCTAAGTCAATCAAACCTGTTAATTATTTGATAGGCTATGTCCACCTTATATGTTACCATCTTGGCAAAACATGTCATCAGTTACAAAATCTAGAGTCTTTGTTATCAATGAAATCTACACTAGATCGAACCCACCGATATTATCTAGTTGTTTTCCTTCTCTTGTCTTCCAAAAATAAATTTAGAATCATTGCATATTGGTACTGCATATTGGTAGTGTGTGTGCTTCTATATAATTTACCTAGAAAAAGGTGCTTCCTGAAACAATGCAAGCAGGGGCAGATAAATGGCTGCTCTGGTCAGAAAACAGAGAATGCTACAGTGATTGCACAAGTGATAGAACGTGAACTAAATTGAGAAGGAGAAAATCTAAGACATTTTGCCTAGAGGCAAGACAGAAACAAGGGGGATGGGGGCGCTCTAGCATGTAAAACCTTTTATATTGATACTAAGAGCATCTCCAACGGTCTTGCTTATTTTGTTTGGCAAAATTAAGAGTTTGCCAAATTTCAAATAAATATGGCAAAGATCCAAAGAGTCAATCTCCAACGGTTTTGCATTATTACTTGGCAAAAAAGGAAATTCTGGACGCCGGCGGGAGGCGGGAGCCACACGGGAGAGAAATAGCTTGGCGTCGGTAATGCCAAGCGTGGGACGAGGTGTGCATATATGCAAGTCCTTCCCTGCTTTTTGCCAAGTTAATAAAAATGTAAAGCCATTTGAAAAACCGTTGGATATACCTTTTTAGACTTTTTTTGTGAAAACAAGAATGCAAAACCCATTTATAAAACCGTTAGAGATGCTCTAAGTAAAACTTTTCTAACCTTGGCAAAGTTTATATTGACATCTATGATACGAGTTGTTTCCTTTTATGTTTTTCCTTCTCTTTTCTTATTCTGTACAAATTTTGCGACTTCTTAACTTTTTAATTTATTTACAGTGGGGGCTCAAACCTGTCTTTATTAAAAAACCATCTATTTTTTAAACTATGTATCACTATATTAATAGCAAAAAAAGAGACATACAGAAAGTCTCCACACCCCATTCCACACACACACATCTATATTACAAATAAGTCCACTATGAAGGATTAGGCTATCCGCATTCATCATCCTCTACGCATCACGATCATCAAGATTCTTATACATATTTCTTCCGAAGTAAATCATCTTCTATATCTCACTCTATACGAACAACCAACAGCGGCCCTACTTGTCATTCTCTATAAATTTTATCTAAATATATCCATGTGAGATCTTATTTTGAAGGATTTATTGATACGAATTTAATGATGTAATCGAAATTTAATTTGGTATTTTGGTTTGTGAGTTATAACATTTTCTTAGTTAGACAATAGTGGGGTCCGCCTGAATCGCTGCTCATGCGCTGCCAGTCTCTCTCTCTCTCTACTCATTTGGACAGTGGGGCGCTGCGGACAAAGGCAGCGGCGGCTTATTTGGACGCGCTCCGGACAGCAGCAACTGCAGTGGGCCCGTGCCACATGCATCGTACCGGATGGCCGGTATCCGCTGAGAGTAGCAGACTGCGCGCGGTAGTGGACGCTTTTAGCATGCCCGCTGCAGGCCTTTAGTCCGGCAAATTCTGCCTGCAGGATCATTTTAGCGTGCCGCTGCAGGCAGCCTTATACCATTGTGGATTTAGTGGAAAAGTTTTTATGCTGTAGATATTATTGTGCTTTTTATGTAAACGTGGCTATAGAGTTGGAAAGTTTGATTAATGAACGTTCACTTGTTAGCAAGCTTCTAGTTTTGATGTTGCAGTGAACAAACCTGGAATCACGAGAGGCAGTCCTCGTCCAGTACCGAGGTGCATCTCCCCATGTAATGCCCAACGATTTTGATGCCAGCATGTAGGACTTGGCGCCTGTTGTTCTATCCAACCAAAAACTCTGTTTTCATAAAGAATATTAGGTCAACTGGTATGTATATGCATCAAGACAGTTCAATGGCGGATTTTTGGTCAGGTTTTATCTCATAATTGGTTACCGGTACTATTACTTTATTGAAAACTGTAACAACTCCCCTCCTTTTTATAGGCTGAAACAAACATGGAACCAAAAGGGTATGTGAATAATTAGTTAACTAATGCTCCACCAGTTTATGTCTAAGGGATTATATATTGGAATTAAATGGTGAAACTCTAAATTTTTGTACCAAGTAATATTTGTGTTTCACGAATGTTTTAACACAGCTTGATATTTTAGCAATTGATGATAATATTGAAATAAAAATTAATTATCTTATCAAAGACGCAAGTATTGCCACCGACAGGAGGTGTTACAGGATGTGTGTAGTCACCTTGTTTCCTTCGTCAATGAGGATGTGTTGTTCGGCGAGGCTCGTGAAGAGCTCCTTCTTGGTAGATGCGAAGTCCACGTCGATAGGATCGACTGCACGAGTGAGCATGGAACTGCAGTCTGCTGGAATGAAGCGGCCCCACACTTCATCTCTTGACGCCCCTGCATGGAAGGCCTTGCACACAGCGGAGCAGCGGCAGGCGTCAACTGGGCTAGTGAAGGAGATCACATCAGGCAGCAGATCAGGCGGGAAAGGCAGATTTTCACAAACTAGGTCCCTGTCCGTGGTGGTTCCACCTCCATGGCCATCCTCCTCAAGTACCACCCAGGTGTGTGCCATTTTCACACGGACGCTTGGAAACCTTGGATGTCCACTGACGGCACACCATTTCTGAGTAGATAATTCAATGGCGCCATGGAAAGCGGACTCCGCAGCTCTCCTGTCCGATTCACTAGAACCGGTGGCTATGCAGATTTCTCCGGTGATCTCTTTGAGATGTCCAAGATGCTCCACTCCACCAAGCATCCGGCCATATTGCTTTCCCCTCTTTGCTTGGAAACCTAGCTTGAGAGACTCAAGATTGGGCATTGCTCCTGCCCGGAACACCATGCTAAGCACACTGGACCTGTACTTGAAGTACCTGAGAGCTGGGAATGATGCGCTCCGGATGACGACCGCTCCCACACGGGCTACTCCAACGTGCAGGGTGAGCACAACTAGAGCAGGTAATTCACTGAGACCATCGATGTCATTTCTTAGCAACTCCATGATAGAAATTTTAAGAACACGGAGCTGGCAGAGCCTTCCGATACACTTGGGGAGTCTGGTGAAGATGCAGATCTGTGGCGACAACTCGAGCCTCTTGATGCATTCAGGAACAGAGGAGGCGATGATGGATCCTTCCATGGGTATTCTTGCAGCACCCGAAGCTCCAGGAGCCAGGGTGAGTGAATAGAGATCACACAGTTTCCCAACAAAAGTGGACAGAGCATCCAGGTTCCTCTTCAGATGCTCCTCAGATTCTGCTGTCGAACAGCTGAGGTGAAGACACTGCAGGTTCGACAGCCCACCAAGGCTCTGCACGTTATCTTCAGAGTTATGTGCAAGGTCAAAATACTGCAGCGTGTGGAGAGACCTGATGCTGCCAATCCCATCGGGGAGCTTGATCTCGTCTTTGATTCGGAGATGGGACAACCTCGGGAGATCAATAATGTCCAGTGGAACTGAAGATACCCTTGCATCTACTTGGAACGTTTCCAGGTGCTCTAGCCCTGCCATTTCATCAGGAAGTTGTACTGTTATATCACTGGTGATGTTCACATATCTAAGGTGAAGCAATGTACATAGTCTTGTGAAGTCTAGACTAGTGCATCCATTGTGTTCGCCCCAAACTTCAAGGACTAGAACCCGGATAAGCTTGAATTTATATGAAGCAACCACAGGCAAACACTCAAGGAGTCCAAAAAATGCGAGCGATCTAACTTGGGGCATTGCTACAGTTGATGGGCTGGAGGCATGTTTGGCACTGCTTAACTGGAGTGATAATCGACGAACCTTGGTCGAAAGCCCTGCTGTGATATGAGGATAATCTGTCACAGTGGTAAAGTTCGCTTCTTTGGACTTGCACTTAATCATATCAAGTACCATTTGGTGCACTGTACAGGATATGACCCCGTCAATATGCTTGATACGATTAGGAAGTATCAGTCTGCGGTTGACCAGATCATTGAAATAGCTGTCTGCAATTTCTTCTGCATCTTCTTCTGAAGCTGTGCAGATAAAACCTTCAGCTATCCATCGCCTAATCAAAGCAGCCTTTGAGATTATGTAACCCTCTGGATACATACTAAGATATAGCAGGCATGTCTTCAGATGTTGAGGAAGACTATCGTAGCAAAAGTGCATGATTTCATTCATCATCTCTTTAGTTCCAGAACTTGTCAACGTGGCGGATAAGAAATTCTTTATATTGGACCAAGTCCCCAGTGGGGTCTGTTGGATTGCCGAAACTCTTGCCACACCGGCTACACAAGTTGTTGCAAGTGGTAAACCACCACTTCTCCTTGTAATCTCATACGATACTTCATCCAAGACTTTGTCACTTTGTTGGAGTTCAGAACCAAATACTATGTTCATGAACAACTTTGTAGAGTCAACATCACCAAGAGGCTTCATCTTTAAAATACAATCAGACTGATAACCACTACACTCTAGAGCTGCATCCTCCATTTCCGTTGTTATAAGAATCCTACTGCAGTTATTAGATTGAGGGAAGGCTCTAACAACAATATCCCATATGGTTGTTTGCCATAAACCATCAATCACGATGAAGTACCTGAAAATAATACAAAGTAATTAGGAACATTTGCTCAAGTTAAAAACCAATGGGGATTAGTGAAACATTATAGACCTCTCAAGTAGTCACGAATAGAGGGATAATGATTTATACAGCAACCTGTTTTTTTTCCCTGAAGCTGATTTTTCCAAACCTAAAAAACAATTCATGTGCATCTAGGAGTCTGTTGAAAATTTACTGAATCCCCGTTCTCACTTGTGCTTCGATCAACATGAAGTCACCATTAGAGTCATGAGTTATCTAAGTTCACCTAATTAAGTTAACAGAACAAAGTATGTATATTCCTAGAACAATGCGAAAGCGCCAGTAGCCTCAGTAGCACTATAAGGTTCGACTCCCTGTGGGAGCGGTACTATTTAGTGTAAAAAAATTCCTAGAATCATACAAGGAATTTTTGAGCGAGGAATGAAATTATTGATGTAAAACTCGATTGCAAAACATGAAAACAAGAAAAGGAAAGGAAAATAGAATAAATAACAACACAGGAATTTTTGAGCGAGTAATCAAATTATTAATGTAGAAATTGATTGCAAAACATGAAAAGAAAAGGAAAATAGAATAAATAACAACACAGTGCCCTATTTTAGTAAAAGGATTCTAGGAGACAGTTTATGGCTATATTTTGGTGTCGCCAGCAATCCAACATTGGCTAGCTATAAGCCATCTATGTTTCTGTGTTAGATTTTGTGCTGAGGTGAGCAGAGAGGATGAAGAACGAAAATCTATCTACTGCAACCTCTGTCACACAATAAAAGGATTCTAGTGATGCAGAGCGCCGAGGGTAAAATTGTTACGAAGAACACAGGGAGAGTATGATACTGTACCTCTTATCGTTTAGATATCCGTGGATGTTGTCAATGAGGCTTTGCACACTGCATGCACGAGTCGGTCGTTGATGACTCTGAATTTGAGCAAGCACCTCCCACAGGATCTTCCTGATGTTAGGCTTCTGTGAAGCGCGCACAAAAGCGCGGCACACGAATTGTCCTCCAAGCTCTTGGTATAATTGCTTCACAAGTGTGGTCTTCCCAATCCCTCCTTGTCCAACAATAGACAAAACTTCCAAGTCCTGCTTATCTCCACGATTTTTGATCCTGTTCTTAAGTTGGACGATCCTTGCGTCATCCATGCCGACGAGGTTGAAGACCTCATACCGTGTTGGACATGGAAGCTCACGTTGCTCCGTGCCAGAGGGATGGTTATTCCGCACGTTCGCGCTATGATCTTCAGGCTGCTGATACATTTCTTGCCTCTCATCACTCTGCTCCCGCACAGCAGTCCTGTGCTTTGCTTGCTTCCGATGCCGATGCCGTGAAACCCGGCGGCTGGATCCAGATGCTTGCTCCATCTTGGGGTTGTCTGCCACCGAGCTGTCGACGCTGACAGCTTGCGCGGAGAACACAAACGTGGTACTGGAGTCGGAGCTGTCATCATCCTCCAGAAGGTACCTCTCGCGACGATCAATTGCCTCCCGCACCAGGTCCAGCCAGAGCTGTGCGACCTTGTGAATCCTCGTGCTCCGCTTCGTTCTTGGCAGCCGAGAAACCTTAGCACAACCAACCCTGCACCCGCGGCTGTTCCTGTTGGCTCCGGATCTGGCGGCCATCGTCTCGTCGATGCTGTCCTCTATGTCGTAGGACAGCTCACGCACCTCGGTCATCCAGCACTTGGCCGTCGGATCCCGAGCCTTCTCCTCCGATAGCTCCACCAGGGGGTTGACGATATCTTCAACAAGATCCATTTTGAGGCTCTCGATCCGGCTCTTGAACAGCTTGGGCAGCCTGCTGCCATCAGGAGACAGCAGCAGGCTGTCGAGCTTCCTGAGCAGCGGACCCATGGAGCCTAGCGAGGAACTCATCGGAGCCTCCATGGTTTCGATCTCTCCGCGTCCAAGGACAGAAGAATCCTTGCGTGGGGAGGCCGGCTTGATTCGCTCTGTAGAAGCAGAGAATAAAACAGTAATCTTTGGACGAGAGGCTAGGCTTATGAAGCATGAAGGAGATTGGAGAAGGGGAAAGTTAGGCAACCTAATTCCAATGAATTAAGCAATTCTGAAAGAAGCCATAGTTAACAAGCACAAGCCTTGCTGATTAAGGTTGCGGTTGAATGCGTCGGTGTCGATTCCTTAACGAGATTACTAAAAGACATATGTAGCCACAAAAAATAAAATGACCGAGACTATATAAAAAAAGGACAGGACAATAGTGTTTAAGATAGTTGACCCACCCCGGTCGTAGACTTGGTTCGACAGGCTACGGTGTCTTATCGCGTGTATCGGAGCGGTTGCTTTAGAAATTTCCAACTCCAATAGAAAAATAACCATGTTGGCTTGTTGCTACTGTTCATGGAATTCCATGAGGGAAATTTGCCTTTGAATAGTCTCAATTTTTGAACTATAATCTTATTACCAAAAAACCAGGATACGAAAGTCATGCAACAATACAGACCGATATGTTTATTGAATGTCTCTTTCAAAATCTTTACTAAAGTGGCAACCAACAGAGTTACTTCGATTGCGCAGAAGGTAATAAGACCAACTCAAACAGCCTTTTTACCATGCAGAAATATTATGAAGGGTGCTGTAATTCTTCACGAGACGATCCATAAGCTTCACTCCAAAAAGAAAGATGGTGTAATATTTAAAATAGATTTTGAGAAGGCGTATAATAAAGTAAAGTGGAGCTTCCTACAACAAACACTTAGAATGAAGGGCTTCTCCCAAAAGTGGTGTTCTTGGGTGCAGCAATTTACGCAAGGTGGGAATGTGAATATTAAGGTGAATGATCAACTTGGTTCTTACTTCCAAACAAGAAGGGCTTAAGGCAAGGTGACCCTACTATTTAATATAGTGGTGGACATGTTGGCCATACTCATTGCTAGAGCTAAAGAAGCGGGCTAGGTAGAGGGAGTTATCCCTAATCTCATCCAGGATAGTTTGTCTATACTCCAGTATGCGGATGATACAGTGACATGAAATTGATTTTGAGTACTCTTGAGCAACTCTCAGGGCTCAAAATTAATTTTTATACAAGTGAGATTTTTTGCTTTGGTAATGCATCAGATCACGAAGTGTTCTATTCGCAATTGTTTGGGTGTAAGATCGGAAAGTTTCCTTTCCGATATCTTGGTTTACCCATGCATACTAGGAAACTGAGTAATAAATATTGGCAAGTCATTGAAAATAGAATAGAGAAAAAGTTGAGTGGTTGGAAAGGGAAGTTACTGTCGGTAGGGGGCCGACTGGTCCTAATAAACTCGGTGCTCTCTAGTTTACCAATGTTTATGATGTCTTTTTTTGAAATTCCCAATGGGGTATTAGAGAAAATTGATTGTTTTAGATCCAGATTCTACTGGTAGAGTGACCACCACAAACGAAAGTATAGATTGGCTAAGTGGAAAGTTTTATGCCAACCAAAAAATCAAGGGGACCTTGGTATTCTCAATTTGAAATTACAAAATAAGTGTTTGTTGAGCAAGTGGCTTTTTAAGCTAATGAATGAGGAAGGGATGTGGCAATAACTACTGCAGAACAAATATATAAAGGATAAAACCTTAGGAGAATGCTCCAAAAAGTCTTCGGATTCCCACTTTTGGATAGGACTGATGAAGGTAAAGGAGATTTTTATGAACTATGGCTCATTCCATGTAAAGGATGGGTCACAAACTCGGTTTTGGGTGGATACTTGGCTAGGTAACAAACCACTCAAAGATAAACTCCCCTCGTTGTTTAACATAGTACGAAGAAAGCAAGATTCAGTTGGCAAAGTGTTGGCTTCGGTTCCACTTAATGTTTCCTTCCGCCACAATCTGGTGGGTAGGAACTTGCGGGACTGGAACAGGATTGTTGCATCCTTACTTGATGTAAACTTACAAGAGGAACAAGATTCTTTTGTATGGGCTTTACATTCATCAGGAGTATTTTCGGTTAAATCCATGTATGCTACTCTAATTAATAATGGGGTTAGGATGTCACAAGATATTTGGCAAATCAAAATACCTTCGAGAATAAAGATTTTTTTATGGTATTTAAAAAGAGGGGTCATTTTAACCAAAGATAATTTAGCCATACGTAACTGGAATGGTGATTTAAGCTATAATTTCTGTCATTCTCCAGAGAGTATTCATCATCTCTTTTTTGACTGTCATTATGCCAAGTTTTTGTGGCGCTTTGTGCATTTAATATTTGGTTTATCGCCTCCGTATAACTTGGACGATTTGTTTAATAATTGGTCTAAAAGGGGATGCCAATTATAATGCATTCTTATTAACTGCAGCAGCCGCGTTATGCTGGATAATTTGGTTAACAAGAAATAAGGTGGTTTTTGACAAGTGTAGACCGAAAACTTTTTTGCAGGTACTATTCAGGGGAACTCACTGGCTTCGGCAATGGGCAAGACTGCAGCGGCGTGAGGGTTTACAGGGGCAACTCCTACATGTTGTCCAGTTCCTGGAGATGTCAGCGTTGCATTTTTTCAGATCCAATGGATGGTTATCAACTAGGTTTATTGGTCATACTTAGTCAGGAATTTATTCTTGTTTTTGTTATCTCTCAGTGTCGGTGTGAACGTTTGTGTGCTGGTTCTTATGTACCGTGGTTTAACTTTGTAATAATTGGTGCGATTCTACCTTTTGGTAGATGAAGCCGGGTATAAAGTATTCTTTATCTAAAAAAAAATAAACAAGGATGATACCTTTCAGGAAAACGAGGATGATAAATCATGAAGCGATCCAAAATTTGCAGGCGCAGACTCTTCTGTGTAATCTCTTTGTCAGTCTCCTTTTTCTTTTTGCTTTGTTTTCTTGGTCTTGTAACTCTCTTGACTTGTTTAACAATTTTTTTTTTTTTGTAAAGGCTACAGCCCCTCCAGATCCTAAAAAAAAAAATCTTTTGTGTGACCCCTATGATACTAAATTAAAAAGAAAACACCATCAAACCTAGCGCAACAACAGAAAACTTCATTTGATAGGGCATCCTTGAGCACGAAGCGTGCCCAAATGTCAATATCAGTATATTTGGAAGTTACAAATCTGCACACCATATATGTGCATGTGATAGTCAGCATCAATGAGCCGTCTAAAAAAATTAAATAGAATTTGGTAGTCTAATAGGTTCACTATTCGACGGTGGCTTTTTATTTCTATAGATGGTTTCTCTTGATATTGGCTAGTCGAAATCAAACGGTTCTGAACCCACCAATAATGGTTTTTCTAACTAAACCGCCACTAGAAATCATGTATTTTTAGTGACGGTTTTGTTAGAAAAACCGCCACAAGAAATCCATTGGTATTGGCGGTCTTCCAAACAAAACTGCCAGAACCACCATTACAAATACATCCATCACTAGAAAAAATTTGAAATTGATTTTTTAGTTTTTTAAATAACCTTATATGAAAAAACCACCAAAATGAAAGTTGTATATCTCGAAAAGTTATGAAACTTTATAGTTGACAACCTTTTCATTTGAAATCATCTTGTCATCAAAAACTACATTCAAATTTGTCAAATTTGAAATTTAAATTTTGTAAACAACCTCGGATGAAGAAACTACCAAAATAAAAGTTATAAATCATGAAACGTTATGAAACTTAGTAGTTGACAACCTTTCATTCGAATTCGTTTAAGGCCTCAAATAATCAGTTTATGCTCGGTTTAGGATAATATGTGTGGAACCAAACTCTAATATAAACACGAATGAGTGATGTGTGGAGTGGTAGAGGAAGCTATGCGCGAGAAAGATCAGGGAGGTCGCAAGTTCGAATCCCGCCGGCTACATAGCGTGTGATTTTACATGAATTGACCTCGGACAGAGACGGGCAAGGTGGCTGGCTAGTGGGGGGCCTCCCGCTGGCTACTACATAGCATGTGATTTTACATGAATTGACCTCGGACAGAGACGGGCAAGGTGGCTGGCTAGTGGGGGGCCTCCCTAGGTTTTTTTTGCTATTTTTTAGATTCAAAATTATGAATTCTGAACAAGCATTTGTAGTGGCGGTTTTCTTATGAGAACTGCCACAATAAATCAGATTTGTACTAGCGGTTCTCAAATCATCACTCGTGAAAAAACTGATTTTCACCGGCCTCTCTCATCTGGCGGGTTCAAAAACGTCCATGAAAATGGCTTTACCACCGCCACTACAAACCTTCTCTGTACTAGCATTTGATTATAGTTTTACATGCTTAGCATGCAACTAATGCAATAAAAACATGAGCAAATACATTGTCTCTATCTCAAACCACCGGCACTTACACTCTCAATCTTCTCTGTACTAGCTGAGTCAAATATTTTTACACTACCAATGGTCATATAAATGACCACCAGCAGTATCCAGTGGTAGCTACATTTATACGCAGACATAACTCATTAAATAAAGTTAACATAGAGTAAGCAAAATAAAATAGACACAAGACATTCACACTCACCTAAAGTTGGGGGTAAAAATCAGGTGCCTTGGCTGAGGAAGTTCGCCGCCATTCATCGTAACAAAAAAAACTGAAATAAATAATGCAATAAATATAGAACCCCCATATATATACCATCAAATATTATATATTAGAGAAACATGTAAAAAATTATCAAGAAATAATGTTGCTAACAAAGACTATAAATAATGTTGCACATAATTTTTAAAGGATTATTAACTATTATCATGAAATAGTGTAAACTATCAAGTGTTTTTTTGATCTCAAATGGAATTCTAAAATATTTACCATTATTCTTAATCTACAAAACCATAAAAAGTTTGTCTATTTCATGACCACGAAAGGTATATAAACTATCCAGTGATGAACTACTATAATACTTGCCGGTGTGTACGCGGTTAGCGTGCATGTGATTAGCATGTCCGTGCATGTTAGATGACCGAGCGTGAGTAACATATGACATGTAGGTAAAGAATGTACCTTAGTATTGCCCTATGTATGAATCTTGACTATTTCTATGAATCAATAAAACTCGATGGGCATTTCCTCAAAAAAATGAACCTTGTCTACATTTAGCTTCGTATAAATGAGGATGATTAATCTTATAAATCAACCAGTTGTAAGAATTCTATTAACAGTGGTGACGAATTGGAACCATATAACTGACTACTCGAGTACGACCCGTCCTTAACCCCCTAGCCCACGGAAAGAGTCTTAAATAATGCTGAAAGGAACATTAACCAACTACGTACTATTTATTTCTTGGAGGAAGACTTGAGACTTGAGAGACGGGTCAGTCAACGCCAATGCAAGTTGTCTTGGAGGTTTCCGTGAACCATCACCCCAGCAGTTGAGCTGAAGGATGAATTAATAAATTCTCGACATGGACACCGCACCTTTTTTTGTCAGATTCCGGATCGGCTCTTGGTTACAACAGCTGTGTTTGGTTTACAACCACCCGGAATCTATTGGATTTTTTTTTATCTTGATTACAACAAGCAGACTTAGAAAATGCAATTCCAAATTTATCTTGGAGAGTACAATCTTGTATCTATTTTACCTTGCTGAAATGATGCAGTACTTGATTAAAAATATTATTTGTATTGGCGATCAATTCCATAAAGCTGTTCGGCAGGACTTATGAGCCGGCTGATAAGCTAAAATACTGTATAAAGAGCTAATTTTCTGTGAGAAGAAAATACTATTGGGTTATAAGCTGAAACGGTTTTTTAGCCAAAGGGCCGTAGTCTGTCGTATGCTAGGTACTCTTGCCACCACAGACTCGGAGTGCTGTCTGTCCTTTGTCCGGCAGTGTGTAACTTTCTCATGCGCGGACAGTCCGGTGCTGTGTTTGTTTTTTGTTCGTCTTTAGTGCAGTCTCCAGCTGCTGTCTTTCATCTTGTCTTAGTTCTAGTTTCTAACAGTATTTTATTATTTATTTATTTATTTATTTATTGTTTGCTTCCCCAGTATTTTAACCTAATTCTAATCACTCCTAGAATCAACATATCACATGTTAGCATGTTTGATATTGGTGATTAGTCGAGAGGATCTTTATGTAGAAATTAGGCTATAGGCCATCTTGACGTGAAGAATTTTTATTAGCTTCTATTTGGACAATTTGAACCCTCGACCTGCCTCTATCGTTGTTCTAGAAAAAATGGTACAATTTGTGGAAAGTAAAAAACACTTGTGGTAATGAGTGATGAACTTCCTCCATTATAAAGTATATGATGTTTTGTTTTTTACATACTTTATTTTTATCATCAATCTAAACATAATGTTTATCTAAATACATAGAAGAAGATATGCATCTAGAAAAGTTAAAAACGTATTATAATTTAAAATGGTGGGAGTACTACCGATTGATGCTACCAACCGGTTGTGAAGCATGGTGATATATAAAACTTGGACAAGAGTGTGTTGATAAAACTTGGACTAGAGTCTAGATCCTTGATCTGCAAGAGTATTCAATTGTTTCACTAGATAAAAAAACAAGATCCTATGAGACAAAAAAAAAACCTTTTCCACACATTTGATTCTTCTAAAATATTCGAGAAATGGAGAATCTCCTCAGTTCATCGCAAAAAGTTAACTGTCTACTCGATATCTAAGTATTATTAATCAGGAATAAAACTGCCAGAACCACCATTACAACTACATGATTTCTAGTGATGGTTCCTTAAGAAAACCGTCACCAGAAATAATTTGAAATTGATTTTTGAGTTTTTCAAATAACCTCATATGAAAAAACCACCAAAATAAAAGTTGTATATCTCGAAAAGTTATGAAACTTTATAGTTAACAACATTTTCATTTGAAATCATCTTATCATCAAAAACTACATTCAAATTTGTCAAACTTGAAATTCAAATTTTGTAAACGACCTCGGATGGAGAAACTAGCAAAATAAAAGTTGTAAATCATGAAAAGTTATGAAACTTAGTAGTTGACAACCTTTTCATTTGAATTTATTTAGGGTCTCAAACAACCAATTTATGCTTATTGACGGTAGATAACGTCAACATTTAATAGTGCAATAAACATGAGAAATAATCTATACACGTGCAAATATAAAATTCTAGGGTTTTATATCGATAATTTCTATGAGTTGTGGTGAATTATTATTTTTCAGAGATTATTCCAGAAAATCGTGAAGAAGGACTTAATTATCGATGAATTATCAAAATTATCCCACGGTGAAACATGCATCATTAGGCTCTAGAAGGCATTAGAAAGCAAAACACCAAAGATGGGCCCAAAAGGCCACAAAAGGGTGCCGGGCGGCATGGGCCCTAGGGCCCGCCGGCACCCCACCTTCACCCTCACTTTCGCTTCTGGAAGTGTCCACAACCGCCTCCAAGGATGCATATCCACTGTATGTGAAGTCGGTTTGATCCAAGGGCTTGTATGTATCCCATCGGGCTATATAAGAAGACTCCTGGCCCCCTATCTAAGGCATCCCTGTAACCCTAATTCATTATCTCCAGTTGAATCAGCCGAGAGGGGTCCCTATGAAAGGATCTACCTCTTAGAGTAGCTATCAAGACAAGAGTAGTCCTCAATAGGTCTAGTCTTTAGAAATAGAGAGAGGAGTTAGATAGTAGAGTTCTAAAGGAGTTCTGGCCTGTCGGTGTTTTTCTTCGGCTGTATTCTCTGGGATCAAGTTCCTTCGTAGGGGACTTGCTTCTGAGGTTTCTTTAATAATCGACTTCTTATTCAAGTAAGCATCATGTTTATATTATTCTTCTAGTTTATAATTTTTTTGAGTGCTTTAGCCTATAGGACACTGTAGATTGAAGTAGTAATTATAGGTGTAAGCGTGGTGCTTAGATCTAGATTACTTGTGAGTGCCCTTTGTCTTTTCAGATCAGTGGTAAATCACGAAGGTGACTTTACAGTTTCATTGAATCCTCTATAGTCCACCTCCTGTTAGAAGGTTTTGCAGCCTTATAGATACTAGTATGGGAGAACTCTGATTTCTACCCCTATTCAAGTTATCGGTCGTGTTAGGATATTAGAAGACACCGTTTATCGAGATTTGAATTAGAAAGGTTTTATCTCTGCCTTCTCTATGTTGGTATTTCTTATGCACAATTAAAATACAAAGAATTCCGCCAGTGCACAGAACACCATTGTAGCATTTTACCGGGAGTATTCCAGGTATTGTTATTTATATTTTACCACTGGGAAACAATGGTTAAAGATATTGATAGTTCACCATCATGTATCTACTAACTAGTATACCAACTAGATTTAAATAAGGGTAAAGGGTAAATGATAAGAGTTATGCATAATATCACACACAGAGAAGAATTCTATAATATGAGTAGTCAAGCTAACTTAAGAGGAACTAGAGAGTTCAAGGTTCCTATGTACTTGTTGACGGTAGATAACGTCTATTTTTAATCGTCAATCTTCCTTGCAAAATACAACAGTATTATAGAATAGGAGGTTACTACTGGCAATTTTCATGAGTTTTGGTGAATTGTTTATTTTTTAGAGAGTTATTCAGAAAGCATATAAAAGAGGATTTAATTGCATAAAAGACATGAAATTTAACCGCGATGGAAAATATCGGCATTGGACTCACCCCACCTGTCATGCCGATCGGCCTGCCCCTGTGGGTCTCACCTGTCATCTTCTGCGTACCTCTCCACCACCTTTGAGGAAGCATCTTGGCCCTGTATTAGGTCGGTTTCATCTAGCGGTTGATGTTCATCCCACCAGGCTATAAATATGGGCCTGTACCCTCCCCCCCGGGAGGAGGCCAGATCAAAAGATTTGAAGAGCCAGTAACCCTAATTCATATCTAGTAGAGATCTAGGCTAGCAATCAAGAAAGACTAGTTCAATCTAGAACTAGTTCTTGTTTAGAGATTAGAGAGAGAGAGTTGGAGAGTAGGGTTCTAGAGGAGTTCCGGCCTGTCGGTGCCTTTTCATCGCTATATTCTTTAGGATCAAGCTCCCTCGCCCGGAGTTTGTATCTAGATCATTTGGTAGTCAACTTTTGATTAAAGTAAGTGTTTTGTTCATATTGTTCTTCTAGTTTGCAACTATTATTGAGTTCTTTGATCTTGATAGCTTCTAGATTAAAGTAGTATTTCGTAGCGTAAGTGTGGTGCTTGGGCCAGGTTTACTTGTGAATGTCCCCTTATTTTTCGGATAGTGGTAGCTCGCGAAGGTGACATAGCTTCGTTAAATTCTCTGTAGTCCACTTTCCGTTAATAGGTTTGGCAAGCAAAAGATGCTTGGTAGGAGAGAACTCTGATTTCTACTCCTATCTTATTAAGTTATCGCTCGTGATCATATGATATAAAACAAATACTTACAGAGATCAGAACTAGATAATCCTTTGTGTTCTTCTTGTTCTCGCTATTTTCTAGCTTGATTGTGCATTGGGTTAAGTTTATATACTTAGTCATCATCACCTACTGCTCCTTTGGGTTTGATATTTAAAACCGGATTTATCTTGGTGAAGTGCTACAATGGTATTGTATCTGGCGTGCTTACGAATAATCTTATTTCTTATGTGTATTTAATTAAATACCAACAAGCATTTTCGGCGCCAAGCACGGAGAACGGTTTGCTGAGTTGACTTTAAATTTAGCTTAATTCCTGTATTATACTTTTCCTTTTTATTTTATCTTTAAGTTTTCAATTTTGCTTTGGAAACATTACACGCTTTGGAAACATTACACACTCACAACACAGAGGCAGGCAACAAGCAAACAACATATCATTCAAAAGTCCATCAAATTAATTTCAAAAATTTAAAATTTAAAATTTTTCTAAAACTAAATTTACACTTACATAAACTAAACTTGAGAAATTTTATCCAATTATTAAAAATTTATTTTATTTTATATTTTCTAAGCACAACCCAAAATCAAAAATTTTAGGGTGTGACATGGAGGGACTCATTTCACCGACAAGAAGTTTCATAACTATTTGAGGGGTCATGGCATCCGTCATAATGTTGCTACTCTATATCATCCTCAAACAAGTGGTCGTAGAAACATCAAACAAATAAATCAAGAATATTCTACGTAAGACTATAAATAAAATAGAAACTATGTGGAAAGATCGTTACACGAAGCACTTTGGGCTTACCGAACTGCTTACAAGACATCATTGGGCATGCCACCCTATCAACTAGTGTACAAGCCATCTACCTGCAGAATTAGAGCACAAGGCTCATTGGGCTATCAAGAGATGAAATATGGATTTTGAAGCAGCTGGAGGGAAAAGAAAAATGCAGTTATCAGAATTAGAAGAATGGAGAGAAAAGACTTATCACAATTCAAAGCTCTATAAAAAAAGAACCAAAAGATGGCATGACAAGAGAATCAAGAAGAAGAAATTTGCATCCGGAGACATGGTATTACTTTTTAATTCTAGGGTTAAATTATTCGAGCTCAGAAAGCTATGAAGCAAATGGAAAGGACGTTTATGGTGGTTAACGCATCATCGCATGGAGCGGTAACTCTACAATCATATGAAGGTATATTATTCAAGGTAAATGGTCATCGTCTTAAGATTTTTCTAGAACCTACTAGACCTCCAGAGGTAGTTGATGGGCTTGACTTTATTCAATTGCCCTAATTACATCTCTGCCATTCACAGTATTGATCCGAATCTTTAAACAAATTTTATCGGGAAGTAAATGGAGTACAGAACCACCGTGAGAGGATGCCAGGTGGGGCCGGCCGGTCTTATCCATGGTGCTGGGCGGCACCCCCTGTCCTGCCTCGTGACGCCCTGACTCTCTACACCCTTCTAGAGTATTCCTCAACAAAGCCCCGTACCCCATTCAGTTTCGTGATCGTACACAATCTGCAGGATAGTTCTGACCCCTGCTGTAGCCTGTTGCCCATATAAATACACACCTAGACCCTCCTCAACCTAATTCCATCCAAGCCTAATCTCTCTCCTTCAGAGAAAAACCTCTCCATCTAGTTCTAGTTCTAGTTCCAATGGCTGGGAAGGAGATCATCATCTTCGGTGCTGACCTCAACAAGATCCTAAAGGACGAGTCGCTGGCCATCGTCCCTGCGTAGCCTAAGCCTCTCACTGTCATCTACCTAGAGGAGCTAGCAGAGGTGCCACCACGTCAGAGCTATGAGCAAGCCTACTACGCTCAAGCTCAACATACACTGCCTGCACCTCTAGCAAGGCTGCTCTTGGAGGATTTATCCAAGGGGAAGCAGATTGTTCTTTCCCAAGGTATACAGTTGCTACCCCCAAGCAAGGTGAAGAGCTTGTTAGCATGAAAACTGACAAGTCTAGAGGCATGTCATGCATAAAGTACAGAACTACTCATCTCACGCTTGGCGGTGTTCGCGCTAATGAAGGTCAAGTCCACTACACCGACAAGAAGCCACCACCACCAAAGAAAGTTGCATCATCCTCTGCTGCAACAGGAGCTGAGCCTGAGTGTCCTAAGCCTACTTTGGCTATGCTTGAAGAGAGACTCAATTCTCTCTCTCGTGTGGTCTCCAGCCTGTAGACATCTAGCAACCTCAGTATTGCCACCATGAGCTCTACGACCACCCGGATTCAGACCAATGCCAAGGAGATTTGTGTACTTAGGACGGATAATGAGAAGCTCAAGAACACAATCAACGCTCTTAGGAGGGTGTAGCTACTCTATCTATCATGTAATAAGGCACAAGTGAGTTAGAAAGAGTCAGTTAGGTTAAATGAGTCAGTTATTAAAGTTAGGTTAAAAGTTAGGTTAGTCGCCCTAAAAATTAGGGCAGTTATCAAGCTCAGTTGTTAAAGCGTCAGTTATTATATATATCATAATGAATAAAGTGCCTTAGTCTTATTAATGTTTTTGCTATCTACTATATCTCTATTTTTGGTATGTGTGTTTGTCTCCACATGTTGCGCAGAAAAGTTTACAGGAAGAAGAAGTGCGGGGGAGACACACCGAGATCATGAAAATCAATTCGCTTGAGAAAACTGCACGATTCGGAAGACAATAGATCCAGGACCACGCACGGCGAAGTGGGCCTCGAGGGGACAACAAGGGGTGCCACCCGGCCTCCCTCATTGGGCTGCCGGCCCACCACCTCTTCCTCTTCCGTCTGCTTTCATCCACGGTCAAGTTTGAGCCCAATACTACATAAATGCATATGTTTAACTTGTCATTTTGATCTGAATTAAAAATCACATATTAGAACACTTTTAAAGAGATAAAAAGGTTGTTTAATTTATGACTTAAGAATAAATTCACATAATTCTTTTCCTGAAAGTCATGTTACTATTGGAAACTTACTTATAGGGACCTCATGGTTTCTTAAGTTGTTGAGGAATATGATATAGCAGAATAATGAGAATTTGATTCTTGATGTTGTCTTTGGAGAAATTTTATTTCAAAAAGTAAAATGATTAGCTATTCTTCTCCTTTGTAGTAAAGCAATGTCCTGCCAATGCCATATATAGGATAGGCATACTTTCTACATATACTACGTGCTTTGTATTGAGTTTGATCAACCTTTGTAACCCTAGTAGAGATTTGTCATACTTTTGAATCAAGCACCACATCCATATATGCACTGCTCTACTCTGGAGCTGGCACAATCATATCATACCAGTCAAAAATGTTTTGCTCATTCATTGAGAGTAAACACCAAACATATTTCTCAGAGGATAGCCACCAAAATAAATGCCCCAAAGTTTTGTTATTGTCTCTCAATTTCTCAAATGCCAAAAGTAGGTGTGAGCTATGCAAAAGTAAAGTTTTGAAAAGAAAAAAAGAACAGGGAGTATAAAAAATGGACAAGTGTCCAAAAAATGAAAATAATGGGTACTTAGATGCCTGCCTCCTGAGTAAAAAAAAGAAAAAGAAAGAAATGATAGCTCATACTCTCTGGCTAAGCTTATTTATAAGAGAGATGTCTTTCAAGGAGCATAGTAGAATTAGGTCCATCATATTTTCGCTAAAAAGCTTGATTCAGCTTTATAACTTATTTCTCTCTGGATTCATTGTTTGTTTACAATACATGTGATGTAAGTATATTCTCACGTTTCTACCTAAGATCCACATAAGCTTTTAGAAATAGGATGGTAAGTATCCAGAAATACTACATATAAGCGATTTGAGAGTTCTACAAAAGGAGAAGGAAAAGCTATGCTTTGTTTTCAAAATCTTTTAAACTTATTCTCCAATTGACATCACTAAAGAAAAGAATGATCTATTTTAAGTTGTTCTACTCTTCAACCACTCAAAGATCAATGGTAGACACTTTGAATTCTGCAGTACATGGATGACTAGAGATAGTTTTATGCTGGAAGTGTTCTCAAGTTATGTCATCTTAAATAGTCTTTACTCTCTAAAATTATCTTTAAAACCAACCTTTTCTCGAGGACGAGTAAAAGCCTAAGTGTGGGGGAGCTTGTTGATGGTTGATAACATCTATTTTTAACCGTCCACCTTCCTTGCAAAATACCACAATATCATAGAATAAGAGGTTCTTACTAACAATTTTCATAAGTTTTAGTGAATTGTTTATTTTCCAAGGAGTTATCCAGAAAGTATTGTTGACGGTGGATAACGTCAACATTCATTAGAACTTTAGACACAAGAGGATACAAGAAAACACACTAGTCTAGGGTTTTAACTGACAATTTCCACGAGTTTTGTATATTCTGTATTTTCTAGGGATTATTCCAGAAAAGCTGAAAAGAGGGATTCAAGTGCAAAATAAACATGAAACTTATCCGCCATGGGAAATATGACGAGAAGACTCAGGAATACTGAAGACACCCGAAGCAACAGAGGGCGACCCACCGGGGGGGGGCCGGCCGCCCCACCATGGCGCCCCCCGGCCTCCTCCGTGGTTTCGGCCCTCCATCCGGAAGCTTCCTCCACCGCCTCCCGATGCATCTCGGCCCTTGGTTAAGTCGGTTTAATCCTCGCGGCTCACGCCGCATCCCACCGAACTATAAATACGTGGGTAGACCCCCTCTGGAAAGAGCCAATTCATTATTCATCAAGGCCTCAAGCCATCAAGCATCAAGAAGCCTTCTAGTTCATCAAGAGCATTCTAGTTTATAGTTCTAGTTAGTTAGATCAGAAGTAGAGGAGATCTAGTTCTTCATCGGGGGAGCCCCAAGGCCTGCCCTGAGCGCAGGAGTTCGGTATAGTTCTAGTTCTTTCTTTCTTATTGTATTCATTATTCAGATTAGGGAGACATTACTCTTAATAGTTCATTATGTTCTTAATTGCAATAGTCATTGTCTACTTTGATTATATGTCTAGTTTAGTTGGTTTGATCTTATTGAATTTATGTAACTGCTCGTATAGCGTTTATCCAAATGTACACTGGGTAGATGATAGACGATATGTAGACGTGGTGTCTAGATATCTCGTTTATCTGCGAGTGCACCCTGACATGCTGGGACGTGTGGTAGTCCACGTAGGTGACAGCTACGTTGGTTCCTCTGTAATCCACCCTCCGTATGTAGGACAGCAGGGCACGGTCGCGAAGTGGGATAATGTCTCTGCGCACATCCTTCCTAGTTGATGCCCCCTTACATGTGATAATGATATAGGGTTAACTTAACGATGATTTCTAGATGTAGTTGCATTAATTAGAGTTATTCATTGATGTAGTTATAGAATTACCTTAGAATTAACTCCCTAGTTTATCCAATGGCTAACTATGATTATGATTAGGAAATGCTCTAACGATTATCTATAATTATGATACTTGATTATGCTATCACCCGTATTATCTATATTTATCTTGTGACCTCTGCCTCGTTATGAGTAGAGTAAATGACATTGATAATATCACTTATTCATGGTATATAGTCTCTTATCAATATAACAGATAGAGTTTATAATAAGCTTTCCCAGTGGTATAAATATAAATCGACAACCTGCAAGAACTCCCTAGGCAAAATGCAACAATGGTATAATTATCTGTCCACTTGTAGAACCTATTTAGTCTATATTCATATCTCATATTTCTGCCTAGTCATATTGAACAATACATGTAAATCTATATTTATTCCTTAGCAGTATAATTAGGGATAACAACTTAATTCATGCTTAGGAATGCTAGTGATAAATAAGTGGCTAGTTGCTAATGACAAGTTAATTTAATACCATGTGTTTCTAATCTCGTTAATTAGTAATCACGTTAGAAATACCAACAAGCATTTTTGGCGTCGTTGCCGGGGAAGGCACAATAAACTTAGGAAATATTGATAACATATATACAAAATGGATAAAGTCATATTACCAACTGATCTCTAACTCAAACAGGTACACCCTTCGTTGTTATCATTTGCTTATCTTATGCAGGGTGATGAATGAATGGTTTTTCTCTTCCAAAGAACTTCACTGACGATCCAGAGAAACTCCTTAGAAAGAAGAGGTTTGTAGAAGCAAGGGACAAATTCGAGTCACCATCAAGAACACCCGTTGCTGCTCAAGCTAGCCCTTCCGAGGAGCCAGCTCCAACACTGGAAGAAGAATTTGAAGAATAAGTAGGAGAACAAAATGTAAGAGCAATTAGAGAGAAAACCTAGCTCCCCGTGTTTGAAGACATGGTGAGAAGACACTGCGTGAGTTCTCTCCGCCCCAACAATAGCAAACATCCGGACCGACCAGCAATCAAGACCGGGGAGAATGGATTCGAGCTCAAGCCTGCTCTCATCACCATGGTTCAAGCCAGCCCAATTCTATGGAAAAGCTCATGAAGATGCAAGTGCACACCTACAACACTTTCTTGAAATCGGCAAAGACCTTCACGATCGAGGAGTACCTAGAGATGCTATTTTACTCCGTCTTTTCTCGTTCTCATTATTGGGGAAAGCTAAGCAATGGTTCTACATCAACAAAGACAAGAACACCACATGGGACCTGTGCTCAACCGCTTTCTTGGTAAAATTCTTTCTTACCGCCAAGACGAACGCTCTGCGTGGGAAAATTGCAAGTTTTCAACAACAACATGATGAATCATTCACTGAAACATGGGAACGATTCCAGAACTACATAGAAGACTGTCCTCATCATGGGATAGAGGAGTGGCTATTAATGCAGACTTTCTATCACGGGCTTGTCTCTAGCACCCGTGAGTCTATTGATGCTGCAGCTGGGGGAGCTTTCCTGTCACTTAAGCTCTCAGATGCTAAAGCAGTTGTCGAGAAGATGGCCTCAAATTCAAGCTGTAATGAAGAACGTACTCAACCCCACAAGAAAGGAGGAGGAATCCATCATCTCAAGGAAACTGACATGGTCACTGCCAAGCTAGACCTCATTATGAAGAAGCTCGATATAGAGAAGAAGGAAGTCATGCACATCAATGATTCTCATATGACATGTGAAGAATGTGGAGACTATGGGCATTCGGCTATCAGTTGCCCTACACTGCAAGAGGATGTGAACTTCATCAACAACAACACCTACTATCGTCCTCAACAAAACCAAGGGTGGAATCAGCAACCTCAACAAGGTAATTACCAAGGTAACAACCAAGGTAACAATTTTAATAATTACAATCTTCCACCTTCAAGAGATTTAGTTGCTAGTCAATCTAAATTGTTAGACCAAATGACTAGAAAGATAGCTTCAAATGATAAAACATTAGAAAATATAAATACTAGATTGGACACCTTTGCTTCTCGCTTATAAAGAATCAAAGATGCTTTTTAATAAAATGTTAGAATCACAATTAGGTTAGTTAGTCGCTGCTGTTCCTCCATTGGAGAAAAGTAAGATTCCAAGCCAACCGTAAGATTTAGAAACCGCTAACCTTGTTGATATTCACAATGCAACCCAATATCATATTGAGCCCCAAGAGATGTGTAAAGTGGATTGACCATTCTCACCGAGAAGATGGGGAGACCCCGGAAGACCCTGTCATTCCATCGCTATAGGATGTCACAGACTTTTTTAGAGGCTATCTGCGATTTCGGCGCTAGTGTCAACATCATGCCCAAGGTAATCTATGAGAAAATATTAAATGATCCCTTGTTGTACACAAATATGCGTTTGTAGCTTGCAGATTAGTTCATTTGCTACCCTGAGGGAGTACTAGAAGAAGTTGTGATCAGAGTGGGACAATCATACGTCCCCCGTTGACTTTGTGGTCATGGAGACAGAGTAGATGAGAAGGCACCCATAATTTTGGGTAGACCATTCTTGTGCACAACAAAAGCCATCATCTATGCGGAACACGCTAAGATCGTCCTATCCATTAAGGACAAGAAAGAAAGATTCACATTCAAGAACCGCGTCCTGAAAGCTCCTGCCGCCCCGAAGCAATTCCATCAACAAGAAGAGCAACCACGTAAATCGAGTGTCGAAGAAAAAAGAACAATAGAAGCAATAGAAGATGGAGGGAGATCAAGCATGCACCTGAGGAGACTACTCAACTAATCACTGCTCTCAATATAGAAAATGATCATATGCTGCCCAAGCCATTTCCAACCAAGAGAGGTGATCCAGGTATCCCCATCATTGAATGCACAATCAAAGACACCACCTTCACCAACACCATCTACGACACCGGATCAGGCTGCAACGTAATGTCAAAACAGGTATATGATGATCTATTTGATAATTTACCTTTATACCCAATATTTATTCAGTTGCAGATGGCGGATCAATCACTAAGGTTCCCCGAAGGAGTGGTCAAGGATGTCATGGTAAGACTTCAAGGGCAATATATACCTGCAGATTTTCTAGTTCTTGATATACAGGGAGACGATGAATCCCCGATCCTTCTGGGAAGACCATTTCTCTACACTGCCAACGCGAACATCTACATCGGGTCCGAACAGATCCACTTCAACTTGCCCACCGGGAAGGTACGCTGTCAATTTAGAACACTTATTAACCATGAGCAGATCAGGAAGCAACGCAACAGGAGAAGACGCCAAGGCCACCTCAGGCTGCCCAGCCTCACTGTGGATGGGAAGAATTTCCTGGCAAGATTGTGAAGTATGAAGATCGCTTCACGGAGCAAGAAGAGAACATGCAAGCACCCCGCTGGAGTGAGTGGGAAGCGGAAGCTGAAAGGATGGACCAGGTCGCCAAGGAAGAAAAAAAAGAAATCCTAGCACGACTAGAAGCGTGGGAGAAGGAAAACAAGGCTGAAGAGCTGGAGCTAGAGAAGAGAGAAGCAGAAGAAACAGAAATGAGATAGAAGGAGAAAGAAGAAGCATGTGCTGCACCACCACGAGACGGGGAGTTGACTGAGGTGACCTCAGATGATGAACCCACCAAGTAAGTATTATTCTCCTTTGTCTAAGTCCCGCTGGGTAGACTTTAAATTCGCACCCTAGCCATAAGGTTAGAATGATAGTTATCTACTTAAGTCCACTAGTAAGTATACTTTAATATATAGTAGCATAATTATGTTTGCACATTAAAATATAAAAATAATAAAAATATTTACTTGCATTATCTATTGCATTATAAATACATAAGCCCCATGTAAATAAACTTATGGTACTCCCGTAGGAATATTTACCGTGGTGGCATAAAAAAAAAAAAATAATAAAAATAGCATTCGTATTTAAATTTCTGCATCATAAACAGAAAAATCCAAAAAAGAAGGGAAATATGAAATCCCGCTTAAATTTGATAATATGAAAATCTGCTCATCAAGATAATCAATTACTCTGTGGTGACCGCTAACCCATTATTAAATTTGAGCCTCGAGTTTTGGTTTCCTTTTTTTGTGTGGAGTATTCATGCAGGAACAAATATTATGACAAGGAGAGAGTCTATCGGTGGCAACCACCAGTGTCGCTATTGGTTAGCTCGCCTCAAGGACATCTACATCAAGTATTGCAAACATCCATTTTGGGGAGGCATCCCCTAGTTATCAGGTGACTCGCACCTAGGCGATTATTGAGTTTACTTTATATAGTCATAAAATACCAAAAAAATACGTGGGCACATGAAGGTCCACAAGGTCATAGAGTCTTTGTTAGGTTATTAATTTAAAACAATAAAAAGATATATAATTATTCAAAACCAAATAAATATTTAGCTATAAATATTTAGAGTATATTTAAGATATTCTGGGCTAGAGCTAATTAAAAATTTGATGAACATTAAAAGTTGTCTTGGAGATGATGAATAGTTGCTCTGTTGTCATGCCTGTCAAGTACCTAGTTGCCAAACTTAAATCTTCCCGAGTTTTAAACATTGTTGTTTTAATTGAAGAATTTACTCGAACCTGAAATTGTGGAGACATAAGCTTGCGCCGAGTCTAGTTAGTTGATCGATATGATTCATGAAGGTCGAGTTGCTATTTATCTTATTCATAGCATTACTAAGTTCTGGAGGTTTATTTTGAAAATTTAGAAAAACTACATGATGAGCTCTTGAATGACATAATATGAATTCCTACCAAAGCCAGAAATAATATCTTTAGAAGATAGGAAACCTGTTCACATTTAAGCTATCTCGCTTTGTATTGAGTTCATCAACTTTGTGTTGTATGCCTATTGAGAGTCTTGTCATGGTTTTAAAACCAAGATCACTTGCACACTCCAGTCCATATATGCATTATTTCTACCCTGGGAGTAAGCGCAATCATTCACATATTTTCTATCCATGTTCATCATAAAGATGTTTCTCTCCTACACTGGGAGAAAACACTAAAAATATACACCCCATAGGAAAACCCCTGTCATCAATGCTCTAAGTCCTTACTGTATCTCTCTAATTGTTCATTATATTCAAGGGATGCATGTGGCTATGTCAAAAAAAAGAGAGAGAGAAGAAGAGAAGAAAAAGAGAAGAGAGAGAAGGGGGTAAAATGGACAAATGTCCCAGCAATCAAAGCAATGGGTACTAGATGTCCGCCTCCCGGATTTAAAATAATAAAGATAGCCCATGTTTTTCCTGAGAAAAAGTTTCAAGAGAGCTATTTCGAAAGAGCAAAAGTAGAATTAGAATTAGCCACAAATACCGTATATATACACCTATCCACCATATTCCATACATATGCACATCTTGGTTTGATTGTATGCCTCGATTCTCTGTGGATCCATTAGTTGACTTTACAATATATGCATTGCAAGTATGTCTATCCTTGTTATTGCTAATCCTATAAGCTCTACCATATATACCCTTAGCTGTAGGAGGCATAACATCATTAATGCCTTAAGAGAGAACCATAAATACCACATACATTGAGGGACTTAAGGGTGTCATATAATTAAGCTCTGAGTTTTGTTTTGAAAACCCATGAAAAACTCTGGAATATTAGCACTGCGAAGAATTCAAGACATAGCGCTTTACTGGATTCACTACTAATTTTTGTCCCTATTGCATCGCTTCACCTTGCATCAAATACAAATTTGATGCGATAGGTGGTTGCTATTGCATCAATTTTGAAAATCTGATGCAATAGGTGGTCATTATTGCATCGAAAAGGAATTGGATGTGATAGTAATTTATGTTGATGCAATAGGGATGAGCTATCGCATCGGTTTCATACAAGAGATGCAATTGGTACAATTTATTGCATCAGACATTTTAGTTGCATTACTATTGATTTTTTATGCAATATGTACTAGTTATTGCATCGGTTCAGAGGATAGGTGCAACTAGGAACTACTATTGCAACGTATTGAAAGTGCTAATCTCTGATGTAATATGTGATTTTTATTGCATTGGTTTAAAATTGTTTAATGTGGTATATTGTTGCTATTGGGACACAAGTGTCTTAAGCTATCTGAGCTAATTATTAGTATATACTTTATTGTCTTACGTAATCATGTATTCAAATATTTATATTATTTAATTGTTTGAGCAATGATACTATTTAATTTAGGGTCGTGACTTTGATTAGCCAACGCCTCGCACGTCAGATAAGGTTGAGTCTAGCGGTCGTGAAGGTGGGGGAGTCACGGGAGGAGTTGCCAGTTGGGGAATTTGGGAAAAGGAGGGGCCAGTGGGGGCTTACAAGGGTTCTGAGGAAACGAACTCGGCCGGCCCATTAACGCGATCGTTTAGGCTTATTGTCCAAAGTACCTTTGTTAGTACCGCCTTGCCAATTCGGAGAAAGAGAGCGCAGCTTAAAATGGAAAGGGAACGATCCCAGTTCTACTCATTGCATTGGCATTCTGATGAGCCTTTTGAGCCATTGGACAGTTCCGAATTTTTTGTTCTAATATAATACTATTTTAAACATTTTTTGTTTGTCCTTTTGAATTCAACATTCTAAACATTTTTTGTTTGTCCTTTTGAATTCAACGTTCTAACGACATTTATGATTTTTAAAACAAATTTTGTTTGTCCTTCTAAATTCAACATTCTAATGACATTTATAATTTCACATATTTGTATCATGGTCACATGGATGATGAATATTGTAGATAATACCACGTCATGACCAACAACATGGTTTTGCAGTCTTACCCTATCAAGTGCCATGTCATCTGCCAAGTGGCATGTCATATAGCACCAAGTGCCCGAGTGGCAAGTTAGTGCCTATGTCTCACTAGCTAGTAGACTATGTGTCATAGGAGCGTACTGAGCGGGCCACGCCATAACCAACAACTTGATATATAGTCTCGTCCTCTCAAGTTGTGTCATATTACAGATAGAAAACATATTCAAATTCTTGGAAAGAAACTATAATCCTCCATTAGTTTTGTCGAAGTCACTGGGGTCAGGCGACTCTGGTAAGATACTAGATTCGTCCCTATCATATATGCCACCGAATGTCTAATCATGATCAAGAGCTTCCTATATTATATGGATGTATCCTTTCGAGTGCCACATCTTGTTCTTTTGCTATATCTCTTCTATCAAGATTGCCACGTCATGTCGTGTAGATCTAGTTTATATAGAGTAACCTTACAAAACCGAATTAACCTTTTTTAACAATTGTGTGGCTCATGATCTTGATCACCAATATTATGTTGATCTAATTTGTAGAGATTTATAAATGATTTTGCGATAGGAACCCTAAACTATTTTTAAATCCATTTAGTATATTTTCTCTTTATTGCTATAGGATTTATTGCACCGAGCCTAATGTCAATGCAATAGTTTTTATTGCACCGAGCCTAATATCGATGTAATAGATTTTATTGCACCAAGCCAAATGCCGATGCAATTACCACCTCTTACATTGGTCATAGGAAACCGATGCAATAGGCTATTGCAACGAGGTCTTTTGCATCGGCTCGCATCAAACGTGAAATTGATGTGATAACATGCTATTGCATCTATTTCAGCCCTATTACACCAAAAATTTGCTGGTGCAATAGGGTAAAAAATTAGTAGTGATTGTTCTATCTTTCGATTGCTCAAGACTTATGCAAAAAGCTGTGAAGCCCTATAATTAAAGGTAAAATGGGTAAGTTTGAAGGTTAGAATATATATTGTTTGATCCAGAGGAAAATTTTTGTTCGAAAGCATGTGTACTTGGAAAGTATAACAACATTGTAGCAACTCCTGATCCAAATATAATAAAAATTAGGCTTAATTTGTTTGCCAAGGGACTGGCAAAAGGTAAGCTTGGGGGAGTTGTTGACGGTGGATAATGTCAACATTCATTAGAACTTTAGACACAAGAGGATACAAGAAAACACACTAGTCTAGGGTTTTAGCAGACAATTTCCACGAGTTTTATATATTCTGTATTTTCCAGGGATTATTCCAGAAAAGCTGAAAAGAGGGATTCAAGTGCAAAATAAACACGAAACTTATCCGCCACGGGAAATACGACGAGAAGACTCAGGAATACTCTGGAAGACACCCGAAGCAACGGGAGGGCGACCCACTGCCAGGTGGGGCCGGTGGCCCCACCATGGGCCGGCCGCCCCCCTCTAGGTTTCGGCCCTCCTTCTGGAAGCTTCCTCCACCGCCTCTCCTGATGCATCTCGGCCCTTGGTTAAGTAGGTTTGATCCTGCGGCGCACGTGCATCCCACCGGACTATAAATACGTGGGTAGACCCCCCTGGAAAGAGCCAATTCATTATTCATCAAGGCCTCAAGCCATCAAGCATCAAGAAGCCTTCTAGTTCATCAAGAGCATTCTAGTTCATAGTTCTAGTTAGTTAGATTAGAAGTAGAGGAGATCTAGTTCTTCATCGGGATCTGGAGCCCCCGTGCCCATGCGGGAGCGCAGGAGTTCGGTATAGTTCTAGTTCTTTCTTTCTTATTGTATTCATTATTCAAATTAGGGAGACATTACTCTTAATAGTTCATTATGTTCTTAATTGCAATAGTCATTGTCTACTTTGATTATATGTCTAGTTTAGTTGGTTTGATCTTATTGAATTCATGTAACTGCTCGTATAGCGTTTATCCAAATATACACTGGGTAGATGATAGACGATATGTAGACGTGGTGTCTAGATATCTCGTTTATCTACGAGTGCACCCTGACATGCCGGGACGTGTGGTAGTCCGCGTAGGTGACAGCTACGTTGGTTCCTCTGTAGTCCACCCTCCGTATGTAGGGGCGGGGCACGGTCGCGAAGTGGGATAATGTCTCTCAAGCACATCCTTCCTAGTTGATGCCCCTTACATGTGTTAATGATATAGGGTTGACTTAACGATGATTTCTAGATGTAGTTGCACTAATTAGAGTTATTTATTGATGTAGTTATAGAATTACCTTAGAATTAACTCACTAGTTTATCCAATGGCTAACTATGATTATGACTAGGAAATGCTCTGATGATTATCTATAATTATGATACTTGATTATGCTATCACCCGTATTTATCTATATTTATCTTGTGACCTCTGCCTGTTATGAGTAGAGTAAATGACATTGGTAATATCACTTATTCATGGTATATAGTCTCTTATCAATATAATAGATAGAGTTTATAATAAGCTTTCCCAGCGGTATAAATATAAATCGACAACCTGAAGAACTCCCTAGGTAAAATGCTACAATGGTATAATTATCTGTCCGCTTGCAGAACCTATTTAGTCTATATTCATATCTCATATTTCTGCCTAGTCATATTGAATAATACATGTAAATCTATATTTATTCCTTAGCAAAGTATAATTAGGGATGACAACTTAATTCATGCTTAGGAATGCTAGTGATAAATAAGTGGCTAGTTGCTAATGACAAGTTAATTTAATACCATGTGTTTCTAATCTCGTTAATTAGTAATGACGTTAGAAATACCAACAAGTATACAAATAAGGATTTAATTGCATAAAAGACATGAAACTTAACCGCGACGGGAAATATCGGTATTAGACTCAGGAAGGTTCCAGAAAACACCAGAAGAAGACGGAGCCCGAGCCACTTCCAGGTGGGGCTGGACGGCCCCACCTGTCATGCTGGGTGGCCCCTATGGTGGGCCCCACTGTCAGCTTCTACGTACTTCACCACCTTTGAGGATGCATCTTGGCCCTACATTAATTCAGTTTGATCCAGCAGTTGATGTTCATCCCACCAGGCTATAAATATGGGCCTGTACCCCTATGAAGGGAGACCAAATCAAGAGCTGAAGTGCCAGAAACCCTAATTAATATCTAGTAGAGATCTAGGCTAGCAATCAAGAAAGGCTAGTTCAATCAACAGCTAGTTCTTGTTTAGAGACTAGAGAGATAGAGTTGGAGAGTAGAGTTCTGGAGGAGTTTCGGCCAGCCGGTGCTTCTTCATCACTGTATTCTTCTGGATTAAGCTACCTCGTCCAGAGTTTGCATCTTGAGATTCTTTGGTAGTCAACTTCTGATTAAAGTAAGTGTTTTGTTCATATTATTCTTCTAGTTTGTAACTCTTGTTGAGTACTTTGATCTTGATAGCTTCTAGATTGAATAGTATTTGATAGTGTAAGCATGGTGCTTGTGCTAGTTTTACTTGTGAATGTCCCCTAATTTTTTGGATAGTGGCAGCTCGCGAAGGTGAGTCATAGCTTCATTGAATCCTCTATAGTCCACTTCCCATTAATAGGTTTGGCAAGCAAAAGATGCTTGATAGGAGAGAACTCTGATTTCTACTTCTATCTTATTAAGTTATCACTCATGATCATATGATATAAAACAAACACTTATAGAGATTAGAACTAGATAATCCTTAGTGTTCTCCTTGTTCTCGCTATTTTCTAGCTTGATTGTACTTTGGATAAAGTTTACAGACTTAGTCATCGTCACCTACTGTTCCTTTGGGTTCGATATTTAAAAATAGGTTAATCTTGGTGAAGTGCTACAATGGTATTGTATCTGTGTGCATTTAATTAATACCAACATAGGAGAGAACTCTGATTTCTACTCCTATCTTATTAAGTTATCGCTCATGATCATATGATATAAAACAAACACTTATAGTGATCAGAACTAGATAATCCTTAGTGTTCTCCTTGTTCTCGCTATTTTCTAGTTTGATTGTGCATTGGGTTAAGTTTATAGACTTAGTCATTGTTACCTACTATTTCTTTGGTTCCATATTTAAAACCGAGTTAGTCTTGGTAAAGTGCTACAATGGTATTGTATTTGTGTGCTTGCTGATAATTTTATTTCTTGTGTGCATTTAATTAATACCAACAGTACTTCTCTATTACTCGGGTTCTATTCTAGAATGTAACTAATGTATGTGTAAGTATAGCACACACAATAGCACTTTAGACAATAGTACCATTCCAACTCTCGAGGGGGATGAGAAGGAGTAGTCGGGGAAGGCTGTCAAAAGCTCTATGAACACCAACCCAAACGTGATGGAATACGAAGGCCACACAGAGCTGTCACCCCTGTGGGCTACCACAACTAACTGTGGGATTGGGCGCTGCAACACCTTTGGTGTTATACTAACTAAAACCTGTCATGTCATCATATGCATTGCAAAGCATTCATAATAGAGAACTATAACATGTGATAACCAAAATGAGTTTACAATTCTGGGTTGTTTGAGCCCTAGATGAAGTTTGTTTATGGGTATGTTAAACACTTTTCTAAAAACCTAGATGCTAAATAGCGTTATAAAATTTCCAACATAAAATCACCTCTGGTGTGATCAAGTGCTTGGCTAACAAGTTGCTAAATGCTAACCATGTTTTCCAAATCTTAAATGATAAAGAAAGACTCAAGGTTCGAATTTGGAGTCCTTGTCCTTCCCTTTATCCCATGTGTTTTAAGTGTGGGAATTGGATTATCACTTTCAATTTTGATGAGCTAACTATAATTAATTTTCTTAATAAAATTTGCCAAACTTTGGTACCATTTCAAAGTATAAAGTTCATACTTGCATAATGTACCAAAGGTTGGATGCCAAGGTCACAAGTTCAGCTCTAAATAGTTGCCCAAAATTTGAATCAACAAAAGCCCTTCAAAACCCTAATTTCAGTGCTTTTCTACCCCTTTTGTGTAGTTCAAAATCTATATGAAATTTGGGGTTGGTCCAAAAAGTAAAGTTGTAGATCTTGTTGAGATGTACAACTTTGGTATTCAAAGTTTTTCAAGCTTCCACAAAAATTTTAGAGTAATTTTGAAAATGGAAAAACTAGGGTTTGTCCTCTTTTTGAAATTCAAAGTGCAGTTCAAAATCTATTTAGTTTCATTCCTAAAATGAAAGTTGTAGAGCTCAAAAAGTTAAACAACTTTTATTTTTGGAGATTTTCAACTTCTATTCAAAATTTAGAAGTGATTTGAAAAGTTCAAAAATCTGTTTAAAAATAGAAAAGGAAAGGGGGAGGAACAATTGGAAGCGGGAGGTGGCGCCCTCGGATAATCTCAATGTTTCTTTGTTGACACGTCCAGCTTGATGTGTTGACACCACCGTGTTGTGCTGTCCGCACACCATGCGTCGCCATCGCCTTTAAATAGCTGGAGCCGCCGTCACCGTCGCTCTTTTCCTTCCTGCTCGCTGCAGGCCGCCATCTTTCCTCCACCAAATTCATGCTACACTCACTGTAATCATCTCCTCCACCTCGCCCATAGCTCCACCATGCCTCTGCGCACCTCCTGAGCTCGCCCTCGCCTGTTCTAGTCACTAGAGTCACCTGGACACCGTCGTCTTCCTCGCTGCCGACTGCCCGCCGCCGTCGCAAGGTCTCGCTCGTGGAAAGAGCTCCACCAGGCATCTCTAAACATGCCGTTTGCTTCTTTAGCTTTGCCTTGCTCCACTGATCATCATCGGCTCACTGGTCTTTGCAGCGCCTGAGCTGATACGCCGGAACACCGACAAGCTTCTCAGTTCGCGCCACCGTGGCCGCTGCCACCGCCGTCAACCTAGCTCCACCCACTTCCAAGCTCGTCGCTAGCTTATTTTGAAATCTTGGTGAGCCCTTGCACCTATCTAGGGTGTTGGTTGCGCTAGTGTCGCCATGGTTTTGCCGGAACGGCGCGTCTCTCTAACGATCTCCACTGTGCCGCTGCCATCGTGCTCGTTGCCGTGTCGGTTTAGAGTTGCTACGCGTCGTGTTAGGGGTGTGTCATGTTCGCGTGCTTCCGCTGAGTGCGTTGGTGTGGTTGGTGCCGCTGGAGGGCTCCGATAAGCTCTACCGCCGAGCACCGCCGCCTACTATGGTCACCGCCGTGCATGCTCTGGTGAGGGATAGCGGTCGTGTAATAGCTTGATAGGTTCGCCGTGAGGTGTAGATCACGTTGGTGTGATCCTCGGCGCCGGCGACCTCACCAGCGGCAAGAATCACCACTGACTCGTCGCCGCAGCCCTGCTGGGCTATGCTGGGCTACACGGGCCAACTGGGCCGCAAAGTAGCCCAGTAAAGAGGGAAAATGTTTTCTTTTTCTGTTTTGGATTTTAAATGCTGATTTTTGGAATTTTGTAAGTAATTAATTAGAGCTGATAAAAATAAAATAAAAATTGCTCTGTGTTCACTAAATTATGCTCTATCTAAGAAAAACGTTGGTTGCTTGTGTTTAGAAGAGTTTTTGTAATAATGCCACATTAAATGCTAATCCTAATAGTTTGTGATTTTTGATGTTGGCTGTGTGTTTCCAAAAATTATGAAAAATTAGGGTTAAGCTTAATTAGGTAAAACCTATCTCTAGTAAAATTTTGAGCTCATTTAGATAAAGTTTCATTAAAGTTTATTTTATGCTTTAATTAATAAGGGCTTAATTAATTCTTTTGAATTAAGTATTTATTAATTGAGCTTGTGTTAATTAATTAATTTAGCTTTTAATCCTGTTAGTAATCTTAATCACTTCAGAGTTGTGTGACTTTGAGATTGAGTGATGACCCTAGGTCATTAACCCTAATGACCCTTGGCACTGGGTCGATTGATTGCATTAGCGATGTTCGACATCGTAGTTGCTTGTCAGAAGAGTCATGGAGACTCTTACTGGCAAGACCATCACCCTTGTGAGTGGTGGCATGCAGATCTTCATAATAAAGGCCTCGTCGCCGTTGGTTCCAGTGGTGGTATGCAGATCTTCGTTAAGTCCTCGATAGCAACCGATCGGGGTGGTTAGGTGCAGATTTTTGTTAAGACCCTGTTACCACCACCAGTAAGGGGGAGTTGTTTTACGTCATTAGCTTCGATGCATCTCCGTCACATGCTCATGTTACTTTATATGCATATCATCATCATATGTTGTTATCGTGTAGCTGCAATGTCTGAGGAAGGAGTTGTCAATCCAGCTCTTGTTGTTGGTTAAGTTAGCTAGGCTAAAGGAGTGAATTCTGACTTTGGTTGTTTCTCGTCAGAGCCCAACGTCTTTGTTGACCCAGGCAAGCCCTGGATGCATTTAAACCCTTCCTTGAGTTTTACAAAGTTTTAATACCTTTATGTTATGCTTATGATATGATGCATTAGGTGAATAGGAGCTGAGTGATATCCTATCTTGATGCATTTACCTGCCTTGATGTTGATATATCATCCTTGCTACCTGTTTTGTTTACCAAATGTTTAGTCATGCTTATTCTATGTTTTATGAGATAGATGATGAGAAGCATGGCTCTGATGTTATAGGAAGGAAGGAATAAAATTGAGACCGACAGGACATGACTTTGTTATGGTGGGAGCCGATTAGGATGCCTAGTCGTGCTCGTCCCGTTGGAGTCGGTTAAGCACCATTCATTGTTGGCCCTTGGATTAGAATGATAGTACTAATCACATGCAAATGGCTATAAGCTCCACTAGCCCGATCTATGCCGAGAACAGACAACCGTGCACTAGAAGTGGAGAGATGGCGGGAGTACCCTACGGGCTTAGCTGTGTTGCGATGACGTAGGGTGGTGGTGTACTGTGCTCTCGGGTGGCATAGGACCTTGTCTGGACATAGAGACTTTAAGTGTTGAGTTGATACATGCAAGATTAAGTTCTACATATATCGTGTGGTTAGGAAGCCCCAGCTAGGTAAAAAAGCGATTCGAACCATCGTTGCTTCACGAGAAATGAAGTCTTGATCCTCACACCAGCATTCATAGTAACAATGGAAGTTGAATGAAAAGATGGTTTATAAATGGTTATATGGTTGATAAGTGTTTGCTTTAGACTAGGATCACCTAGAAGATAGGAATGATAATTAATGATGTTTAAAATGTTACAACTGAGCTTTTTGGCAAAAGAGTCCTTGATCTTGTTAAGCTTTATCTTGAATCTTATCATCTAGCATTCCTGAGTCTTCACCCCGTTTTATTGTTGGGTAAGTCTTGTGGAGTACTTTTGTACTCAGGTTTTGTTCCACCCTTATTGTAGGTGAACCGTATGAGCAAGTGTGCTATGGCCCTTGTTGCATGACGATTGTTGATATGTCTAATGAGGAGTAGGTTGCATGGCCCTTGGGCAGGGTGCTTTCATTGTTTGGCTTGAACTATGTTACTTAATGTACTCCACTGGTTTGTAATAACTTGTATAATGGTTTGTATAAGTTTGAACAACTAATGTAAATTATGGTTATGTAAGTCTTCTGCTACTTTGTCATATTTTGTATAAATCTATTGTAATACTGCAATGTCTCTGCGAGAATGCGATCTTGGTTTGTTTGTGGTTTCATCGGGGTTCCACCCAATAGGACGTTGTAAGTTATGTGGTACACAAGCGTAGCCGTCAGAGGTCTTTAGGACAATGACAGGTGCTTGTGGTCCATACAATTTAGAAGGTTCTGCCGTAGGGGGTATCAGAGCCATTCTTCAAATATATTTATAGTATTGCCTTGCAAAAACTTCTAAATGTTTTGGATCTAAATTCTAACATGATGTTTTAGTCCAAATTGCTTGCTCTACCTTAATTCTTTCTAGTAGCCTTTTTAGGTTTTTTAGAAAGTTGTGGTGGAGTATCATGCTTGATTTTCTTTTGCCCCATATGTTATAGAATTATGCATGTGTTACCTTTAAATGTTTTGTGCCTCATCCGTAGGTCTTATCATGCATCATGCTTAATTAACCTATTAATTAAAGTAAATCATATCCCTGTTAAAGTGGTTTGGGTCAAGTAGAATCAATTCTATTCTTGCTAACCCTAGAATTTCTCATTCTATTCTTACTCTTCTATCTTTTCCTTCTATAGGATGGCACGCAATAAGCTTACCCCTCGTAAGCGTGCATCGGGTTCGAAGGGTGTGCCACGTCACCCGCCTTGCCCCTCGCAACAATGATGATGAAGCTGGACCTAGCGAGCCTAAGCGCAAGTCCAAGTGATAGGAGTGGATCGAGAAGGTGGAGGCTGAGCTCCTGGTTGCTACTAAGGACAGAATGCTAGACACCATGGAGATTGGGAGGCTGCAGGCTTAGTGGGAGAGAGCCCTTGCACAGTAGCGCCGTGAGGATGTTGCTCGGGTGCATACACGTGAGTTAGAATTCTACGTGGAGGAGCTTTAGAGGGATAACCATGAGCTCCATGACGACATTCATAGGATGCACTATGGGCAGCCATGGGTTGCTGAGGAGACTGAGGCAGAG
Organism: Chrysopogon serrulatus; assembly: GCA_015844335.1. NCBI lineage: Eukaryota > Viridiplantae > Streptophyta > Magnoliopsida > Poales > Poaceae > Chrysopogon > Chrysopogon serrulatus. The sequence continues at coordinate 346,894 of JADLZL010002582.1, forward strand.
GAGGAGTCTCCTACTCACCCTCCTAGTGGGGCGTACCATGAGCAGGACTCTGAGGAGGTTGATCGTGAGTCCGTTGTTGACAACGGGGACTGTGTTTGAGGTCTTAGCTAGAGATGATGTAATATATGTATCCTAGTGTATCATAAAGTTGAACCGAGAAGGCCTTGCCTAGCACAGGCATGTATGATAAATAAGCAAATCTATGTAAATACGTGTGTGCTTGTACCATCCTTTGAAGTTCAATAAATGCATGTGAATAAAGTTTGGGCTTGTTTGTACAGATGCCTCATACTCATGCTTCAGATATGGTAGGCTCAGCTCAAAGTGGGGGCGATGCTCCCAATCCACCACCTGCTCCACAATCATAGCCGAAGTAGTTGCAGCTTTGGTCAATGCTACCACTAAGAACACCCGTCTACTAAGGGAGATGAGGCAGAACCAGTAGCATGCACTACAGGGTAACCGTGGGCGTCACAATGGGAATGGAGTCAATTATTCTGATTTTTCTGAATGCCGTCCACTGGTCTTTACTAAAGCTGATGAGCCACTAGAAGTGGATGAATGGCTTCGAGTGATAGAACAGAAGTTTGACTTGATTGATTGTCCTAAACATCAGAAGACCAGGTTTGCAGTGCAGCAGTTGAGGGGTCCTGCTGCGACATGGTGGTCAAATTTTCTTGCTAGACAGCACCCAGGTCAATAGATTACCTAGGGCATGTTTACTGAAGCTTTCTGCAAGCACTTTATTCTAGCAGAGGTTATGACTTCTAAGCTTGAAGAGTTTCAGGCATTAAAACAGGGAGGTTAGCCAGTGCTGCAGTGCATCAATAAGTTCAATCATCTGTCCCATTATGTTCATAACCATACCATTCCATTCCCTTTAGATCCATCCAAAAATGTTTTGCTCCTACACTAGGAGTGAACACCAAAAGTACTCCTATAGGATAGCCACCAAATAAATGCTTCAAGTTTTTGTTGCTATCTCTCAAAAGTTCTTAAATACCAAAATAAGGTGAGCTGTGCAAAAAAAGAAAAAAGAAAGAGAAAAAAGAAGAGAGTAGAAAAATGGACAAGTGCCCAAGATGTCAAAACAAAGGGTACTTGGATGCTCGCCTCCCTAATGAAAAAAAGAAAGAAAAAAGAATAAAGATAGCTCGTACCCTCTGGCTAAGTTTTAAATTCAAAAGAGAGATATGTCTTCAAGGAGCAAGATAGAATTAGGATTTATGATATCCACCATAATTCCACCATATATCCATACTCCCATACATCTTGATCGATTGTATGACTCATTTCTCTTTGGATCCATTGTTTGACTTTATAATATGTGCATTGCAAGTATGTTCTTTCAAGTTCTCTTCACACCTATGAGCTCCACAAAAGCTTTAGATGTAGAAAGAAAAGAAAGACATAACATCATTATTGTCTTGGTGCGAATCCACAAATACCACATATAGAAGTGATTCGAGAGTGTCGTACAAGGAAAGCTCTGAGTTTTATTTGAAAATCTCTAAAAAACTCTAGAATGATAGTTGAACAAAGAGCTTGAGACGTAGTGCTTGATTGATCTTTCTATCTTTCGGTTACTCAAGACCCAAGTCAAAGCTGAGAAGCCCCATCAATCAAAGGTAATATGAGTAAGTTTGAAAGTTAGCTCAGTTTTTACCTAAGCTCGGAGGAGAATTTCTGTCTAACTGCAGGTATTCTTTTTGAGTAGCTACCACAAGAATGATAAGATGCATATCAATAGTTGTTTCTAATTAGGCTTTGCTAAGGGATTAGCAAATGGTAAGCTTGGAGGAGTTTGTTGACGATGGATAATATCAACATTTAATAGTGCAATAAACACTACACTGCATAATCCAAAACTAAACACTAATGACCCAATATCGATTGAGCCCCACAAACTAGCTGCAAACCCTAACATGTCACTCAAGTCAATGATCTCGTGCTTGAAACACTATAGCCTAACCGAGCTAGAGGCGCCGCATAATCGAAAACCAAACACTAATGACCCAATCGATCGAGCCCTGCAAACTAGCTACAACCCTAACACGGCACTCAAGTCGATCATCTCGCACTTGAAACCCTAATAACCTTGTATTATATTGAAGCCTCTGGCTCGATCCATTAACTAATAATTTTCATTTCATTTATATAGTTGTTATAATTACGATGGCAGCGCCCTATGATGACTTTGACCAGAATGAGGCCATGATGAACATCATCAACGCCGGCACTCAATATGGCCCTAACCAAAACGAGGCCGACCAAGAGTTCGATGAGTACATAACAAATTTAGGACATGAGGAGCAGCCTCATTTGCACGAGGATGAACCTCCTGTGCAATTGCAATAAAGTGTTGGAGAGGTATATTTGTTAATTAATAGTAGTGTACATATGCACCTCATATACAATATGAACATCATCCTGACTGAATCTTATGTGTTTTGTATGTTTGTAGCCCTCCTCGGCATAATTGAGAGGTGTACAAGGGCTAGCCAAACCATTTGAGGGCCACTACAACATCACAATAGTGAACCCAAGTAGTGGTGAACCCTTCCAGCCCAAAGAAAATGCAAGAAAGTTTATAAACCATGCTGGGTATCTTGTTAGAGATAGGGTCTCGATCAGCATCCGTAAATGGAAACAGAGGAAGGATGATCCTACGATCTCATATGTCTCTGATATAGAGAAGCGACTTCTTTGGGGTGATCTCATTCAATTTCACTCTACTAGAAGGTGTCGATGTAGAAAAAGTGAAAGATTAGAATTTCAAGAAGATGGCCCTAGCATTCCAGAACTAGAAGAAGAAGAAGCTGTACTATGAATTTGTGAAGAAGTATCTAACTCCGCGTTTTAATTAGAACAACCCGTACAAGAAGTTGAGAGATCACTAGGATGAATTTGTGAGATACAAGAACTCGTAGGCGGGTGTGGAACGGGTGAGAAGGAACCAAGAAAATGCACGAAAGAAGATATACCATCATAAAACTGGATCAGGTGGGTACAAGACTGCCATTCCAAAGTGGGAAAGAATAGAACAAGAATTGGTTGCTAGAGGGATCACTCCAATGTCATTGAAATGGCCCGAACGCTCTAAGAATTGGTTCTTCGCGCATGATGGTTCACTTGACCCAGAGACTAGGACACCACAAATTAGTGCGTCAATCAGAGATGTTACAAAAAGACTTATTGATGTAGTAGATGCATGTGCCTATGGTGCCTTTGTGCCTCGCAGAGAGAAGGATGAGCTCATGTACGCCCTCCAGAATCCTAAACACCCTGGGCCAATACGAGGCATAGGGTCATTAACTTTGTGACTGCATGGCTTCCCTTAGGACAGGGAAACATATAGGAGCCGCCGGCGAAGGAAGGAGGAGGAGGCGGAGCGGGTCCGCAATTTAGAGAGGCAGATGCAAGAATCACGAGAGCGAGAACTAACCATAAAGGCTAGAATGAAAGAGTTAGAGGAAATGGTACAAAGCCAAAGGCAGTCTATGTCATAGCCTATAGGCACCATCGGCCAGCATTGAAGCAGCAGCGCTTCCACCGAGCTCCCTGCAAATGAAGAAGACGCACTGCAGCAGTTTCCAGTGGATGACGTAACCGTGCATTTGACGCCATGTGAGCTGCACATTCCCATGGTCAATAATTCCGGGGGCACAGTCGTGGTGGCATACGGCATTGTCTCTCCTGTCGAAACTGGTGAATAGGCTCCAACAAGCCATGGGAATCCAATTCCACTTGTCTATTATAGCGCTGGGGTAGATAGAGTTAAAGAAGAGTATAGAAAATTGCCTCTTGACATTCCTAGAGGAGATGGAGAGATGACCCTATAAGCAGCAGTGCATGCATGTATCTTATGGTGCAAGCGCTATATCGTTATTCCCAGGCTACTGGAAATAGCAGCACCGTCGCCTACTCCTCAACCACCTCATGATAGGTACGGATTAAAAGATAAATAAATATCTCATTAATTAATATCTCTCCTCATTTACTAGATGTACTCATGTAATAATAATTTTTGTACTCACAGGTCTCCTAGCAGGAGTCCTCCAGCCCATGACGATGATCATCATAGCACTGCAGACGAAGAGCCAGAGCATGGCACGGCTGCATCTGCATCTCCTGCAAGGCAGTCTCCTCAAACTCCTGGAAGGCGGTCTCCATCTCCATCTCCATCTCCACTCTACCCTCCTCCACCCTTGCTGCCGCCGAAGAGCAAGAGCAAGCGGGCCCTACCCAAGGCGAAGTCCCTAATGCCGAAGAAAAGTCGTCGTGTTAGTAAAAAAGCCTCTCTGGAGAAGTTATCTTACAAGAAGTTAGAAGAGGAAGTAAGCGCGGCAGCAAAACAACATTATGAAGATTGGAAAAAACATTGTGCACAGAAGAGGAAACTTGAGAAAAACCCACCAAAGCCACAGTACATTCAACAATAAGAAGTAAGGCGAAAACTTGATGGGATAAAAAATCAGAAGAAAAAAACAAGCTAAGCCCTCACCGTTATCATATTGTGAGCGCTCTCTCAGCATGTCACGTCAGGAGAATGTGAAAGAAGCAAGAAAAAGCAGGGAAAGATGTTGCACAACTCGGGTAACAATCTAAGCAATCTATCAAACCACTAGTTGTTTAGGGTGGTCTCCAAATATAGACAGATACAATGGAAGCATTCATCAATGAAATAGGGCTCTTATTTGCACAGCTTCTAGACATGGCACCAGTTCTAAAGAAAATGGATTTTGATCCTTACAAGAACTACAAGTATGGCCAGAGTCTTGTCAACCCTGAAAAGTATTCATCACTAGGTACTTAAATATTCTTACTCAACAAGTGGTACCTAAAAGTGAGCAAAGAGAGAAACCAATCATAGATCATTGGTAGAGTAAGACCTGAGCATTTCGGCGCATATAACATATTCCACATCGAGTTCAATGAATTGCACTAACTACTAAACAAGGACTCTCGACAAAAGTCTCATCAGCTGCTGGTGTCGGTAAGTGTTTCTTCTTACGATTGCATTGGAAGTAACTCCTATGCTAGTTCGTTGTTCATATATAGTTATATCTTCACAATATATGTAGACTTGAGATGCTGAACCACAAGGAAAAAGGGCAGACCGATGTGCGTTTTATTGATCCAAATCGAGTATTCAAGGCGCCTAAACACGTTATTCTACATCATATATGGCGACCTCAGACGGAGACAATGGTTGAGGAGTACTTAGAAATGAACAAAAACAGGTCATTGATACTGTTTCCTTATAACTTCAAGTGAGTCAATGTCTTCAGCCTATTTTATTTTGCTTACTCTACATTGACTGTACTTAATGAGTTATGTCTGTGTATAAATGTAGCTCCACTAGATATTACTGGTCATCGATATGACCAAGAGTACTATGAAAGTCTTTGACTCAGCAACAAAGAGCCGAGGAGAGTACCAAGAAATTCTGGATATAATACAAATGTAATTTCGTCTCGCCCACACTATAGCTTCTTATGCAAATTTAATGTTATAACTCTATTTATTTTTTGGTTGACCAGTGCTTGGAGAAACTTCGCAAATAAACACTCAAGTGGTAACTGGGGAGTTCCTATGAAAGTGGTCCAATACCCAGTAAGTACTAGCTAGGTGATTGCATCTTTATTTAATTCAATTCATTATTACTATGCTTCATTGATTGACGATGAATCTTTTTGGTCGCAAAGTGGTGTCTGCAGCAAGGATAGGGGAACAACTTATGTGGATACTACGTCTGCGAGTTCATGATGGAGTACGCAAAGAGAACTCCAGAAGAGATGATCAAAATACATAAAGTATACATAATTTATTTGTCTCCACTATGTTAATATACATACATATATAAATATATATTAATATTTCTCCTTTTAAAGGAGGACCGGAAGAAGTGCCAAGTCTTGCGAGATCAATAAATCAAAGCAATTCAAGAGATACTCTTAGGATTCTTTATGGACCAAGTCATAGATTCCAAAGACGCATAATACTATGACTCTAAAGAATTAATACCTAGTGACTAGGATCGATACGCAGATCCTAAAGTCAAGATCGAGTATATATATATATATATATATATATATATATATATATATATATATATATATATATATATATATATATATATATATATATATATATATATATATATATTATGCATGCATGTCGTGTACTTTTTTGTAATTGTCGTTGTATATATTTATTAGTTTTATAGAGTTCAATGAGTTATATGTATGTTAATGCTCGATCGAATGTAGTTATATTAGCAGCATAGAATTTATATACGAAAAACTAATCGAAACTAAAATGAATCAAATTCAAAATAAATCATCAACTGAAAAAAAAACAAATAAAAAAATACACCTTTAGTCCTGGTTTGAACCTACAATCGGGACTGTAAGTGTGTGAACCTACAACTGGGACTACAAGTGTCCGACGTGGCAGCACTATGAACGATGTTTGGGGCACGTGTAGTCCTAGTTGTAGATACAAACGGGACTAAAGGTTCTCTTTTAGTCCGGGTTAGACACTTGGGGCTAAAGGAGGACTTTTAGCTCTGGATTCGTAGTCCTGGTTGGACAACTAGGATTAAAGGGGTTTTCCAACCAAAACTACAGACCTATCATGCACTAGTGAAATGAGGATGATTAATCTTATGAATCAACCAGTTGTAAGAATTCTATTACCTGTGGTGACGAATTGGAACCATAGCTAACTACTCGAGTACTCCGACCTGTCCTCAACCCTGCTAGCCCACGGAAAGTCTTAAATAATGCTGGAAGGAACATTAACCAACTACTCTCTCCATCTCTAAATGTCTGTCTTTCTTGTTTCAAAAAAAAAACTACCGGCAATTATAGATTAAAAAATATTAATATTTATGATATATAGTTAGCATCATTAGAAACATATTTTAATCTAGTTTTTTAATAAATTTATTTAGAGAGACACAAATGTTATACTATTTTTTATAGATCAAATTAAAATTATGGCACAAAATTCAAGAGCGATAGTTAATTAGAGACGGAGGGAGTATGCACTATTTATTTCTTAGAGGAAGACTTGACCTGAGAGACAGGTCAGTCAACGCCAATGCAAGTTGTCTTGGAGGTTTCGGTGAACCATCACCCTTGAGCAGTTGAGCTGAAGGACGAATTAATAAATTCTCGACATGGACACCGTACCTTTTTGTTTTTGTCAGATTCCGGATCGGCTCTTGGTTACAACAGCTGTATTTGGTTTACAACCACCCGGAATCCATTGGATTTTTTTATCTTGATTACAACAAGCAGACTTATAAAATGCAATTCCAAATTTATCTTGGAGAGTACAATCTTGTATCTATTTTATCTTGCTGAAATGATGCAGTACTTGATTAAAAATATTATTTGTATTGGCGATCAATTCCATAAAGCTGTTCAGCAAGACTTCTGAACCAGCTAATAATAAGCTAAAACATTATATAAAGAACTAATTTTCTATGAGAAAAAATACCGTTAGCTTAAAAGCTGAAACGATACGATTTTTTAGCCAAAGTGTAGTAGACTGTCGTATGCTAGGTACTCTTACCAGCACACTCTGAGTGCTGTCTGTCCTCTGTCCGGCAGTGTGCAACTTTCTCATGCGCGGACAGTCCGGTGCTGTGTTTGTTTTTTGTTCGGCTTTAGTGCAGTCTCCAGCTGATGTCTTTCATCTTGTCTTAGTTCTAGTTTCTGACAGTATTTTATTTTTTTATTTTTTTATTTTATTTATTTATTTATTTATGTATTTATTTATTTATTGCGTGTGTTTGCTTCCCCAGTATTTTAACCTAATTCTAATCACTCCTAGAATCAACATATCACATGTTAGCATGTGTGATATTGGTGATTAGTCGAGAGGATCTTTATGTAGAAATTAGGCTATAGTCCATCTTCACGTGAAGAATTTTTATTAGCTTCTATTTGGACAATTTGAACCCTCGACCTGCGTCTATCGTTGTTCTGGAAAAATGGTACAATATGTGGAAAGTAGAAAATACTTGTGGTAATGAGTGATGAACTTCCTCCATTATAAATTATATGATGTTTTGTTTTTTACATACCTTATTTTTATCATCAATCTAAATATAATGTTTATCAAAATACATAGCAGAAGATATGTATCTAGAAAAGTTAAAAACGTATTATAATTTAAAATGGAGGGAGTCCTACTGATCGATGCTACCAACCGGTTGCCGATTGATGCTACCAACCAGTTGCCAAGCATCCAGTTGCCAAGCATGGTGATATATAAAACTTGGACTAGAGTGTGTTGATAAAACTTGGACTAGTCTAGATCCTTGATATGCAAGAGTATTCAATTGTTTCACTAGATCAAAAACAAGATCCTATAAGACAATAAAAAAATCTTTTTCCACACATTTGATTCTTCTAAAATATTCGAGAAATGGAGAATCTCCGATCCTCAGTTCATTGCAAAAGTTAACTATCTACACAATATCGAAGTATTATTAATCAGGAATAAAACTGAAAGGAAGAGGTACTATACCCAGTCAAGATTCAACACCAAACAAACCAAAAGTGCATAAATATCAGTTCCAACACTCACAGTACCTAATCTAAAAAAAAAAAAACTTAACAGTACTCCCTACCTACTAAATGTTACAACTAACTGCGAGCACATTAGAAATGATTTTAATACACAACTAAGAGAAGGCAGTGCATGTGAAGATTCATGCATGTTTGTCGTTTGGGGGCCAGCTCATGAAGGATGTGTATGATTCGATTGAACGCGGCGTTGACTGACCGTAGCCATGGTCGCCGTAACATATAAGACCCACTCTGCTAGAATATCTTCAGCTGTACCTTTCTTTTACAACCATGGACTATTTTTTTAAACCAGTTTAACGTTTATTATGTGTCACATTACAAAAATTTATTGACAAAGTAGCTACATATATCTTGAAATTTATTACGTGGAGTATATCCTGTGTGTTGTTCCCTTTAAAACTCGGTGTAATATTCTCTGAGATGGCTAGCTAGGAATAGGCGCTGGAGACCATCAGAGTGACAAGTGATTACTGTTGCTGTTGTTGCAACTAATTCCTCTGCTCCAGTTTATAATTAAGGGTGTCTTCTCAAGTGGCATGGTCTCCTAAAAGAGAATTTCCTAAATTTACTGCAAAGCTAGCTCCACACATTTATTTTAAGTATAATAATTATCAAAAAGAAAGAAAAAACATAGAAAGGATAAGAGTCGATGGTCGGGGGACAATATACCTAGTCAAGAGTCAACACTCAACACCAAACACACGGTGTGAGCACCAAAGACCCGATCCAACGCGCAAGTATACCTACTATGTACTACAGTAGAACTTACGAGTGCCACCACACTAGAAATACACGATCGAACACTAACAGAAGATGAAGACCACCTGTTGTGCTCCTCCCAAACTACAGTTCCAAGAAAGGCTTTACTGGCCACCGTACCATGCCCACAAGCTAGCTAGCCACAACCACACGCTGCTCAGCTTCGATCTTCCATCGATCAGCAACATACTTGAGCACTGATCGATCGACCATCATCAGCCACGCTTTAGCCCAGATCCATGGAGGCTGCTCTACTGAGCTGTTTCCTCAACATCGTCCTAACCAAGCTCTTGGCTCTGGCAGGAGATCAATACAAGCTCATCCGTGGTATGAAGGAAGACATGAAGTCCCTTGAGAACGAGCTTCGGATGATTTTAACAGTCATCGGTGGGAAGCACGCACCGGGAAGGGACAGTCTAAAGCCGGTAAAGAGGATATCCATCCAAGATCTCCGCAAGCTGGCTCACGAGATTGAGGACTGCATAGATAAACTTATGTATGCAGTTCAGGAGCATAATAAGGCGGGGCCTAGTTTTGTCCAATTCCTTAGGCGTCAGTACAACTTGCGGAAACATGCTGAGGAGCTGAAACGCCTGACGCGTAAGCCCGTGGAGCATGATGCCCGAAGCAAGAGATACGAGTCCTTCGATGAGGATGACGACGACCTGGACACCGCATCCGGGAGGATTATTGCGACCTCGTCATGTCACCAGCTGCCGGATGCCGATTCAGACCATGAGGCACCCGATGCTGCTCCACCCGTAGGCATAGATGCTGCCATAGTTGAGCTCATGGAGCAGTTGGGGGAACCCAAGGAGCTAAAGGTGATATCCATCGTTGGATTTCCTGGCTCCGGAAAGACCGTTCTTGCAAGGGCCTTGTTCAATAGTGAAGCCGGTCAGAAATTTGATCTTCGCGCTTGGGTCAGCGCTGCTCAGAAGGGGCATCAGGATGTGCTCAAGAAACTACACGAGCATTGCAGTACTCAGACGTCGCTGGATAACTCTGTCTCCGACTATACCTACCAGGGTATTCGAAAGCACTTGGAGAATAAGAGGTAACAAGCATGAAACCATCTTTTTTTTCGTTTTTGTAAATCCTAATCTACCTACGCCGTTGTTGGCCTCATATACAAGTGATTTCTTCCATTGATATATTATACTTTGAGAGTCATACTTTGTTACTACAAGCCTACAGCTTTAATTTGATCTACTAGTCTAGTGACATAGCTACTCATCTACAGCCTTGAATTCTTAAAGGTTTAAGGGCGATAAGGTGCAAATCGCTAGCTAGCTAGATTTGTCTTGAAAACAATTAAACGAAAGAGCACCGGAGTGGATGGTTGTGCGAGTTGTGATAGAATTCCGATGGTTAGATGTTGGAACTTGAATCGTGGTCTAGATAGGATGGTCGTCCGATGGTTATAGTAATTAACCAACCGCACGTGGATAATAATATTAATGTTAGTTATATTTGTTTATTCTAATGAATTTTGAAACCATTTTTTGTTGGCACTAACCTCCTTCACTACTTAAGATGTTCAATTTTGACTTTTTCACAGAGAGTAATATAAATTTAAATTAATCGCTGGATATGACAAGTTAAAGGGACAATTTTTAAGGTTGTTACAATATTGAAATATGTCTTTGCTGGTACCTGATCTGCACAATTTAATTAAATTATATCATGCAGTGAAAACATATGTAGACATCATTTATGTCCATTTAATCTTTTTATAGTCGGAGTTGCCAGTAAATTGGATTAATAAACTAGAAGCATATCAAAGTTTCAATTTAAGACTATATATCATAATGGTTATTTGTGTAATGTAGATCCTGATTAAGAAGCTTACTTTATGTCATTTCCATGACGGCAGAAGAATGTCCGTAATTGTTTATAGCAACTAATAGATCCAATGTCTATTATTATCACTGATGATTAGATTTTATCATAAACTTATCTTTTGGATTTTTTTGTGTCTCGCTGTAATTTATAATAAATAAGATGCCTTTGTCAATATATGTAAAAGTTGAGAGAGATCAAAGTTGCTGAAACTTTGTGAAAACTATAGGGGGCGAAAGCTGTAAAAGTTGCTGAAATTTCAGTCAAAATTTTCAAACCTGGAATGTTGACAAAACATGTAGACAAAAACAAAATTACTGGTATATACAATACATCATAGGAGATCCCCTGCGGGACTGAAAATCATGAAATGTTGGCCGAAATTCCAAACCCAGCTAAACGGATGAATGATTTTTGGTTTACACATGCTTAGTTACCACCTTATTCTTGCTCTAGCTGGATAAAATATGAAAAGCTAATTTAGTTCTGAATTCCCCCCTCCCAGGTACTTAATCGTAATTGATGACATGCAAGAAGATCAATGGGGAAAAATAGCAAGTGCCTTTCCCTATGATGATAGGCTTAGCAGCAGAATATTGGTGACAACGACATTGCATCCAGTAGCTGAGGCCCGCAGCTTTTCCAACGTCAATGTCCATGTCCACAAAATGGGAAGACTTGATAAGGAAAAGTCAGAGGAATTGTTCGTGAAGAACGCTTGCCTCAGGACTCATTCAGATTATGGCCATCAGGATTCTGAAAGAATTTTGGAGAAGTGCGATGGCCAAGCACTTGCCCTTGTCAATGTTGGTCGGTTCTTGAGGAAAAAGGGTTGGCCGACACATGAAAGATGCAATGGTGTGTGCGGCCGGTTGCGCAATCTTCTGTTGGAAAGCGAAGACTTGAAAGAAATTCGTCAGAAGCTCATCAACAGCTATGACAGTCTGCCTAGCCATGCTCCCAAGGCCTGCATGATGCATTTCGGCATGTTTCCAAGTGCCCATCCCATCAGGAGGAAAAGCCTGCTAAGACTCTGGTTGGCCGAGGGGGGTTTATTGGAGCAGAGCATTCATGTAGTGCACTGGATCGAGCAGAAGAACATTTTGACACACTCATTGACCGCAGCATCATTGAGTCCATTCATGTAGGCAACAACACCAAGGTGAAGACATGCAAGACATATGGCATGATGCGGGAATTCATATTGGCCAACTCCATGTCACAGGGCAACATAACTCTTTTTGGCAATGATTCGCTGCAAACCAAACCAAGTTGTGTCCGCCGACTTTCTTTCTATGACAGCAGTGCAACTGATGACAAGAACATATTAGACGGTGATTTAAAAGTTGTCAGATCTCTGTCAATCTATGGAAAGGCCAATAAAGCTATCTTAGACTTCAGCAAGTATCAACTCCTGCGAGTTTTGGATCTTGAAGGATGCTCAGCTGGCTTGGGAGATGGTTGTCTCGGAGACGTATGCAACCACCTTCTGCTTCTGAAATATCTGAGCCTTGGGAGCACTGTTGACAGACTTCCGAAAGATATTGAAAAGTTGAAACTTTTGGAGACACTCGATCTGAGGAAAAGCAAAGTGGGGATATTGCGCACAGAAGCATTCCTGCTGCCCAACTTAGTTCATCTTTTAGGAGAATTTCAACTTCCAACCAAAGTCAACAGAAAGAAAGAATTGCTTATGTTTTTGAAGTCCGGAATGAGTAAGATGGAGACTCTAGTAGGATTTATCACTGATGGAAGCGATTTATTTGCAGAAATAATGAGCCTTATGACAAAACTGAACAAGGTGAAGATATTGTGTCAGAGAAGCTCAAGAAGCGGAAGTTTTACCAAACTTAAGGACGCTATTCAGAAGTTCATTCTTGACAAACAAGACGGAAGGAATGAGCCCCGGTCTTTATCGCTGAAGTTCCTTCCTGACAAACAAGACAATGTAGTAACCCAGGAATGTTACGAAGCCCTATTGAATTCCCTGAAAGATGACATGGATCCATGCCACCTGTACCTTAGATCCTTCAAGTTACAGGGGAAGCTAACAAAGTTGCCTCAATTCATTCTATCACTTCATGGCCTCCAGGAGCTGTGCCTAGAATCAACTGAACTTACAGCAGGTCTACTTGAAGAGTTAGGTAAACTGCAAAAGTTGAAGTATCTCAAGCTGATTGCGCATCATCTTGGGAAGTTCATCATTAATAGCCAGTCATTAAAAAAGGCTGCTGCGCCTCTGTTTGGTCCTTAGGTGCCCGACATTACCAACAATTGAAGAAGGGGCTATGAAGTATCTGGTTTCATTACTGGTTATCTGTAAAGGTCTAGTGGGCCTTTCTGGCATGAGAGTTCAACACTTACAATCTCTAAAGGACATCACTCTCCACCCTGGAGTCCTTCCAAAAACAAAGCAAGAATGGGAGAAGGCTGCAAAACAGCATCCGAAAAGGCCAAAAGTTCTCTTGCTCAGGAACGATGATGCATCCATTATTGAACCTTCTGATGACACTGCTACTTCAGGGCCAGCCGAAAGCGCGAGCTCAAGTTATTCAACTGCATCTGATGGACCAGCACTTGAAACTGAGACTCAGATGCTGCTGAACCAGGGAGGAGGGTCCTCAACCTCTGCTCGATATGGTATGTTGTGTTCTGCTTGAAATAATACTGTGCAGTACATATGAACTACAGAATTTTCTTCTTTAACTGAACTTTTTCCTTACGCTTTCCTGAACGTACACAGGGGATGTGAGTACCAGTCCTTTAACAGAGTTGCACGCTGCTAGGAACTGCTTGGAGACTTCTAAGGCATGACATTGGTCCTTATCCATATTCACGTTGCAGCATCCAGGTCTGTTACCATCAGCCCGTTGCACTTTAAAATTGTCTTGTGATTCGTAAATATAAAACACTATTCTTGTTCCCATTACTTGGGCCATGAGCTATCTTCCTAAATCTTATGGTTCCTCTGCAGCATAAGGGCAGATGCCGGTCCAAGCTGAAGAACAGCTGAAGCTTTACAGAAGGGATATTATCCCTGCTGCACTGGAAGCTAAAGCTGAAGGATCTGGCGTAAAAATTGATGATCATCTCCTCAAGCTGCTTTGATTCTGTATGCTGGTTAGCCCCGACTAATGATGCACTATAAGTACTGTAATTTAGCGTATTATTGGGAGCCTTCGTGGCGCCTGTTCCTCTCTATCCTCTCTCACAAAATAGAGTCCGCAGTCATCTCTTTGCCTTGTGCTGGAAAGGGGTTGGCCAAAAATAATTACTAGAATTTGAGCTTGCTTATTTTACTGTATACTAAATAAACTGCATAGAAATTTGCGATTGTGGAGTAGTAGCTCAGTAGTCATCAATTTCTCTGTGTACCATATATTTATTCATGATCTGTATTGGTGGAATCTGCAGTTCAACTGTACCTTACCCTTTTATGGATCTGTTGTAAAGGTACACAAGTGACTTGACATTAGTTGCTAATATATTTAATCAGCTTCTGGCTTGCTGTAAGTGAAATCATCTTAAATTTGATCTCTTTGTATAGTAAATGACAACATTTACATGACACTAAATAAGTTATATGATGAAAATATAATTCATAAGAGATTTAATAATGCTAATTTAGTGTCTTCAATATTTATGCTATTTTTTATAAATTTGGGAAAATATAAAATAGTTTAATTTACACGACTCTAAATTTCTTTTTGGGACGGTTGATGATGAAATTATGAACTAAAAATTGGGAAATATGAAATCACAACAGATTTTTTTTTTTCCACGTGAGAACATCTCATTTCCATTACCAGAATAACGGAAATACAAGCAGTTTTGAGACTATTACAGATGGAATGGAGGGGATGGCTACAGAAGGGAGCCCCAGAAAGAGAGTTTTTCAAAGACAGAAACAGATTTCAAGCACTAGGAGACATGCCTAGGCAAAGCACCAAAACGATTCTAACTTCACTATATCAACAGCTAACGATGCCGGAACCACCTTCGGCTTCTGGACTGACATCAAAGAAGGTTTTTCAGAAAGCTACTTATGGCTGTTACAAGATTCTTATCAAGAACACTTCAGGATCATCAACAGGGAAGTAACATCCAGGCAACTACTGACATCCTGCGCCATCTTCTTCTTGTTCCGCACCCTGAAGGAGAAGTCGATCAACTTGTCGAGCGGTCTGTGTAGCCAGGATCTCTTTCGCTACATTGAACATCAGCTCCGCGCCTTGCATCAGTTGAGTTTGATCCATATCTGCATATAAACCTGACCAGTATTTCATAAGGGCACAAATATGACAAATGATTTCAAGTGGGCTCTTTAGAAGTTTCTTGTCAAAGCAAGCTCTATTTCTGCATTTCCAGATTGCCCACATAATTGATGCCACACCCCATGTGTGGAACTTTTTTCCATTTGGAAACCAGTTATCACACCATAACCATACATTGTTAATATGACTTGGAATATTTGTAGCACCTAAACATTTTGCCACAACAGACCAGATAACTTTCGCAATTGGACATAAGAAGAACAAATGAGTTGCAGTTTCAATGTCATTACAGAAGGCACACCTCGGGTCACCTTGCCAGTTTCTTTTTCTCATTTTATCTCTGGTTAGAATAGCATCATTCATTACTAACCACAGAAAAACTTTAATTTTGAAAGGAATCTTACTTTTCCAAATTCTACTGTGATCTAGATTTACATTACCACAAGACAGAGATTCATACATGGCTTTCACCGTGAATTTATTGTTTTTGTCCCCTTTCCACATAACAACATCATTATCATTATTTAAAGGGTGAGTCATAGCATCTGCCCAAATAAGATTCCAACAGTCAGACAATTCACTATATAGCCATCTTCTAAATGTCAAGCTATTTCTTTTAAGAGCTATTTCTACAGTAATATCTTTTTGTTCAGACAACCATGGATCAAGCCAAAATCTAGTTTTGTCACCACAATTAGTTTTAACATATCTATTCATCAGATATAGGTCTTTGACCTTCAAAAGATCATACCACATAGCAGAATCATTCAGCTTGTGTGAAACAGTATGAATATCACTTTTTTTCAAATATTTGTATGAGACAATATCCTGCCACAAGCCATTTTCACTTTCTAACTTCCACCACCACTTGCGTAGAAGACTGATGTTCATCTTTCTTAGATCTTTAATCCCTCTCCCACCTTTCTTTTTACTTCTGCAGATATTCTCCCATTTAATAAGATGATATTTTTTCTTGGTACCCCCTGCCAGAAAAAGGTTCTTCTTATTTTATCCATAGCATGAATAGTGGTTTTTGGTAACAAATATACAGACATATGGTAGATAGGGGAGTTGCTCAAGCTAGTATCAATTAAAGTGGTTCTGCCAGCAATGGACATACATCCACCCTTCCATATGTCCAATTTCTTATTCCCTTTTTCTACAAGAGGTATCCAATCTTTAAACCTTAATCTACCAGGACTCACAGGAACCCCCAAGTAGATAATTGGAAAAGTATCAATTTGACATCCAAAAATATCAGCATATATCAGTCCCCAGTTATCTGTATCATTAATCATGAAGATTCACTTTTGTTGAAATTGATTTTCAGTCCAGAGAGCAATTCAAACATATATAAAAGCATTTTCATATTCATAGCTCCATCCATATCTTGTTGTAATAAGATAATGGTATCATCTGCATATTGCAGTATTACCACACCATGAGGAACAATATGACTGACCAGACCAGTAAACAAATTATTAGATTGAGCTCTATTCACCATCCAAGTAAGACAATCAGCTACCAAATTGAATAAAATTGGAGATAGAGGGTCCTCTTGTCTTACACCTTTGTAGCTTTTAATATAAGAGCCAATTTGATCATTGATTTTCACACTGACAGTTCCTCCAGACACTACTTGTTTAATCTAGTTACACCATTTCTCCTGAAAGCCTCTATTTTCTAAACAAGTGAACAGTAGTTTCCAATTGACTTTATCATATGCCTTCTCAAAATCTATCTTTAGCACAACACCTATTTCCTTCCTTCTTTTAGTTTCATGTAAAATCTCATGTAAGCACATAATGCCTATCATAATATTCCTTCCTTTCATAAAAGCAGTTTGAGATCTATGTATCAATTTATCACATACAGCCTCCATCCTTAATGTAAGTGTTTTAGTAACCAACTTATACAAGCAGTTTAATAAACATATTGGTCGGAATTGTTGTATTTTTTATGCTTCTTTGACCTTAGGTAATAGAGATATAATGCCATAGTTAATTCTACTAATATCCGTTTTCTGGTGATAGAAATCATCAAAAAAACTCCACTATGTCTTTTTTAACAATGTTCCAGCAATATTGGTAAAACTCAATAGGAATTTTGTCCGGACCGCAGCTTTGTTTTTTTTTTCCATTTGAAAGAGGGCATTTTTAATCTCCTCTTCATCAAATTCCTTACATAAAAAAGTATTATCGGCATCAAAAAAATTTTCAATTCCTTCCCAGATATCCTGATCTAGTTGTATATCATTTGGTATGGGAGGTCCAAACGAAGTCAGCATAATATTCAGAAGCATGTTGTAGCAGCGGTTGTTCATCACCTTCAATGTTAACACCATCCTTCTCAAGTGAAATTATTTTACTTTTTTTCTTCTTACGCCATTAGCTATTCTATGGAAAAAGGAAGTATTATTATCACCTTTATGTAACCAGTTGACATGACTCCTCTCATACCAGTAAATCTCTTCTTGTTCTAGGCTTCTCAGATTTTCACAAAGCAACCACATTTTCCTATCAAGTTGGGAGGCAGATAGCCCATTTACTTCTTCAATCTCTTCAAGTTCACCAATTTCTTTTTGAAACATTTTCCTCTCTTTTCTAGCATGTCCCTGTAAACTAAATCCCCATCCCTTGAGGTGTTGTTTGCACAACTTTAGCTTTTGCTGAATACGGTCCAGGGCAGATTTAGCCCTACAAGGTTTACTCCAAATCTTTTCTACCACCTGATAGAATTCAGGATTACTGATCCAACTCAGGTCAAATCTGAATTGGATAGTGGGAGTAGTGTTACTACTACCAGAAGACAAAATGAGTGGATTATGATCAGAAATCTCTCTAGGTAGTCTAGTAACTGTTGCTCTTGGGAGCAAATCTTCCCAATC
The DNA here is from genome assembly GCA_015844335.1 of Chrysopogon serrulatus. NCBI lineage: Eukaryota > Viridiplantae > Streptophyta > Magnoliopsida > Poales > Poaceae > Chrysopogon > Chrysopogon serrulatus. Next base: position 365,262 of record JADLZL010002582.1, read on the forward strand.
TTTAGATACTAAAATTCTATCAAGCTTTTCCATAGTGGGACATTCATGATTGTTTGACCATGTGAATATTCCTCCACTCATGATAATTTCTCTTAACTCATAAAAAAGATTAAAGAGTTAAAAATGGGAGTATGCCTATGAATCCCAGAGTCATTATTTTTTTCATTAGAGTATCTGATGATGTTAAAATCACCCCCAATTATAATGGGCTCAGAGTTAGTAGCACAGAAATGAGAAAGCTCAGCTAAAAACTTTGTTTTATTCTCTTCCTGAGCAGCTCCATATACCACTAACAAATTCCATTTTGTTTTGATTTCCTTATCCCAAAGATTCATTTGAATCGAATTCACCTTGCTTAAAAGAACCAACATCAAATCTTTCCAAAAGCACACCAACTAGTATACCCCCTGATTTCCCTTTAGAAGGGTTCCACAACCACAAATAGTCTTGATTGCAAACAAATTTCCTCAACAATGTATCATCACATTCAGGAATCATTGTTTCTTGTAATCCAATAAAATGGAACTTCTTTTCAAAGATTAGATTCTTTAAGAAAGTAGACACCCCTTTTTTTCTGAGCCCTCTACAATTCCAAATCAACCCTGTGACTATCATTTATTCTTTATTTTTTTTCTTCTTTCTCGATCTAGAGAGATTTTATCCTCTAAATTCAGAGAATGCAAGCCAAGATCTTTTCTGGTCTTGCTTTCTCCTAATAGGAGATATTTTAACTTTTTTGCCATTTTTCTTTTTTTTCATTGACTTGTTGAGACAGGATAGTGTGGATATCAGAATCATCATCATCATCTATCACAATTGTTTCACTTTCACATTCAGGCATAAATTCATCAATTTTAGAAACTTCATTTAATTCTCTAAGGGACTGATGCTTCTTTAAAAGATTCTTTTTAACAGCAGCAATATCACTAAAGATATTTAAGGTTCCAAAATCAACAGAATTCACGTTAACACCCATAGCTTGCATATTATTAAGCACTGAAGGATTCATAGTATGAGGTTGGTCTTGGGACTTGTTTGAGTTTCCTTCCAAAGCTCTTTTAGACGCCATAGCTTCATTCTTCTCGCATTGTAGTCGGATGAGCATCCTTCTTGACTGTCACTTCTTCTTCTTTCGGGGAATGAAACTCCCCTTCAAGCTCTCCATCACCACAGACCCATCTTCTCCATCAGCCTCTCCACAACTCTGATTGATTGTATTTGTAATCACCTCTTCGGCACCTCCCTGAGAATTTCCTTTATCTTCTTCAGTAATGACACTATTTTGAGATTGGACAATATCCTCTACAACATTGGCAGCCACCTTTAATTGACTACCAGATAACTCTTCCTCGTCATCCGAGCATCTTTCCTAGTCATCGATTGCTTGAATCTGGTGTTGATTTGCTTGTTTGATATTACGTTCAGCAATACGGCGGTCGGATCTTGATTGATCACGGCAACCATATTCAAAGTTACAAACAACCATATTCGGGTTTGTAGTTTTTCAGCATTTTCATTTGCACGAGAGCATTGGGCATCATCAATATAAGCCCCAATAACTCTTAACTTATCACTGAATGACTCACTCTCCCCTTTAGAGTTTTCAAAGTGCTCAGGAATGTCCACCTTCCCATACTGACCTTCAGATTTTGCCCTTTCTGGGTTGTCCTCAATGGATTTCAGCTTATTTTTACCTTTATCCCCTGGGCTGTCCTCCTTTTCTACCAGATCAATCATCAATACCTCCTTCACATTGTTGACAATATTAAAGTCTAGCTTCTCTTCATTCTGACTGATATTTGGTTTCTCCTTGTTTTTCATCAGATCTGTTGATTTTTTATTGCTATCTTTCTTCCTGTCCAGAGATGATTGACTTCCTATATTTTGCCTTTCCTTACCCTTACTGCTTTCTCCATCATTGTTTCTCAAGTCAAATTTCTCAGAGCTGCCACTTTCTTGCATAACATTTCCTTGCAAATCAGATTTGAATTTCTTGTTCGGTGGACCTTTATCCCCAACCAGTATGCCACTTGATAGCATCTTTCCAGGCTCAATTTCAAATCACAACAGATTTGGTTCATCAAGGTGACTGGGATATCCTTTTTTTTGTCAAGAGAAGCAAGACCAAAATTGTCATTTGCGGCTGGGTAGGGGTAAACCATATACTTATGTAATAAAGGGTTGTAATGAAGGTTAGCATGTAGGGTTATATAACAATACATATACCATTCGTTGATTGGGAAAAACTGTCTATTCATGGTGAAAATCAAGTTTAGGCCGCGTTTGGTAGCAATTCTCCTGTTGCTTTAGGAGCGGCGCGCTTCACCATGGCACCAATCAAAATCAAACAATATACCGGAAAACAGCTTCATCATACCTGAAGTCCCGGCAAAACCCGGTGATCGGAGCTGAAAGCAATGGAGGAGCTGAAAAATCGAGCTTCGTTCCCCCAGCTCCATCTTGCTCCGTGGGTTCCGCCGTCCCCGTGCGCTGGAGGAGCCGAGGAGGACCCACCGCGGCCTCACCTTCTCGCGTGCCGGGCCAGCGTGCGCTTGGCGAGGAGGGTCGGTGCCAGTGGAGCCCAACGCCAGTAGAGGACGGGAGCTCTTGGAGTTCCGCCGTTCAGACCGGATCCTCCGTCCGGCTGCACAGCGTGGGTGACTGTTTCCCGACAAAGTTTTCGTCAGGTGCGCTGGCATGTGTGGACAGTTTCCATAGTCTGCCATCGATGAACTGTTTCTTTGGGCCGGTGTTTGCCTATCAAGTGTTTCTATGGGACATGACAAGCTGTTTCGATATGGCCAGCGAGTGATTATTTCCTTAGTTGTTGAACTAAAGTAGAAAATAAGTTCTTAAATGCATTTTACAAAATGTTTTTTAGCATTTTTCAAAAGCGCTGTTTTACAGGTCTGCTACTGAGTTGATGAATTAATGATGCTATTGAAGTAGAGCAGACGCCACGTACGAGATGTCTGAGACATATATGCACGTGGCACTCGCTTGGGTCGACCCGTCACTCCGTCAGGCTCTAAATCCAAGGGAATAATAGTCCTACAACATCTATAAAATAAAAAAGAATAATAAAATTATAAATATATAGAATTAGATAAATACTAACTCTATCCTAAATTATAGTTCGTTTGATCTTTTTTGTTGTTAAGCTTGATCATTCATCTTATGCAAAAAAAAATCATGTAAAATATCATATATTTTGTTGTGGGTTGATTTATTAATAAAAGTTCTTCTCAAATGACTAAGTTTATGCAAATTTTTTAATAAGACGAGCAGTCAAATTTGGTACAAAAATCAAACGAGTTATAATTTGGAATGGAGGGAGTAGATAACATTACATAAATAGAAAAGAATAATAAAATACATAGTAAATCATAAAGGAAAAAAATAAAAATTCACATAAAAAAGAGACATTTAAACTAATATCACATGTATGCCATTTAAAGTTTTTAACAACCATAAAAAAAAAATACTATATAGTATGTCATGTGTACTGTACAAATACTCAAAGAAAATCACAGAACATCACATACTCCATACAAGATATATTAGTACGCCGATTTAACCTAGACAAATGCAGGACAAAAAATATAAGAAGAATAAAAAGATTAAAAAATAAAATGATAAAAGATAATTTTTAAATAGTATAAATATATAAGGAAAAGAAAAAAAGGGTAAACAAAACAAATAATAAGAAAACATGTTGCATCAACAGAACACATGCACCACTTGTGTTTATCTCACATAGATATATTTTGACAAAAATTATTATCGAACATTTATCTCATAAAGATAGAATGTTTTCTTTTATTGAATAGAGACGATGCTCTAGGTTTAGCAAATAATGTTCTGTCTTCACAAGAAAATTAATCTCAGTTTCGGAGAATAATATTCTAAATCTAGGAGAAAAAATATAGGTTAATAATATTCTAAATCTAGAAGAAGAAATTATGGGTTAATGTGATATTATTATAATCTTGAATAATAATATTTTGGATTTAGGATAAAAGCAATGTAGGTTCATGTGAATGTATTATAATATCTATGAAAATAGAGGAAAAAATGAATGATAAAATCGATAAAAAGAAATACATAAATGTCACACCCGGTTTTCAAGGACCAAAACCAGGCTCGCCATATATGTGCCCAGGAAGTCCACACATACAACAACGAGAAAAGAATAGTATCAAAATCAATGTTACATAGTGTAAACATACGTACATTTAGCACTTACATCAAAGTTACGCGGAACGGATCGCGATCTCTTTAGGCTCCATCTTCACGCGGGGACGGTTGATGGGGGTATCATACGCCTAGCACTTCTCAAAAGAACTCACTAGCTCCACCTTCCGGTACCCATCCGGGATTTTCCAAAATTAAAAGTAAAAAGCAAGCATAAGTACTCCACGTACTTAGCAAGTATAGCACAGGGTTAATGAGGCTCAAAAAGGTCGACACGATTATCTTGCGCAGTTAGCTTTTAGGATTATCACTTTTAAGCGGTTGTGTAGCATCAAGATTCATCATTCTCCCTTTATTACACATGATCAGGTAAGCATGATTAATGATTAGCATAAACATGTCATTAACAGTGATCATCATCATCTATTCCATGAGGGTCCAAGGCCACTCGTGGACCGTGAGCACGGCTGATATATCGTTTTTAACACACTCTGCAGAGGTTGTACACTTTCACCATGAGTCGTGATTTACCCCTTTGCCCGAGGTGATCAGCCTCTTGACCCACTTCCGAGGAAAGCTGGCAGGGTTCACTATGAAGTCTTTCAAAGGTTCGTCTAACAAGTTAGGGCCGCTAGAGCGTGGCCTACGAATGTAGAGCCCCCCTTCCATATGGTTCAATGACACACAGCCTGCACACATAGGGACAGAGGCCGCACTACACCCAACCCGGTTACACACTCGAATTAGCGCCCTTTCGGGTAACCACTAACAAGTTAGAAAAAGTCCTCATACTTAACTAAAGCCGAGCCATATAGCCCTCATGGTTGTCTTTGTAAGTCCCGGATTGTCGCCCACGAGATAAGTCCTTATGGAGAGGAAGCTAGCACATCATCCAAAGTGCACTAGTCCCCTATCAACATAACAATAAATCAATCTTTTATGGTTTATCACATAATCCATTAGTCAAGTTACGAGATCATGATAACAATTGAGCACTAGCATCTCTATTTAATGCATCACATCTCATAGGTGTCAAGGAACAAGGATTCAAAGCTACATTATAATCTCTACGGTTGCCAAGATTGACACATGCATATGATTAAAGTGATTAGGGTTAATAGGAATCAAGGATGATCCTATGATATACTTGCCTTATGTTTGCTCCCTCATACTTTGCTTTTAGTCACCATATCTTCTGCTCTTCAACACCCACACACGGTCCTTGTTCTACTCAGTAGCAAACACCACAACAACATACAAGCAATAAGTAGAGACAAAGACACCACATAAGACAAAGCAACATACTAAAAGGAAGCTAGGTGGTAAGGTCACAAGATCATATGAAGCACCGAGATCGAAGCTACGGTTCAAACAAACAACTACCGAGAGTCTTATATATTATAAAAGAGAGATACAAGCTTGGTTCAGGTTAATCAAGAAATACAATGTTAGTAATATTAATTCAGATTATCAAACCATAATTAATTTAAAAGTCGAGTTAAGGTTACTCATATTTTATTTATAAACTTGTATCATATTATTTAAGCCATTTAATCTTTACTTTGCAAAAAGGAAATGTGACAACATCTATATGAGCCTATTATATGCACTGTATTTTAACTAACCAAGTTATAGTTATAATTATAAAAGATTTAAGTTGGTATAAATCAGATTAATAAATTGATTTATAAAACACCGGAGGTTAAACCTTAAATTGCTTTTTATTAGAAACACTTTTACGTAAGCATTAAATAAAATTAACATTTATTACATGTAAAATCAAGAGAGATGTGAGACATATTAGATGTCATTGGTAACACGTGGCTTATGTGGCACGATCACAACATAACAAGAATGGATCAAAGCCCTAGGTTGCTTTTATTAATTAGAAAAGCTATTAAATATGTGTTAACCAATTTAGTATTTAAATTAACAAATTAATATTCAAAGACATGATGACAACAACAGTAGCATGTAGATCACAGCGACACAGATTTAACGAACTGGAATGATTTGAATCGGAGATCAAACGATAGAATAATGGAGATCATATTATCCAAAGTGGCAGTTTCAGTAAATACCTCGTCTTCTTCCTTGTGCTCAGACGGACAGAGCCATGGCAAACGGCCGCCGCCGCTTTGCCGTGGGGGGAAAAGAGGAGGCCCGGGCAGGGGGCTCGGCTGGCCGGGCAAAGAACGCAGCACATGGCGCGGTGGAGCCCACCCCGGGGGCTGTGGCCGCCGCGACGGGCCGGGCGCAGCAACGCCCAAAGGGCCACCGAAGAGGCGCCGGCCGGCCGCCCCGCCTCGCCGTTGGGGCCGTGATGCGGGCGTCGGAGTGGTGGCGGCGTGGGGCGACGAGCCGGCAGGAGGCGGGGTCCGGTTGCGGTGGGTGCGGGGTTACCAAGAACACGGAGAAGATGGCCGGCCATGGTGGATGCTCTAGGAAAACTCCCCAGGAGAAAGAAAAAAGGGACGGGGAAATAGTCAAACGGTTACGGATTGAGACAAACAAGGACACGATTGTAGAGAACGACGAGACGAACCTCGTGGTGGTGGTGGTTTTCGCCGGAGACGTCCGAGATGGCCGGAAAAGCTCGCCGGAGTTGGGGCGGTTTTTAAACTTCGGGCGCTAGATGCGGGAGGCTACAAGCGGCGGTTTCCAAAAAGAACTGTACTTTTGGAATGAGCGAGAAGAAAGAACGCAAGCACGTATTTATATCCGCAGGTTGACGGTTTTGAAAAATTGAGATATTTTTAATAATTTTGGAATTCAGAAAACGATTACCAAGTCAAAAAATAATTCTAGAAAATGCCGAGATCATTTTAAATCTCTAAAAACTATTTCCAAAACTCTAAAAATTATAGAAAAATACCAAAAGATAGATAGGAAGGTGATGAATTCAAATAAAATATTTGGAGCCTATAAAAGGAGATTTTAGAGCATCTAGAAATTAGATTTTGCTATAGGAGAAAAAAAAAGAAAAAGGTTCCGAAAAGTTCGAGAAAATCTTGGGAAGGATCGAACGACATCTAATGTGTTATGAAAACCTATCACATACAAAAACACTAAAATCAAACAATAATCAAGTACCACATCAGAGAGAGCCTTTCAAATTAATTCTAAAACATTTGAAAATCATAATTTTATTTAAGAAAAGTATATAGAAACTTAAACTAATGTTGCTAAATTTTCTCAAATATTAAAAACATTCATTGATTTAATATTTTAAAGCACAACCCAAAATCGAAAATTTTGGTGTGTGACAATAAATAATAACATAACATATCCAAATAGGATGTTCCCAAAAAACATATCCAAAATAGAAAAAATAAATAAAAGATAGACTAAGCCATAATGGAAAAAAATAATAGAATGGAAAAAACATGTGAAAAAAGGTAAATAGAAAGAACACACACCAATACTTGAACAACCTAAAATATATCACAAAAATATCTAAGTATTACGTGAATACAAAGATAATAATCAAACATCTTATTTATGCTATATGAATATCACAAAATATAACACGTAACATCATGTATATACTATGTAAACATCAAAATACATCATAAAAATATCATAAAGTACATCACATATATACTAATTGACTATCACAAAAATATAAAACAATTAATTATGATAAAAACAAAAAATAAATGCAAATATAAAAATAAAAAGAATAATGAAAATAGCATGAAATAAAAAGAGTAAAAAACTGGAAACAAAAAATAACATTATACTATGTCTAAAATAGGAAAACATACTATTTAAATCTAACCAAAAAAAACTTTCGCCCTCATAAAAAATAACATATAAAAAGTATAAAACATCAAAAACTATTATGTAGAAATCACATATATATTACGAGAGCATCATATATACACTAGGCGAACATCACTAAATACATCATAGAACATCAGATATATACCATGTGAACATAAAAAATTGCTGAACATTATGTGTATACCATATGAACATTACGAATAAAATCTGTGATGAAGATAAGAAAAAAACATATGTAATAGAGAGAAATTAATAACAACATTATACAGATACTTTTCAAAAATCATAAATATACTTAAAACATCATATGTATACTACGCAAACATTACTAAATATATTATAGAACATCATCGAATATATCATAGAATATTGCATATATATTAATAGAACATCACTAAATATATTATAGAACATCACAAGTATAATAAGTGAACATCACAAAAACATTGTATAAAATCACATGTAAACTGCATGAACATAAGTGTGAAACATCATAGAACAAATATTATGACAAAATACAACATAAAACATTAAATATAAGCTACATAAACATTACAAATATAAAAAAGATAAAAAATTATTAAAGTAATTTTTGGAGCAAAATAATAGAGAAGAAAAACACACATAAAATATGATTATCAAATAATAAATATATAGAAAAAAATACAATAAATGAATAACTTAAATAAGAATGAGAAAAAAATTAGAAATAAAGATAAGATAAAATAAGTATGAAAAAGCATAGAAAAATAAAAAAAATGAAAAGGAGGAATTAATAAAAGTAAGGAAATAATTAAAAAATCAAAAGAAAAGGTAAAAATAAATAAGAATAGAATTATAAAATAAAATAAGAATAAAAAACATAAAAAGCTAAAAAGAATATCATATGTATACTAAATGGATATCACTATATATAATAGAACATCACCGAACACACCATAGAACATCATATATTGCGTATGTGTTCATACTTGTTTATCACTTTGAATATGTTTATATACTCATACTAAGATACTTCAAATCTTTCTATGCGAAAAAAAAATTTTAAAGGAACCCATACTTTTTTAATATACTACGAAAATACCACTCATCGTAGTATATAAAATAAGTATAACCACATACTCTATGTATGCATGCATACTAGACATATATACTACTATAGATAGTCTAGTATGATCATATACTTCATGTATATATACTTCGTTCAGTCATAAATACTCTAAATCTAGAGATATACACATAGGAGTAACTACTCCTTAGGAGTAGAAAATAATTTCCCTATATATATATATATATATATATATATATATATATATAGGAAGAGGTTTTTCTACTCCCGGTAGTAATTACTCCCATCTTCAAAACAACATATTACGTATGTGTTTATACTTGTTTATCACTTTGAGTATATTTATATACTTATACTAAGATACTTCAAATCTTCCTACGTGAAATTTTTTTTTTAAAAAGAATCCATACTTTTTAATATATTACGAAAATACCATTAGTATATAAAACAAGTATAACCACGTACTCTATGTATGCATGCATACTTGACATATATACTACCATATATGATCTAGTATGATTATATACTTCATGTACATACACTTTATTTGGTCATATACACCTTAAATCTAAAGATATTAACATGGGAGTAACTACTCCCTAGGAGTAGGATGGAATTTTCCCATATATATAGGTAAATTATATATATATATATATATATATTAATAGAATACAACTAAATGAACTATAGAATACCACTTGTATACTAAGTGAATGTCATAAAAACATCTTATAACATCATATATATACTAAGTTAATATTACTAATACATTTGGAATATCATAAAATACATTGTAAAACAAAGCATGTATATTATCCGAACATCAGTAAATATATTTAGAATATCACATCTATACTAAGTGAATATAAAAAACATTATAGAACAATATTCTGATTTTAGGTTTTACAATTAGTATTATAATATAAATAAAAATAAAAATAAAAATCACAAAAATAATAAAGTATATAGAAATAGTAACAAAAAATACATAATATAGATAAAGATTAATTATATTTTTTTTGTGATTCAATAAAGATTAAATATAGAGCAAAGCATAAGGAACAAATAAAAAACACATTACGAGAGAAAATAGTAACAAAACATTATATGAATATTTTTTAAAAAAACCTAAAATATACTCCCTCTATATTTAAAAATAGTCGTTTGGATAAGCTTTGGTTCAAACATTAGAAATGTAAATTATAAATAGCTTTTAAGTTGTTAAGTTTGAAAGTATGAAACCATGTGAATAGATTTATTATCTTGACAAATATTTTCATAAAAATATGCATATATAACTTTTTGATAAATATTTTTATAGAAATCAGAAGTCAAAGTTGTGTTTTGGAGACTATTTCATTTGTCCAAAGTAACTTCCTTTTTAGTATAGAGAGAATACTATAGAACACCACATATATACAAAGTGAACATCACTAAATACATGAGCGAACATCACTAAATATAGAATAGAACATTGCATATATATTATGTAAACATCACTAATCATGGCACATCGCATGTGTACTAAGCGAACATCTTAAAAAATATATAGTCGAATATCATTAAATATATTATAGAACATCGTATATATATTACATGAGCATTCTAAATACATCATAAAATATTATATGTATTACTACTAAATGAATATCACAAATAAATCTCATAGAACATCACATAGCTACTATGAGAACATTAGATATATATTACATGAACATCACTAAATACTGAGAGACATATATACTACGTGAACATAAAAATATTCTAAAACATCGGTGTATAACACGTGTATATAAGAAATATAGAACATCACATGTTACACTTGAACATAAAAATAATAATAAAAAAAAAAAGAAAACAAAAAAGAAATAAAAGAGAAGTAAAAACATAAAAATAATAAATGCATAAACATGAAAATAAAATTAAAAATATTAATGATGCTCGAAAAAAAAAAAAGAAAGGAATAGAAAAGAAAATAAAAAATAAAGTAAGGATTAAAAAATACTTGCATATATACGTGAATAACACTCAATACATTTTAGAACATCACATGTATACTAAGTAAATATCTTTGAATACATCTATAACAACATTAAATACTCTATAGAACATCACATATATAGTACGTGAATATCACACGTATACTAAGTGAACATCGGATAGAGAACATCATTTGAAATGTAATTAAAAATAAAAAATATCATAATATGAGAATGGTAAAATTAAAAAAGAAAATAAAAATCTATAGAAAACATAAAGATAAAGAGAAAAGGAAAAGGAATGAAAAAAGAATGAAAATAAATATGAAAAAAATAAAAAAAAAAATAATATTAGAATGAAGAAATATAAAAAACCTAAAAGAAAAAAAAAAAGAAAGAATGAATATAAGCAAGGAAACACCAATAAAAAACGTGTAACATGTGATGACCTTTAGTAAATTAAAAAATTCATAACTCCTCATTCAAACATCCAAATTAAATTCGATTATGTCATCAAATTTCTTGCAATAAATCTTTTGAAACAAGATTCCACATTGATATATTTAAATAAAATTTTATTAATAAATATTTATCTTATGAAGATAAAATAATTTTTATGGAGTGCAGCGATGTTCTCGAAGTCATGATATAATGTTTCGTCTTTCGAAAATAAATGTTACATGAATCAGAAAATAATTATTCTAAGTTAAGGAGAACCAAATAATATATAGTTTCATTGAATGGTATTATAATATGTTAAAATGTAGGAAAAATGAAATGACAAAATTTGTAAAATGTAGAGAAATAGATAAATAATAACATAGTAGATCAAAAATAAATACATTTTATTGCAATGAATCCTTAAAAAAATAAGACTCCACATGGATATATTTAGATAAAATCTTGTTAATAAATATGTATTTTCTAAAGATAGAATATTTTGTTTTAGAACAAAGATGTTGTTCTAGGTTTAGAGGATAATGTTTCGTCTTTGCAAGAAAAAATATTTCCACTTTATGAGAAAACATATTTTTGGTTTAGAGGAACAATATTATACTTTTACGTTCATGAACATAAAAAACATAGAACCATAAAAATAATAAGAAAAAGAAAGAAAAAAAAAAAATAAAATAAAGGAAAAAAATAAAAAATAATAAGCACATATAACTTTAAAATAAATTAAAAAATGAATGATGCACAAAAAGGAAAAAAAAAAAGAAAAAAATTAAAAAATAATAAATATTAAAAAAAAAAAAAAGCATCAAAGGAAAAACATAATTAGAAAAGAAACAATTAAGACAAATAAAAAGAAATCATGAAGAAAAAAAGAAAAATAAAAATTCAAAATCACATGGCAAACATAAAAAGATGCATGAAACTTCATAATAGTGAAAGAAAAAAAAATAAATAGAAGCAAGAAAAAAATGAAAATGAAAATGAGAAAAAAAGCATAAGGTAAATAAAAAAAGAATAAGGAATAAATAGAGTAAGAATAAAAATAGAAAACCAAAAACAGCAAAGAAAAAAAGAAGAATAAATAGAAATAAGGAAAAAAAAAAAATCATAAGAAAACCAAAGAAAAAAAGAAAAGAAAAAACAAATCAGAAAAGAATAAGAGAGGGAAACAGAAACGTACGTACCAGCTTCCGTGCACGAGCCAACGATTGCCGGCACGTACTGGTGCTATTCCTACCTGCATTACTCTGTCACGATGGGATGACTTGTTGCGACAGCGGCCGTACTGCATTTGCATGCACGATTGACGCAAACGAACCCTCCCGCGCTTCCCGCGTGTGCGCGCGCACTGCTCGGACGGAGGCTCCGGTCCGAACGTTCGGACCGGATGATTTCCGGTAGAGGACGCCAGGACGGCTGATCAAGGAGTCCGATGTGACGGAGAAGTGCCGTGGTGCCAGCGCGGTCGTGCCGGGATTTATGGCGGCGGCCGTCGCGAGAGAGATTCGGGGAGGGCGACAGAGACGTGGGAGATAGAGGTGAGAAAGGACCCGACAGGTGGGGCTCTCCATATATATAAAGTTGAGCTCAACGGAAAACTGTTTTTGCCAAACTTTTCTGTTCGGGGAGCAAGAGCTAGATAAAACTCCTTGCACCAAAGAAACTAGAACCGGAGTTGTTTTTTTTTTTTTTTTTTTTTTTACAAACCGAAGTTGTTTTTGATTGACTAGAGCTCCACCAAACAGAACATACTAGAACCGGAAATTTGTTTGCTGACGGTTCATAGTACCGAGTCATTTTTTATTCAATATATAAAAAAGTGCACTGAAAACATGTGCACCCCCAAGTTGTGAATTGGTGCTGTTAATTTCTTTCTAGTAGCTAATTGTTAGTTATTTCCCTCATCTCAAAATAAGTGATATCTTAGATTTATTTTTAAGTCAAACCATGGTAAGTTTGATAAGAATGTACTCTCTCCGTTCTAAATTATAAGACATTCTAAAAATTTTGAAGAGTCAAACTTTTAACCCATAGTAGACTCAATGGTATCGCGCAACCTTTAAAAAAAGCCACCTTCATCAACATATTGAGTCTACCATGGCTTTCGCCACCTTTGTTTTTCCTCTATCTTGAGCCTATAATGACCACCCTAATCACCTATCAATGTGATTATGAGTCAAACCCACCGTCTTCATCCACAATGTATCCTAGCTGCACACTATCTGACCAACCCCTATTAAATAGCAACCATTAGCGTCATCAACTTGACCTCCACATCTGGATGCATCTCTATTGATTGCTGGAGCCCAATGGATGGTTCGGGTCGCTTGCTCGAAGTTTTCAACTTCACCGATCAAGTCATCGATTGCCAGAATGCTCCACCTTTTGTCATGTCCTTTGGTGGACACAACAGTGCAGTCTTGATCATTGTGGAACATATCCATTTGACCTTCCATGATCTTTTTTATGAATTGGATTTCGATACCACTTGGTAGAGTGTATGATCAGATCGATCTAGACCTTACAGATCTATTAAATGAAGAATGTACAAGCATAAGCACTATAGTAGAAAATGCGCAAATGAGAATCACATCGAGGCATGCGGTTTTTCAATGATGTTTGATGATGTGCATCATCCTTGAGACATGCATATGAGTACTCGTCACCATAAAGTAGCTCTTGCACATGCTCCTCTCAAACTAGCCTCTAGGTTATCTCATTGTTATAACAAGAGCGTTCTGTCATTTTTATGGCATCTAAAGATACAGAGTTCGACTCCAACTTTATCGAAGTTTCTGTAGTCGGATTGTTCAAATATTCGACAAAAGACGAATATAATCTAACACGTCTTTTTATTTACTGTGGTCACATTCATGTCTTATGTCCTTATCAGAGCACCGGCATGGTAGGTAGGCAAAGAGAGATCGATCTAATACGAATAGGATGCCATGTCGTCCAAAGGTAGAGCAGGACCAGCTAGGCCTTAAATGATATACCCATTGCTCATTTTGTAAAGGATTAAGTCCACTTTTGGCCCCTCAAATGTTGGGTTCGTCTAATTTTGACTTTCAACTACGAAACCGTCTAATATTGATACCTCAACTGTTGAAACCGTTTACTTTAAGTATCTGAAAATGGGCGGGTCTATTTTGTTCAATGTGGAGCGGGTTTGACGATGCCACGTCGGTGTTGACCGCCACCTAGAACTCCATCCTCTATCTCATTGACATGTGGGGTGCACGTGTCACCCACTCATTCCCTCCCTCTTCGATGTCACAATAGCGCCCTATGCTGCCTCTGACCCGAGCGACGTTGTCCCCTGCGCCAGTGGGCACTAGCAGCTGGCACAAAGCCGCGCAGGGCAGCAGGCCGTCGGCGCCTCTGCCGGGAAGACCGTACCTAGCCGCGGGCTCCGGCCAGCAGGGCAGCCAACCACGGGCTTAGAGGCCACTGCATGGGCCCCCCAATCGTGAGCGCAGGTGTACGCAGATGATGCCCCCAAGGTTTGACCATGCCACGATGAGCACGCTAAGTTGTTCTGAAATCGCCATGGCCGTCTCTCTACCCCTCTCAAGTTCGCGATGTATCCAATCTCTCTCTCCAATTCCTTACCACCAAAGGAGCCTTGGGTCTTGAGCTCACTGTTGGGCGTGATACCGTGATCCCATCATAGATCATCCTTTAGTAAGCTTACTGGAGCCATTCTCTTCGCCGGCGGCCGTCATTGGCACCAAGCTCAAGCTTTGCCACAACCAACCCTGTCTCGCCCACTCTCTTTGCTACCTTCGCTTTGTTTCTGTGTCACCATAACCTCCTATTCATCTGCTGGTTTGCTGAGAACGCTGATGCCGCCCTAGACCATCTTGGCTGACTTGCCACTGCCCCCGTGGCTAGCACTGCTTCACCTGCCTCCGAGCCAACTAGAGGCTTATACAGAACACCGGTGAACCGTAGTCCGTCCTCACCCGAGCCCCTCGCTTAGCTCGATGTAGCCACCACCTCATCGGAACGTAACAGTGTCGCCATTGCCATAGACCTGTGTGAGGCCGGGCCACGCTAGGCCGCCGAGGCTGCTACTACCAGCGCCCTAGGGCCACGTGACCACCTCCGCAGTCACCGCGGATGCTCTCTGACCACCTCGTCCACCGCTAGGGTGAAACCTCCCTGCCTGCAGCAGGTCGAGCTCGCCTATCCGGATGCTGCTGGAGCTAGTGGGAGGGGATGAGTGGGTCTCGTATGGGCCCCACATGTCAATAAGATGGAGGTTGGCGTCCTAGGTGGCAGTCAACGCCAATGTTAGACCCACTCCACCTTGGACAAAACAGCACCACTCGTGCTCAGGTGCTACAAGTGAACGTTTTTTTACAGTTAGGGTATCAGCATTAGACAGTTTCGTAGTTGAGGGTTAAAATTATGGACCAAAAGTGGACTTAATCCTTTGGTATGGTATTTCATAGTCAATAATCTAGATGACAATAGAAGTCAAGTCTAGACCACGATAACACTTTTTGCGAATTGAGGAATGCAGGTGAATTTGACTATTGGGTTTGTAGAATCCCTGGGACCAAAAACAAAAAGGTTGAGTGAATCGAGCTTTCGGTTATTCCCTCAGAGGCTGTCGCAGTTGGCCGGCTGGAACGACAGAACCGACTTGTCGACGTCATGCAGGACATGATAGTTCATCTGCATGACGTTACCAATAATCGACAGGCTGGGAGACCTCTGCACAATCCAACACACTGCGCCGTCGTCGACCTCAACGAAGTAGTTCGCCACCGGCATGACCATGTCAGCGCCTTCGAAGTGCAGCACCATGGACGGGGACGGCCTCCGCCGTGAGGCTGCCGTTGCCAGGTTTTCGTAGCAGGGCTCGAGCCCCTCCCTGTCCGCTGCCCGCGTAAGATTCACCTGCCGCCGGCACCGCCGTCTTCGCCAGCGTGTACGCCGGCTCCGCGAGGAACGTCAACGTCGTGCCTGAATCGAACACGACGCCACCGGCTCCCGGACCAGGCGTCGTCGCCGAGCCGATCGAGATGTTCTGCAGATTCACCGCGTAGAAGACGCTGGACTGGAGGAGCCGAGTGGACTGCAAGCCGGAGCCTGTCAAGTTTGCCAGTGAGCCGAACAGGAGAGGGCTGGCCTTGGACGCGTTGCTGGTGAGGCAGTACGCGAAGGCGCCGGCGTTGAGCTGCGAGACGAGGGAGAGCTGCCCGCGGCCAAGCCCGACGAGGCCGGAGCCGGTCCCGTACTCGCCCTCCGACATGTTGGTGCAGCCGAAGCCGACGCTCGGCACCGCGTCGCCGCCGAGGCTGACGGTGTCGCTCCCGAGGAATCCCTGCGTGTAGTGATGAGCATCCCGCGCAAGGCCATAGGAGTATGTGTAGTCACACTCGGCGCCGCCGTCGCCACAGCTAGCGATGGACTCGGACCGCACGGCGTCGCAGAGTCGGTCGGAGCACGGGAGCTTGGAGAAAGTGGAGGACATGTTGGGGTAGTAGGAGGGGGAGCCCTGCGGCGTGCAGGACGCGCAATTGCCGCACTTGGTCCAGATGAGGTCGCTGCCGGTGTCGGCCAAGGTGGTTAGCTTCTGCGGTGGCGTGCCGATGGAGAGCTCCATGCCGTAGGCGCCGCCGCCAGCCTCCATCCTCAGCGGTGCCTGTGCGTTCACTTGGCTTGAGGCCTTGTCTAGCCGAGAGGCAAGCATGGATAGCCGGTGGTGGGACTGTCGAGCGGCATGTTTGAAGCTGGTGGTGGTGTCGGTACGGCGGATCATGGTGGTACGAAAGCCCTGGCGCTCACCATAGGCTGGAGCTACGAGAAGGGATGAGAAAATCATGAACACGAGGAGAGCCGGCTTAGCAGTCATTTTGTTTTCGATAAAACGTGCTCTTGCTTCTTATTGAATGATGTGGGACTGTGGGAGAATATATAGATGGGGTAAGCTGCTCAGCGACAACATTGTGATCACAAACGTACAAAATTGTTTGCCACAAAACCGCATCAGAAAATTACGTGAAAATATACAAATTCTAAGGGCTTGGTTGGCTGAAAAAAAATACACTAATTAATCCACCTGGTTTCAAAGCAATTGTAGTGTAATTTAACTTAAATTCCACCTTAATCCTTCCTAACACCAAAAACAATTGAGTTTTCTAGTGAGAAGCCCTGGCTATAAAGTTCTTAAGAGTTCCACTTGTGCATCATCTAAATTGATATTGTTGTTTGCCGTTCAACACTCGATTTTTCATTAGTGTAAATAAATTACAATAATGAAATCATTATAGATATAGTAATAAGGCCGTGTAAATATTGCTAAAAGATAGTGTAAATGCGTGGGCAAAATTCAGGTGCCAGGAGTTTAAAAAAACACTCGGTTGTTGCCGATACATATCCAAAATGATCCTTCTTTGCTAATGCAGAAGTGCAATGATGCGCGATCATGGTAGAAAAAGTTATTTTTTTGTGCAAGAAATTAGGAAAATTATCTAATGTAATTTTCATCTGCCAAGAAATATTTTGATATAAATATATAAAATAATTAAAATTTTATATTATCCATGTGTTGCTATAGTTAAATATCGAGATGTGACCTTTGAAGACCCGTGGACAAATGTAATTTTAATATATGATTAAAGTGGACAAAACTTATTGCCAACGAGTTAAGGATTGGTATGTCCTCTGATGATAATGACGGGAGGCCTATCTGATCATTTTGACTTATACTGGGTTACACAATAAATAGCTTAAGATTTCAGTTCACATTTTGATTTTGATTAGTTGAACCTTTAGCTAATCTTAGGTTTTAACAAAAATAATATTATATCTAATCTTTGCATCAATAATTTAGTTTATTCCTTGTGGACTTGTAGATTCTTTTATTTATTATTTGATTTTGACTTTTCTAGAAAAAATCACCAGAGTGGGACGAAGGACGCATCCAAGAAAACTCAATAAACAAGATCTAAAATGAAAAATGCTTGGGATGGAAGGTGCAATTACAAAAAGGCAATATATTCGAGGGAAGGTGTGCAAACATGAAATTCGAACCGGGAGAATGAAAATGGGACAGAAACTGATATTGACATGGAATAGAGGATGCAGCCAAATATCCGAACAAGGATGGAGATTAGAGCTGGATGAAAATTTTATCGGCAGAAATTTTAGCTCTTTAATATTAGGTATAGATAAAATTATATGATACACATAGTGTCTTAACATATATTCAATAAGATATGGTTTCATAGAAATTATAATTTACAACTAAAATAATAACAGCATATATATTTCTCCCATTGAACAGGTCAATTGTAGAATCCTGGTAAAAGTACAAGATACATACTCCCTCCATTCTAATTTATAAGACATTTGACTTTTTTAGCTCTAAGTTTGACCATTTGTCTTATTAAAAAAATTATATAAAATATTTTTTTATTATGGATTGCTTTATCAATAAATATTCTTCAAAAATGACTTAAATTGTACTATATTCACATAAATTTTTTTAATAAAACGAGTGATCGAAGTTGGAGTCAAAAAAGGTTAAATATTTTATAATTTTGTAGAGAGGAAGTAGATACAAAAGAAACAGGATCAAACGGGTTCCCATGGTGTGGGACAGTTAACCAAACCATATGAAGGCAACACATGAACTGAATCATACAGATGCATCTGTTGAATTACCTGGATGGCCGAATGTATAATATTGTAATCTCCGCACTAAATTTTGGCTCCACCCACATGGAACTCATCGAGGTGGGCGCACCGCCCGCTTTGGCGCATTAACTATTGCATGAATTAATATTACATTATTATAAAACAAGTATAACATCGGCATGGGAACAAACAAAAAAGACTTTAAGCATCATCGAATACAACATATATTCTTGACCAAACTGTGTTGCAGGCTTTCAGCAGCGCACCTCGTGCCACACCCACGGTTCACCTTCCTAGAATGGAGCAACTAGCTGTAGTTGGGTGTATCATATATATGGGTTGGACCTTTACATCTCTATACTCCCTCTTTCGTCTCTAGAAGCTTCAACTTCTAGAGTTGTTGAAGTCAAAATTTTTAAACTGTGACTAAATTTCTAGAAAAAACGCTAAGATTTATGGTATCAAATTAGTATTATTAGATGTATCGCATAATATATTTTTTATAGGATATTCATTTTATATTATAGATATTGAAGCTCCTTTTTATAAACTTGGTCAAATTTAAAAAAGTTTGACTGCCATGGATTTTAGAAGTTGAAGCTTTCAGAGACAGGGAGTACGATGTAATCTTGGCGACTCTTAAATATGATGCTGGGTCACTATTATTTTGCATTTTCTAATGATTTGGTCCACTGCCTGCATGTCAGCATGCATGTTGTAGTGTGATGAGGACATCCTTTACTATTACCCGCTGGCAAAGACGCAACAAAAATAGGCCAAGTGGCCCAATTGTAGTCGAACGGCGACTGTGTGAGTCTCTAAATAATCCCACCTTGCTTAGCTTGGGAGGAGGAAGCCACCTTAAAAGAGAGAGACACCCTTCCCCCATCGGACTAGTCTTTTGGGGCGATTGGGCCCTTTCCGGATGGGGTGCACCGAAGTGCAGTGCTAAGATTGCCGAGGCGCAACAAGAGGTCCTAGTGGCATTGTAGCCGGATTGGTGCGTCGTAATTTCGGCTGTCGGTGCTAAGATTGCAGGATTCAGGGAATCCGGATCGGTGTGTCGGGCTTTTCATCCAACCCCACCTGGGCCGGATGGATCATTTGGTATCAGAGCTGGGCCCTTGTTTAAAGGGGTGGGAATGATGAGGACATCCTTCACTATTACCCGCTGGCAAAGACACAACAAAAATAGGCCAAGTGGCCCAATTGTAGTCGGGCGACGACTGTGTAAGCCTCTAAATAATCCCACCTTGCTTAGCTTGGGAGGAGGAAGCCACCTTAAAAGAGAGAGCCACCCTTCCCCCATCGGACTAGTCTTTTGAGGCGATTGAGCCTTTTCCGGAAGGGGTGCACCGAAGTGCAGTGCTAAGATTGCCGAGGCGCAACAAGAGACCCTAGTGGCGTTGTAGCTGGATCGGTGCATCGTAATTTCAGCTGTTGGTGCTAAGATTGCAGGATTCGAGGGGAATCGGATCGGTGTGTCGGGCTTTTCATCCAACCCAAACAAGGGCCCAGCTCGATACCAAATGATACATCCGGCCCAGGTGGGGTTGGATGAAAAGCCCGACACACCGATCCGGATTCCCCGAATCCGCAATCTTAGCACCGACAAACCGAAATTACGACGCACCGATCCGGTTACAACGCCACTAGGGCCTCTTGTTGCGCCCGGCAATCTTAGCACCACACTTCGGGCACCCCTTTCGAAAAAGGCCCAATCGCCCCAAAAGACTAGTCCGATGGGGGAAGGATGGCTCTCCCTTTTAAGGTGGCTTCCTCCTCCCAAGCTAAGCAAGGTGGGATTATTTAGAGGCTCACACGGTCGCCGTCCGACTACAACTGGGCGACTTGGCCTATTTTTTTGTTGCGTCTTTGCCACCGGATAATAGTGGAGGATGTCCTCATCATAGTATTTTTTGTGTTGTATTTTGCTGAGCCAGCCCACTGGACAAGGACTGCTGTGTTACCGGCTAGGCCCAAATGTCAAATTAATGGCCTCATGAATAATTGTCTGAATATGGCTCAATAACTGAGAAAAAGCACCCCCTACTAATTTTGGAGAAGCGAACTGATCATAGATCAGTTTGTTAGGTCCATGGATCCTATCCACCTAGATTCAAGTTCTCGATTCGGTATTAGTGATCGTATTTTTCAAAAATTATATTATAATTTATCGGCATTATGCTTTACGTGGTAAGTGACATTCCCATTGACAATGAGGTGCCTGTGGTGACTACGAAACTCTAGATCTATCGGCTCAATTCTTTAGAGGTACTCATAGAGATAGGGTTTATTTACATGTGTTCTGGGGGATGAGTATGCGTGCATGTTGTGGGCACAGAGCATCTCCAACAGTTCCCTATTTTAGGTTGTCATTCTTATTTTTTTAGCAAAAATAAAAAAAAAAAACCCTTCTCCAACAGTTCCCCATCCCAGGTTGCCATTTATCTCAAGTTGGGAAAAGGAGCCTCCGCGCGTGCATATATGCGCGCTCGACTCCGCGCGCGCATCCGACCATATTAGAAGAGGTGGAAGGATAAAAAAATAATTTTGTTTTTGTCTCAGGTTTCCTGACATAAGTTTTCTAGAGGTAGAAGGGTATAAATATAATTTTGTTTCTGTCTCAAGGTTCCTGATGTAAGTTTGATATGGATTTGGCAAGTGAATTATGCCAAACTATTGGAGAAAGACTCTTTTTTTTCACTTGTCATATATTTTAGAGAGTTGCAAAATCGCAAGATTTGCCAAGTGAATTTTAGCAAACTCTTGAAGATGCTTATACTGTGTAATTAAAAAAAACTAATTTTGGGATAAAAGCAATCCAATAATGATGTGGCAACGTCTTAACCATGTCAATTCCAAGGTCGTCACCACTCTGATATGACCTTGTTCTAGCATAGTAGTGCTGGCCATCTTGGTGCAGGAACCAAGATGAAGAAGGTGCAGGAAACTACTAAGCTAGAACAAGACACTCAGTCCCACAAGAACGTTGTTGTGTGGTGGTCATAAATCCAGCGACTTTCTAAGCAACTAACTTGAATGGCTAAGCTAACTACAACACTAACATTGTTAAATCCATGGGTTTGAGTTGGTATCTTTGTTCATTTTGGTGCAGGAACCATAAAAAAGGTGCTGAAGAACATCTACATCTGTGCTTTTCAAGATCATCGTCAAGCCAAAGCAAGCACAACCAAGCATCAAACCCCAGAGCCCGAGCAATAATGGTCATGGGCTCGCCACAAGACCAAGCATGATCCGAGCAACATGAGGAAGAAGTCTAATCGAGTGTTGTGTGGAAATGCATCCTAGCTAATGGCCGAAAACCAAATTGTTCTTCAGAGCAATTAGGAGCGAGAAGTCTTTATAATCCTTATGACTTCCTCAATAAGATAGATATTATATATCAATTTGAGCATTATCTTCAAGGCAATTGGTAGTTCAAGGCAATTGGTAGGGGTGATTTTTGGCATATTATAATGATCATGAGCAAGCTTCATTCTTTCTCTAGAATTTTTCTGCACCTTAGACACTAGCACCAATGGGGTGAATTTTAGGATTTTCAATGGAGAGAGATGTTTTGTGGTCAATTTTTCTGCCTTGAGCACTCCTAGCGTTAATATGCCATATGTTGGCATACATGATCCTGATGATTAGAAGATTGAAGTTTTAGGTCGACTTTTATGTTATAGGGCAAGATTTTTTGAACAATTTTTAGTGGCTCTCATTCACCTTCCATTCCGGTCACCACTCTTGTCCTTCAAATCTAATAAGCCCCAGAAAAGTCTGACCATTGTAGGTCTTAATCAATAGTGTTCTGTGATCTTTTTTGACTTCACCACTCTAAACGTACACACTAATCTATATTTTCATGACAACAGTATATGTGAGGCACGCTCAAGGCAGTTCTAAGTGGCACACGGCACGCTCAAGGCAGTTCTAAGTGGCACACGGCACGCTCAAGGCAGTTCTAAGTGACGCATGGAGGTTGGTCAAATCATGCACTTGTTCGGAGAAGAGAAGGCAATAACTCTCAATGGTGAAAAATTAGTCCTGGCATTACCCGTTATCATTCTTATTTTCGGAGAGCAAAAGAAATGTGAAAGAGATGTCCACCATAAATTTTACTAACATATATTTCTAGGTGAGAAGTTAACTTAAAATCTCTTATATTATTATATCTGATTACAGCATACATGTATATGCATTTGTGCAAAAAAAATGAATCATGACATAGTTATATAGTTAACTAGTAACCACAACTTCGGCCATACTACTAGTAAAGCCGTGCATGGTAGAACATGGCATCTCTTTTTCTTCTCCCAGACAGTTGCCTCGTTCGAAAGAATAAATGGTATAAGATTTATTTTGCCACCATCAATTTGTTATGAAACATCTGCAAAGAAATCATGAACCGTGATCCGGGCGGCAACTGGAATGCGGACTGTCCTATGATCATTGTACCACGTAATGCTGCCAAACTTGTAATCCCCTTGTAACCTCAACATAGGTGATAACTTGATCTGATATGTATGAACCTTGTTCGCAGCATTGAACACAAGAACCGATGGCTCAACTTCGACCTTGACTCCAGCAGGGCTCTCAACCGCAACATGGTAAACTGTGTCGACCTCGCCGACATTTGTCACAGTTCTCGGCACGGTAACGGGATACCTCAGGTTTGGAACCGAGACGGATGGCAGGTTCAAAACATACCCTGGCACCGATGTTGCATTGCAGCTAACCGTTGATGTTTCAATGCTGCAGCGAAAGAATTGGTTGTAATCGTTTGCATCGATGTCATAAACCAGGCCGGGATCTGCCGCTCTGTTAGGGTTGATGTGGCCACCTCCATAGTCAAATGGGTCGGCATTCTTCCTAGGGAATCCTTCAGCCAGTATCGGCATGCCATGTTCATCGGTCACAGATGCTTCACCATGCAGAAAGAAACCGAGGTTAGGCAATTGTAGCTAGCAGTTTTTGCTATCTATAGTGAACTATTCATGTTTTCAAAATTTGTCATGTGTAAACTAATATAGTTAATTACCCGTGGTGACAATTGCAGATTTCAGTGCAGCAGGAGACCAGTCTGGGTGCAGAGCTTTCAGCAGTGCAACTATGCCTGATACGTGTGGAGCGGCCATTGATGTCCCTGACATGAATACGTAGGAGTCTCTCTTTGCTGCTAAGATGGTTGCTCCAGGTGCAGCTATGTCAGGCTGTGTTGGCCAATTGAAGCAACAGTTGAGTTAGATATGATTTGTCATGGCTTCTAGTAGTACCATGTGGTACCACACGTGGTATGTTTAGCCAACTATAGCAGGCTATAGGGACAGCTAGAGTCGGAGATTTAAAACCTTAGGTAGGTATGTACCTTGATAATATCAGCGTAGTCGATGGATGGACCTCTGGAGGAGAATGATGCCACTTTGGGAGCCACTAACTCGTTACTAGTAACACTGCGTGGTGGTTCAATCTTTGCCACCGGGGAGCTGCTTGTTAAAATTAAGTTAAAACGATTAACGAGAAAACTATGTAATTCATGCAAGAGCTAGAAGAAGAGGTTTCGAATCAATGGAAAGAACAAGCGAGCTATGAATCAAGAACTTCCATAATGTACCTCGACGTTGTGATGTATCGTCGAATCTTGTACCCTGTGTCAATGTCCACAAGAACACAAGCAAATCCTCCACAGTCAGCTGTGTCATCTATAGAATTGGCGGCATATTGAGCGAAAATAAGACCGGAGCCCCCAGCATCAAGGACGTTTTGCACCGCGTTCCCGAGATTCGAGACCGGCATAAAGCACAAGACGGTCTTCCCTTTGAAATCCGTACCGTTGAGAGCTTCCGCCGTGCATCTGATTAATCACCGAGAGCAAAAGTCAACGGCTCAGCTTCAGGACAAGGCTCAGAGTAAAATGAAGTGAAACTATGGCTTGTTAACTTACTGGCCTCCAAGGACAAGGCTTCTGAAACTGCTCCTAGATGAGTTCTTCTCTTGGTGGTAGAGAGATTGTCCCTGCAAAATTGGTTGTTGTCAATCAGATGACTAATCACTTAATAATTGTATGTAAGCTCTGCAAAATTGGGTACCATACCACAATCTCCTCCTTGTTTCCGAGCTTGATGACGGATGGAAACGAGCGATCAACTGTACTCGCGGCGACGGTGATGACCCACGGCGCGGCATTTCCGACTGTCTGAGGCGTCGGCCCGTTGTTCCCGCCGGAGAACACGACGGTGATCCCCTTCTGGACCGCGTGCAGGGCGCCGAACGACATCTGCCCACCGATGGAGCCGAGGGACAGCGACAGCACGTCCACCCTGTCGTGGATTGCGTCGTCGATGGCGGCCAGGATCATCGCACTGCTGCCGCTGCTCCGGCCGTCGTCGGTGAGCCACAGGGACTTGTACACGGCGATGCGCGCGTGCGGGGGCGCCGCCGCGGGCCACGCCGGCCGCGAGGCCGTGGAAGCCCGCGGTCTCCACGGCCGAGCCCGCCGCGGTGGACGCCGTGTGCGTGCCGTGGCCCTGAGCGTCCCGGGGGAGAGGTACTCGTTCTCGAGGATGCCAGTCTTCTTGTCCATTCCGTCGGTGTAGAAGCGTGCCCCGATGATCTTGCGGCTGCAGTGGGTGGCGTTCCAGAGCTCGCCGGACTCGCACACGCCTCTCCACCGCGGCGGCACCGGTGGGTAGCCTTCGTCGCTGAAGCTTCTTGATTCTGGCCAGATACCTGTGTCAACGACCCCGATGATGATGTCCTCTCCGTATCTGCCTTTGTGGAGCAGGTTGTCGCTGGACGTTTGGTAGCTCAGATCGAGGAAGTCCCAGCTGTGGGTGGTTGTCGTCGTGTAGGTTATGCTAGGTTCCACACTGATGACCTCTGGAAACCCTGCGAGCTGTCTAGCTTCGTCTTCGGTGAGCATCGCTGCAAAGCCTGAGAAGCCATGCTTGTAGTTGTGAACCATGGAGGCCACAGAATCTTCCATGCTGAAAGTAATTAACATACGCATAAATACATCGCTCATATATTGTATGGTAAGCAGAAATGCAGAATATATAAACCTAGAGAATATATATTTATGTATACACGTGCCTTCCAAGAACATTGCTGAGTAGATCATGGTGCGAAGCGACGACATCGTTGGGATGCGCATGTTTCACATCTCCTAGGTACACGATATAGAGCTGCAAAGTTTACATGTTACATAATTCTCAGTTAGCTTGCTGTCATCAAATAAATCTAGCAAGTGATCAGTGATCACTGAAGAAAGAAATGTCAGCACTCAGCAGAGGCTTACCGAGCGAGAGCTTGCGTGTGCTCCCAAGAATAGAATGCAAAGACTAAGTGCGAGGGCCAACGCAGCTACAGGGACACGTGAGAAGAATGCCATGTTTTCCTCTGCTGTTATCAGAGATGCATATGCCATTCGTGATCCGGTATGTATTTATACATATGCTTATGAATGAAGGCTCTATTATCAACATCGAGTCCAAAAGCATTTGGGAGTAAAATAATATTAACCACGTGCACTTCTTCGACGATGACTCATTCGGCCGTGCACATGAGCGGAACCGCGGAGGCAACGAGCGAGCGTAGTCTGAATCAACGAAACACGTTCGCGTTCGTCAGGTTTGAGCGCGTGCCACAGGAGAAGGTTTCAGAGACCACTTCCGCATGGCAATCCCCTACCAACCGCTTTGCCCATTTCTTTTTCTTGCGCCGATACTCTACCACTATGTGACGTTTACCTTTTAGATTAGATTGTTATTATACAAGTTCTACTAGGCTCCTGGAGGGCCTAAATAATGACGACAATCATCGTTGGCTTCCACGACGAATCGATCAAACTACCATTCAAGACGAGTTCAACTAGTACCTTCCTGTCCTGGGTGGGACAAGGAACCTGGCTAATTCAAACACCAATAAAAAACATGCTTTCGTCGCTTTCCAATCTGGATACATATTTGCAAGCGTCTACTAAAAAGAGTAATAAACAGCGATTCTCTGCCCCATGCATGCATATTATGTAACCAACATGGCCCCGTGGCCTATGCCTATGTCATTTGTGGTTTTTATATTTTTCAACATACCATTTGACTATGGAGGTGGGCAAATCAACCCCAACACACTAGCCAATCCAATCCAAACGATTACAACCAATTCATTAATTGCAGCTTCGTCGAAACGTCCGTTGGCTGAAATACAACATTGGTACTCAGGGCGTCGGCCATCTCGTTACCTCGCCAAGAATTGCTACAAGGAATAATGGGATCCCTTAAAATCAATAACCTACCAAAACCATACAACATAGGCATTGGAAACCAAACATACTGAGTTGAAAAGTAAGTCAATGATCTGGAGGATTAATTACACAGGAGGGGTTGAAGCTTATGATCAGTTCATTGAGCTTGGGGCCTCTCTTCAAGGTATACAGGTGTCATCAGGTTCTAAAAATGGATGCATGACTAATACCAAAAAAACACTAGGAACAGGAACAGTCAAAATTTGAATAACCCAAAATAAAGCATCAACGGAGAATTAGTTTTTGGAAAAATATTAATACTAGTTTCATATTTTTCTAATTTAAAATGAATCAATTATTTTAAAACTAAACTTTTCATTTAGCGGTAAACTGGTTTTCTTGTTGCATGGCCAAAAAACAAAAAACTCGGCAACAGCTGTGGACAAAAATTGACTTCTACCGCAAATATATATTATCATCCTATATATATGGCCATTCTCCAAAGATTTCATTGGCTATCCAAGGATATTCTCATCCTTTTTTTAGGGGAAACCCGAGCTTCATTAATCATGTAGGGAGTTACAATCTTGGTTTACGATACCCATGAGTCCAGGTGGGATTATAGGCCACTCCGCCACTTGAGAGTCGCGAGATACCAATCTAGTGCACTCGTGTGCTGACTTATTACAATTTCTACTGCTGAACTAGAAAGTAAAACACTCAAAGCTCCATCGAAGAACCTCCATCCGTGCGAGAATGGTTGAGATCTCTGAACACTGCTCTGAACGCTTTTCCCATAATGTGGTGAGCACCTGACAATCGGTTTCTAAAGCCAGGCGTCTGATCCCCTTGTCTCTAGCCAAACTCAGCCCGTCACAACATGCTTGAGCTTCCGCAGCCAACGCACTTGGCAGAATTCATACCATCTAGCAGCTGCACCGCATGGGTTGCCTTCCTGGTCCCGTAGAATGATTCCAAAAGATGTCGATCGATCGATCTCATAGTATGCCGCATCAACATTACACTTGACCCAACCCACTGCTGGTTTTGTCCACACTTTCGTGCTGCTTGCACCCTGCTGTCTCCTTTCCTGATGCATTATTTGCCATAGATCGAACGCATCTAGAGCCCACTGTGCAATCAATCTTACTGGTTGCGGCTCCTCACCATGTCGTCTGCTATTCCTCGACATCCAGAGAGCCCATATTCCGCACAAAATGACTGCAACCTCCTTCGCAGGAACGATGGCTGGGTCAATCAGGTCTCGTGCCTAGTTATGCGGGTGTAGAACTAGAACCTTGACTCCAGCCATGATCTTGGTTTGGCTCCAGAAAAACCTCCACTAGTACAGAATTGATTTTGCGAGGTGGTGTCATTTTATTAACCGTTGCGGTCACAAAATCTAACCGCCACGTAAAATGCTTCGATTTACCGTGACGGGTGTTTTTAATTTACCGTGGCGGTCAATAATAATCGCCACGGTAAATCATAGATTAACCGTGGTGTTTGCCTTAAAAGCAACCGCCATGGTTAATGGTTAAAAATAGAAAATAATTCATAATTTTTTTCATATAAAATCAGATAAAGATAAACTTTATATCAAAATTATAGCCCTCGATAAGATCTACAACTTTGTAGTTAAAAAGTTTTTAAATTGAAACTGTTTAGAGTCCTAAAATATTGTTCTAAGTGTGCAGATTTAAAATTTGAAATTTAAAATTATCAAATAATCTTAAATATTGACATAGTCTATACAAAAGTTATAGTATTCAATAGAATCTACAACTTTGTAGTTCATAATTTTTAATTCGAAGATGTTTAGTGTCCCAAATATATGCTTGAAAGTTATAGAGTTTGAAATTTAATTTTTTCATTATCTAAAAGATTTCAAATGTTCACACAGTTAATACCAAAGTTCTAGTGGACGACCTGATCTACATCTTTGATATTGACAACTTTTTTTATTTCAAGTATTCTAGTGTCTCAAATATGTGTTTAAAATTTATATGTTTTAAAACTAAATTTTTTTAAATTTTTCAAACTGTCTCCGATGGAGATACAATCTATACCAAAGTTGTAGTACTTGAAAAGATTTAAAACTTTGTAGTTAAAAAGCTTTTTTCATTTAAATTTATTTAGTAGCCAAAATATCTAATATAAGATTACGAAATATTGATATAAAAAGATAACGTATTATATATAGACATCAATGATTGAGTGGTGTGGTGGTAGTACGTTAAAGTGTGCAGTGTGAGGTTGTGGGTTCTTTGATTTCTGGAGGTTATCTTAAGACGACTGCCACGGTTAATGCGATTAGCCGTGGCGGTTGTTTTTAAATCGACCGCCGCGGTAAATCGATTAACCGTGGTGGTCGGGTCATCCGCCACGGTTAATAATCAATGATTTATGTGACCTATGCATGGTAGCGGTTGAGAAAACCACCATGGTTAATCATTTTCAACCGCCACCAATAAAAATAATGTACTCGTGCTCGCCACCATACAATCGAGCAGGACTTGTTTCACTGTCTCCTTATCTCCGCCACAGACCTCATAGTTAGGAATGGGTTCTATGTGTCTACGATGCAGCACGTCCTTCATAGGTAGGAATTCATTGATCACTCGCCACCAAAAGATGCGTACTTTTGAGGGGACACACAATTTCCAAATCCTCGCCCAAGTATTGTCAGCCGAAACAGACCCCTGGCCTGTGTCCACCTATTATCGCTGATCATCATACAGGTGCTGATACGCTGACTTGACAGAATAGAAGTCGTATCTTTCAAATTCCTAGGCCCAAGAGTCATCACCTTCACCCCTTAGTGGTAGACTAGGAATGGCCTGGCTGTCCACATCAAAGAAGAGTTGTTTTATAAGCTCAGCATTCCAGTTCCCGCTTGGGGTGATGAGGTCTAACACCATCTCCACTTGCTGCTGAACTAGAATGGTGATCGGCCTCCCCCCAAAGTGTCCTGGCAGCTAGCGATCCTGCTAGATCCTTGTTGTAGTTTCATCCCCAATACGTCGTATCAGTCCTTTTGATAGTATATCTCTGCCCACCATAATAGCTCTCCATATATGGCTAGAGTGTTTCTTATGAGTCGCTTGCAGGAAGTCTGAATCATGGAAATACCTCCCTTTCAGCACACGGGCACAGAGTGATTTAGGTTGTTGAATCAGAAGCCAACCTTGCTTGCCTAGCATGGCCAAGTTGAACAATCTCAAGTCTCGAAAACCCATTCTACCATCAACTTTTGGATTGGTCAGTCGTTTCCATCGCTACCAGTGGATTCGTCTGCTATCCGCTGCACTCCCCCACCAGTAATTGGCTATCACCGATTTCATTTTTTGACATGTATCCTTCGGCACCAAGAAGCAGCTCATCGGGTAGGTAGGCACGGCTTGAGCAACTGATTTCAGGAGCACTTCTCTTCGAGCACAACTTGCCTCTCGACCACTCCACATTCCAATTAGCTTTCTGATTCTAGCTGGCATGAACTCAAAACTCTCCTTCATCGCCCGACCCAGGGCAGTGGAAAGCCCAAGGTACTTCTCGGCTAGTGCCTTGTTTTTCAATCTTTAAGACTGTCCTCATCACCTGTTTGCTATCATCATCACAAATAGCACTAAAGAAGACTACCGATTTGTCTTTGTTAACCAGCTGACCCAAGCCTCTGCTATACTGGTCAAGAATGTTCTGCAAGCGATCTGCTCCTCTATGAGATGCCTCAAAGAACACAATGCAATCATCAGCGATGCAGCGGACCAATACCCCTTAGTAGGCAAGAAAGGCCTTCTGAGCACAGAAGACATAGGTAAGCGGAAATAGGATCTCCTAGGCGAATTTCCCCTGATAGCTTGGATAGAGTAGAAAGGACTCCATTGACCTGAACTGAGAATGAGACCGAAGTAACACATCTCATGATAGTGTGCACAAATATCTTTGCAAAACCCAGCTTAAGCATTATACCTTGGAGGTAATTCCATTTCACCCGGTCATAGAATTTTGCCATGTCCAGCTTGACTACACAAGCCCCAACTTTACCATTCTTCCTTTTCAGGTAGTGGTTGCACTCATAAGCCACCAGAACGTTATCTGTAATAAGACTGCCTGGCACAAATGCACTCTGCTCTAGTGAAATGATCTCATCTAGTAACAGCTTTTGATGGTTTCCAATAACCTTAGAGCAGAGTTTATAAACCACATTACAAAGAGAGATGGGTCTAAAATTCTTGAGATCCTGTGGGTGTTTTACCTTTGGGATCAACACCAGTGTTGTCTGGTTGATCGACGCTGGGAGTTTGCCACCATTCAGAAAATCCAGTACAGCCAATGGCACACTCGGCCCAATTGTCTCCCAATGCATCTGATAGAAGCCCGCTGTGAAGCCATTGGGCCAGGTGCCTTGGGTGCGCCCATCATCGAGAGAGCCCAGTTCACGAGCACCTACAGGTCAACCTGAGCCATATAATACACATGCGGCAGTGAGCCGCACATAGAGCTATAGTAGCTATGAACAAAATAGATGGAGAAGGCATGTCGTTGCTGCCGGAGCAGAGGTGGTAACGACAGATTAAGCCCACTACTACGACATACAGTGAAGGATGCCACAGGTGTGCCGTCAAAAGGAGGAAGCTCGAGAGCACGTAGATCCCATACAAGAGCTTCTTCCATGTGTGGATCATCACCCCTGTCTCATGTACGTGCAAGCATCTGTTACCCTCCGTCATGCATCTTCATTGAGAGAAAAAATTGATCAATGGGAGTAGTGTCAGCTACGACAGCGCAAAATGTGGCATCTCCCCGCCACCTCGTCGGCGACGGCACGCGCGCTCGCGCCGCAATCGCTTGTGTCCCGTGCGCGCTCTGTGATCCACTCCGCCGTGGCACCATGCTTTTCCCCCCATCCTCCCCATGTCCTCAGGGGTTCCCCTTCCGTGTGCAAGCTTTCGCTACTCATCGCGCATAGGGATGCATGGCGAAAGGAGAATGTTCCGCCATTCGAGAACTGATTGAACTGGGGGCAACTGTGGGAGCTTCTCCTGCTTCTCATGGAGAGAAACCTATGCCCGGTGCTGTGCAAGGTAATTGAGGATTCCCCTCCATTGCTGGGCACAGTCGATGAGGAATCAAGTTGGGAAGAAGAACGGATCATTCAATTTGCCTTTTGATACTTCATCTCGAAGCTTCTCCCACTCATTCATTGCAAAATTGTTTCCATTCGATGAGATCTCTCCAAATTCAGTTAAGATCAAGCACATGCCGATCGAATTGACCTAGAACCATAAGAATTCTTTGAGCTATGTTTCTAACTCACTGAAGCAAAGGTCTCCCTCTGTTCCTCTGACTCAGAGGGTGGCGTCTGAAGATGATCTACAGGTGCGACATTGTCGTTAGCCTCGCAGGTTCCGGGCACCACCGAAGGTGCGAATCATGCCTGGTGTTTTGGGGCCATATCCAGAGGGGGCGACACGCAGCGAGCATCCGCAGCAGCTAGTTAGCGGTCACTACAAGGAATTCACCCTGAGACAACGATGGAAAAGTGTTGCAAGAGACCCTAAAGTGTTGCAAGAGACACAATGGCAACATTTTTTTGGTTGGGAGGCATTGCCACTGCTTCCGTAGCAAAAGCCTCACGCAACACTGTTTGTAGGTTGCAAGCGCCATTCTTCTTTTGCAACACAAGATATAGTTATTACAACACCATGTAATGTTGCAATTCAGAACACATGCAACAACCATGCGTGTTGCAAATTGCTCTATTGCAACATGTCCGTCGCTGTCAGAGATATGTAGGACCACAGACTCAAAGAGTAGCAATATCTACCCTTGCAACGTTAGTGGTCGTTGTTACAACACATATTGCAACGCTCAAAAAACATTGCAAAAATGGTGCACTTTTAACCACCACATCTACATGGTTGCGATATCGTGGACCCTTGATTGCATCAACTGATATTTGGTTGCTACAGTCTTCCCTACTATTGCCACCACGTCTAGATGGTTGCTACAGTCTTTCCCGCTATTGCCACATTCCGCAGTGTGGTTGCTATATGTCATGCCCTCCATTGCCACGTCTTTTGTGGGTTGAGAGAGATGTCTTGTCAATTGCTACAATAAACGTTGTGGTTGCGGGAAGCACCCTACCTATTACTACCAAAACAATTGCTAGTGTTTTTGCAACAAGTATAGTTGTCGCCTATATTGCCACGACGACCATTTGGTTGTTGTAATTGGTAGTGTTTTTGCAACAAGTATAGGTGTGTTGTTATAGGTAAAGGCTCTGTTGCAACACTTGACATTCAAATATGTTCAGGTTTTCGCAACATCAATTTTTTGTTGTTGATACATATATTGCAATGCTGAAAAATTAATTCGAACCTTGTTGTTGCATCGCTACATCTGGTAGCTTCAAACAACAATTCCACACCAACAATATATGATGAATAAAGCATCTAGACATCTATTAAACCAGAATATAATTTGTTCATACAAATCATCCATAAACTCAGCAAATATAGTCGATAACACACGCACAACTAAAACACATAAGTCTCCATCGCATATTACTAACTGGTTTGAAGAAATGAAACTACAAAAGTGCTTTTCAACACATTAAACTAAAAGAAGCTAAAGAGATCTATAGGAAATAAGATTGACTTTCATCGTGCCATCTCTCTTGCACTCCCCTCAAATACTATTAGGGTCCTGAAAAAGAACAATAACTATGGCATGCATCAGGTAATCTGAAATAGTAATATTCACGCATAGTGGAGCTAAGAAAATCACCGTGAATTGCTATCTTGTTGATTCTTATTTCTTGGCGCTTCGCCCAGGAATGAAATTTGCTGGAAATATGGTTTTGCTCATCGGGGATGGCATCTCGATTTGCTTCCTTCTCGAAAGTTTGGTGCTAACATATTCCTAACAAAGGATACATAAACAAAAGTAGTTAATTGATATGCCCAATTGTGGGCCATCACATGGTATGGTTTGAACAACAGTTATGTACTCATAGACATCTATAGATTCTTGGGTTGCCTATTGTCCATTTTTTGCGATTGTGTCATCATAAAAGATCCAAATCATTTGGCTCATCACCAGTTATAGGGTCCTCTAAAGTTTCAAGAATGTAACAAATTAGTGATCTTTCATCATGCAAAGGAAGCATATACATGTGGATATGAAGGTATTCTTTGCTCATAGCTTAAGCGAGAAAAAAGCCTTTGATCACATCACATGGTTTATCTTTCGATTCATCCGATTATTTGAATTCTTGGTACTAACCCCTCTACACAAGGGAGTAAAATTTAAAAAAAAATAATAATGCATTCTTGAAACATATGAGTACTTCATTCAGCAAGTGCAATTGGTACAATAATAAAAAACAAATGCCTCAAACCAGGAATTGTTCACTCCCAAAATACATGACCGGATTGTGTCATTCCACGATGTCCAAATCTTCAGGCTTGCATCTCATCCTCTCCTCATAGGTGTCATATGCCCTATAATGTAGCACTGAATGTGGAGTGCCATCTCTTGTATCTCTTATTTGCAATGGTCCATATCTTTTTCTTGTTGTCCACTTTGTGTCCTCAATGTCTCACTTATTCTAATGAATATATCACATACTTGGTCAGATATTAAATAATTTGGTTACAAAAATATGTACGCTTACCAAAACAATTCCTGAAGCTTACCAGGATTTTAGATGCAATTCTTTTCTCACATCAATCGTGGATATCTCTCCATGTTGTCACTCCAATAAGTGGTGCGTGTCTCCTTGTAAAACAGTACTTCATTAGTAATGTCCATGCATTCTTACCTGCAGCTCCTCCAAGTCCCGAGAACTCGATTTTAAGTTCGAGAGGTAGACTTGGATCTCTTGTTGCTTGCTGCCAATCCTTTCATGGAACCTCGTGTCTTCCTCTTTTTCAAGAACCTTGTCCAACAAACCATGTACAATACAAGACATTAAACAAGATTGTTTACATAGGGACAATGGATGTGAACATCAAAATGAAATCACAAGCATTCCTTACTATTTCCCAGTGTTGTTGCACAGCCTAGCATGAGATGGTTAGTTTTGAGGTGCTGCTGGTTTGCAACTTGACTTGACATTATTACATCCTCTGAATCCTAGGGCTGTCAAATGCACCTGCAAATAGTATATAAAGGTCACATGTGTAATCTATAAATGGTTTGTGAAGAAAAGATATTATAATTTGGGAAAGATATTATATTACAAATATCATCAAGTTCTCCTTGCACAATTAACCATTCTTTGTAAGATAGACTGTGTCATTCCTGAATATATCTTTGAAATTAATTAAAACAATGCTGATATTAGTGATGAGTCGCCAATGCAATATTATATGAAAATAACCTTTGACAATAGGACAGCAGCATATATTTCTCTTACCCAAGCATTTTCCATCTTCATGCATTTCCTTGAGCCACTTCTTGTAATCATCAACTGACCCATCTGTGTCTTCTTCGGTAATAAATGAAATTCTAGGCAATTTAATGGGTGTAATTTGCATATTTCTCTCTGTTATTTGATCCCTAGACAGAACTAATCTGACCTCCCTCTCTACCAAATTGCATGTTACTATTGCATTTGCATCATCATCATATTGATCTCTTTTAGTGTTATTGCTGCATTACCACATCTTTCTTATAATACAGGTAGTCCCTGTAAGCATACCTCAAACCTGATTTCATTGATATTAAGTTGCCAAATGTGAGCTCATCCTTTATGATTGTGTAACTTGCACATTCTTGCCCCTCCAATGCATCCTTGCAAGTGAAAAACATAGTCTATGTTTCTTCCGAGCTGTCACAAAGATATTAATTAGAGAGAACTATATAACGACATGTCATGAAACAATATCTCTACCTTAGTATTTGCTTTGCAATTTGCACTAATGAAAAAGGCTCTACTACAATACAAGTGCATGTAATATCTATTCTATAGATTACACCAACAATTACGCTAAACCATGAAACCTACCTCCCTCCTTGATCTAGCAGACACTATGACAAAAAATAAGTTTTAGGTAAGGTAACATACTATCTCCAAATTTATATTAACGCACACACTTCAAATTACATCATGAGCAATGAACCAAACACATCTTACCTGCCGTCGCCGTCCTGAAAGGAACACCGGGCTATGCCAAATAAGACCGTGCTATGACCTGTCCTCAAATGGTAGCCTACACGTTTATATAAATAACTAGTGGGATGCCCGCTCGTTCTTTGTAGGTATGGAGTACAAATGTAAAGGAGTTTATAATGGTTGAAACTATGAATTAATAGATACATATATATGGATGTAGTAGGTCAATTGTGGAGGTTGTATCCATTAACATACATGATATAGATTATTTAGAATTGGGCATCACCCAAATCTTATCTACCCGAACCCCTATCTCTGAGGGTTATCCCCTACGAAATTCTAAGAGTTTTTCTTCATAAAATTATGTATGTTTCTGGAGGATCACATGTAATCATGTGATATGTAGTTTTGCTAGGTTTTGCTTACAAACGGGTTTTTCTTTAGAAATAACTTAAATTTTTGCAAAAAAGTTATTGAAATATATCCATATGAGGTCTTGTTTTGAAGAGTTTATTGCGAGACACCATGGTGCAATTTGATTTTCTTGGTTTATCAAAATATATCCATGTGGGGTCTTGTTTTTGAAGAGTTTATTCCAAAAAACACCATGGTGCAATTGGATTTTAATTACAATACTTGATTTAGGTGCTACGACTTTTTTCTATTCTAAAAAATAGTTAGTGGGAGATAAATAGGACTAAGTGGAGATAACTCCTTTAATGACATCATCATACATCACTTTTTGAAAATACTAATTTTGATTGGATAGAACCCCTTAGTGGGTATTAGCATTATAGGAGTATAGGATACATCAAGAAACACATGAAGGAACACCATCAAGTGGTGATTTCAAATAGGTAGGCTTTTACATGTATGCCATTAAAAAGATGGTAATCTCGCTCAAGACATTTAAAAGTTTGATCTATCATCGAGGCTCATGTTCAAAGAAATTTTTTCTTTCCAAGCCATTCTATTTATTTTACTTGACGATTGTCAAACTACATTGAAAAAAGTCTTAAATACCCTTTGCTCCCTTTGATCTATGTGAGCGGGTTCATGAGAATGGATAAGAGAGGCTGTGCCATTGACACGTGGGTCCCGCGGGAAAAGTGGTGCCTCCCCATTGGTTGCACGAGCATGGTGGAGGATGTGGACATCCTGGCGTTCACACGTCCTGCACTGTCCCTGTCACGCAACCAGAGGAAAAGGAGAAAGAAAAGGGAGGGAAAAGAGACAGAAGAAAAGCAAAGAGGAGGAACGGAGCAGGCACAGAGCAGCACCATGCCGGCCTGCTCGAAGCTGGGCAGAGCAGCGCACTGGGCAGCTCCGGCGAGGTGGCCCCGGCGGCACTAGGCAGGAGCAGCGCAGGGGAGCTGCGAGCTCGGCTGGAGAGCTCAGCGTGCCTGCCGCCGCCGCTGGGTTGCGGCGCGCCGCCATGAGCTCAGCGGGAGCTCAGCGCTGATGCGCCGCCGCGAAGCTCCCGTGCGGGAGCTCAGCGCGCCCGTACCCGCCGCGAGCCGCCGCTGCAGGCTCCGTGCGCGCGCCGCCAAGCTCCGCGCGCAGGAGCTCAGCACGGGCGCTGGCGCGCCCTGCGCATGTGCCACCACGAGCTCAGCGGAAGCTTAGCAGCGCCGTGCGCCCCGCGCCGCCCCGGCTTTCCGTGCGGGAGCTCAGCGAAGCCCGTGCTACCCGCGAGCCGCCGCTGCGGGCTCCGTGCACGCCGCCGCGAGCTCCACCACGGGAAACTCAGCGCGCGACCCCCACCGCAACCTCCGCGGATGTGCCGCCGCGCGCCGCGCCCGCCGCCGTGGGCTCACCGACTGCCGCCGATACCTCTGCCGGACGTGCCGCCGTGAGCTGCGCGGGAGCTCAGCGCCAGACCTCGCCGCGACCCACAATTTGTGCAGCTGTGAGCTGAGGAAAAGATGTCTGACTATGTGGCCCCACTATGCAGAGACAAAACAAAAGGGTATTAAGGTCATTTTCATTAGCTAGACCCACATGGCGTCCTAAACGATGGAAAACAAGCGGAGTATGGGACGGAATGGCTGGGAGAGAAAAAAATCTCCAAACTTGCACACTAATGATAGATCGAACGTTTGAGTGTATTAAGCGAGATTACTATCTTTTTTAATATCATACATGTATAAGCCTCTAGGTTTGATCCATGAGCCATCAAGGATCTACACATGGATCCATGTGCCCATTCTCATACAAGTAACCGTCTTGGACACATCCAAACCCCACCAGGTAAGCATCCATGGCCGTTTGATCCATTATAACAGCTCGTTCGTTGCTGTAGAAAAATTATAGTCATGTCGGACTCACCAGGCCCCACGACTCAACCTTAATAAAATACGTCTAAATAATACAAGACAATGTATATATAATATAAAATAAATGGCCAGTGGTATCACGTCTCCTTCTGTATCATGCAGAGGCATATACTTCCTCCGCCCGAAATAACTATCGCTTTTCGCTTCCGAGAAACAAATGCCGGTAATTTTTATAAATAATAAATATTATTGATTAGTATCATAATTAGTATCATTAGAAAGATCTTTGAATCTAGTTTTTAACAAAATTATTCGGAGATATAAATACTGCACGTATTTTCTATAAATCAAGTCAAACTAGTGGCATGAAAATCGAAAACAACAATTATTCGGGACGGAGTAGTATGTATGAAATTGCTACTGTCTTTCTTCAGATACTTCTCCAAGGCCTACCGAAATCCGGCTCTTTACTGAGTATACTAAAAGATTTGTCAAGTGTTTTTCTAGGTTCTTAGCAACGGAGCTCTTTGTCGAGCGCCAACTAAAGAAACACTCGGCAAAACCGCTTCTTTGCCAAATGTAAAAAAAAACACTCGGTTGCCAAGTATTTTTTTACACTCGACAAAGACAATTTTCAGAGTATATTTTGGAGCACTAAATTAATTTAAGACCTACAACTTTTATTTTGATCACATCTTTATTTGACAAAGTAAAACCAATTTTATTCACAAATCCAACATATATGTCTCATAGTTTCTAAAACTATAAGAGAGACCTCTAAGATTTGTGAACAATATTCCACTATGTCGGATGATCAAATAACCAAAATAAAAGATGTTGGTCTTGAGAAATTATAAAATTTTTTATAGTTGAATATCCTTTAATTTGAATCAATTTTGCTAACAAAAAGTACATTTAAATTTTTTAAATTTAAAATTTAAATTTTTTAAATGATCTCAGATGAGAAAATCACTACAGCTAAAAAAGCAAATCTATAACTCCTATAATTCTAACCCCCACTAAGAAATTCTCTAGCCTCTAATTGGTTGAATCTTGAAAAGTGATATCATGTGACATCATCAAATCCGTTACACCCACTAAGCCTCATTTATCTCTCACTAGTTATTTCTTTTAAAATAAAAAAACTCTTAGCTATCTAAACCAAGTATCGTAATTAAAATCTAATTGCATCATGGTGTTCCTCACAATAAACTCTTCAAAACAAGACCCCACATGGATATATTTTGATAATTTTTTTATAAATTTGAACCGTTTCAAAAACCTAGCAAAATTGCATGTCACATAGATTGCATGTGGTCCTTCGAAATACATATAATTTTATAAAGCAAAGGTCCTAGAATTTTTAGGGGGGGGATGGAGGTTCGGGTAGATGAGATTTGAGTGGTGGAGGTATACCATGTATATCAATGAAGATGAGATTCTACTACATCCATATATATGTATCTATTAATTTATAGTTTCGACTATTATAAACTTCTTATATTTCTATTTTATACCCGCAGGCATCCTACTAATGTTATCATCTCCGTGAACACTAATCGGACCCCTCTCCTTATTTGCGTTGCCTCGGCACTTTATCCCGCCCTCATCACCACGCAAAACCTTCACCTTCCGCGCTGGCGCTATACGCCTCTGCCCACGATCTTTCCCCATCTTCTCTGGACACACGCCGCTCGCACATCCGCCTCGCCGCCCCTCCCCGCCGCTCTGCCCATTGCGCCCGTGAGCCCATTACGCCAAGCTCCATAGTCCTCGCGGTGAGCCACGCCGTCGTCTTCGCCGTGCGCATCTGCTCCGTCGGCGCGTACCACGGAAGCCACCTCGCCCTTGCCCGCCAACACCGTCGCCTCACGGGTCACGGCTGCCCGCGGCTGCACCTCATCTCACCGCCCGTAACGCCGCCCGCCACGCCCTAGCATAGCTGCGCCCGGCCCACCCACGGAGGTCGTCCGATCGTTTTCCGGCTCCACCCTCCCTGCAGCGCACCCCCTGGTGTGGCTCCTCCCTCCCCACAGTGGCGCAGCATCAGCCCGTCCGAGGAGGTTGTCCAGTCGTTGTCCGGCTTCTCCCTCCCTGCAGCATGCCTTGTGGCGCGGCTTTTCCCTCCACGCAGTGGTGTAGCATCCTTCCTCCCCGCGGTGCGCCCCATCCGCTTCTGCCCCGTCCACCTTGCCGGAAGCCATCCCCGACCAGGGATCTGCATTCTGCAGCGCGAGGTCAAGCTTCTCTCGGATTTGGGTCGCTGGAGCGCCACCACCCGGTACCTGAATCCCCTGCTCACTCTTTCCTCCTTCCTATGTCTCCTTCTCCATCCTCCCTGGATGTTTTGCAGCTGAACCAGAGGTTCAGCCATGGGAAACTGAGGATTTCTGATTTAATCTATATTCTTTATGCCGCTCGTGATATGACTTGCAATGTAACAGCGCACTGCTTTGTCAAAGGTGTTAAATGAATGAGAACCTCATCCTAATACCACTCCTTGTGAAGTGTCAGCATTTCTATCCAAATTGTGGAAATTCTATATATTGTGCAATTGAAGAATCCTGTGATTTTTTCAAACATATGACTCGTGCTTGGACATGGATGTTTTGTTCAAAGTTCTTCAAGAGGGCTTCTCAGTTGCCTGACAGAAGATTCAAAGCTGTGAACATGGATGTTTGTCGGTTTAGTGATCATGATGCCATGGAACTTGGTTGAACATGTCTCATATTTCTTGAATCAGTTCTTGGCTTCATGGTTGCTTGAAAATGTATCATAGTAACAGGATGCATTTGCTTGGTAATTGTTAATGTTTTGATCAGCTACCTTGATGTCATGATGCCACGATTCTAAAAAAAAATATTAGTTGTTCTAAAAAATATTGTAATCATGTCTATCTTATTTATGCTTCCTCTGTGTTGCAGGTGTATGTTAAGAGTACGTTTTTTACTCACACTCCATCTGTGAGCCTCGAGTAAGCCCTTGATTGACCAGCTATTTCTACTGTTTTAGCCTGATAGGAGTTGTGCAATAGCAGGGCAGACACATAGACCTCATTTGTACTACATCTTGATCTTCACATAGCTTCATTCAGTTTCTACATAGTTCAAAGTAATAGAGTAAAATGCATGAATAGTCCATTAACTTGTAACGCTGTGTCGATTTGGTCCATCA
This sequence comes from Chrysopogon serrulatus, assembly GCA_015844335.1. Taxonomy (NCBI): domain Eukaryota; kingdom Viridiplantae; phylum Streptophyta; class Magnoliopsida; order Poales; family Poaceae; genus Chrysopogon; species Chrysopogon serrulatus. Next base: position 407,218 of record JADLZL010002582.1, read on the forward strand.
GGTTTGAAAATACATTTTTAGGTCCATAACCTTGATTTGTGGTGCATCAATAGTCCAGATAGCGTCATCAAAGTTTTTTGCTTTCCAGAAGTCGGCGCCGTGGCGGCGAGGCGGCGAGGAGCTCATGGGCGGCGCACGTGATGCTGTTGGGACGCGGTATATTCGCAAAAAGGCCCCGGATAGGTCGTTCTCTCTCGCTCGCTCTCCTCTGTCTCTCTCTCTCCCGAACGTCCTCCGCGTGCGGTCCGGCGAGGCGCTGGCCGTCAGCGCCGTGGCGCAGCTGCACCACCTCCTGGCAGCCGACGACACCGCCGGGCGGCAGGGGCAGGGGCCACGCCCCCCGCAGCAGCTTCCTGGCCCGTGCGGAGATCATCGCGGGGTCCAGCCCCGGCAGCTTCGGCGAAGCTGCTGAGCGGAGCTCAACACGCTGGCAGCCCGAGCCCGACTCATCGCCGGGCGGCTCTCCCATCTCGCCATCGCAGTCGCCGCCTTCGTCGCCGGCGCACCAGCACCATCGCCAGCCAGAGGCGGAAAGGCCGGCGCCGGCCGGGAGCTTCCCTACGCGCTGCATGCGCCGTCGCCGAAAGATCATGGTGGTGGTGGAGCCGGAGGCGAACCACAACGCCGCGACGTTCCTAGAGCGGTTCGAGGAGGCGCCAACTACTACGCTGTCCGCTGTTCGACGCACTGAGCGCTGGCCGGCGGGCAGCGAAACGGGATGAGAAGCGAAGGGCCGGGCGCAAAGGCGAGGAGGATGGAGGACGCCGGGATGGAAATAGCGTCGGGCTCAGCTACGTGGGGATGATGGAGGCGCGGAAGCTGCTGCAGAGCTGCGGGTGGGGCGGCGCCCGGCGCCCGGCAGGGACTACGCGTGCAAGGTGGCCCACGACGCCCATGGCGAGGCCTTCTTCTTCTGGCTGGCACCGCAGCTGCCTCTACTCCGTCTCCGTGTGGAAGCCGGCAGCGTGCCGGCTCACTTAGCTAAGCTAAGCTAGCTGATGATCGCAGGTGCTGCACTGCATGCATGAACGCACGTGTCTACTAGTCTACTGCATGATTCGGGTTTTTTTTTTTGCGAAAAGACTGCCTCCAAGCGCAGGCACATGTGCCAGCGACTTGTCGGGCCACCTCGGCTGCCACGGCGTGACTTCCGGCGACAAAAACTTTGATGACGTCATCTCGGACTATTGATGTACCACAAATCAAGGTTATGGACCCAAAAATGCATTTTCAAACTTTGATGGCGTCATCGGACTGTTGATGCACCACAAATCAAGGTTATGGACCCAAAAATGTATTTTCGAACCTGATGGACCAAATCGACACAGCGTTACAAGTTAATGGACTATTTATGTATTTTACTCAAAGTAATATTCCTGTTCCTGCAGGTCATGCCTAAAGATTCTCTAAAGATGAATGATGATTGTCATGTCTGAACTCCGAAGATGAATGATAATTTTGTAATTTGAACAAGCAGTTAACTGTTTCTCTCGATAGACAGCCACATGATGTGCTAAGAGCCTCCTGCTGAGTGCTCATACCTGACAGCATGTTCATATATCATGATGTTCAGTCTTTCAGGATTTTTCGTTGAGTCAAACTAACACATTGTGAAGCAGGAACCGAGTCCGGCCTTGCAGTCATTCAGAATTTTGCAAGTTCAGGTGATGTTCGGTCTTGTTCCCTCCCCGACAAACTCAGTTTTGAAGTTTTTTGAACATCATCCTTTCAGTCTTGCATGTTCCTGCCTATCACTGTCCAGTCTTACAACTAATATGATGGTCATCAATCTACAATACTACCTGCTTGCATCATCATGAACTCAGTTTATTAGTCATTTTCTATATCTATTGATACCCAAATAACCTCCTAATCCAAATCCATCCCCTACCTTGATGCATTCACCAGTTTGACTTTGGGGACTTTGCGGCACCATATGAGGATATGGAGCTCAAGGTAGGAAGGAACTATTCAGGTTTTTTTTTTTTTTTTTCTTCCCCTCATTGTACCACCGTTGCGTCAGACTCCTTGTCCGGGCCAAGAATTCTGCTCTCCCATTAGGAGAGGGCTCTTGTTTTGCTGGTGCTTTTAGAGATAAAGGGTTAATGGCGCTAGGTTATGGACTGTTGAGGTGTGGCTCATATTAACTGCACACCATTTTAGCGATGAGATGCTTCCTTTGCATTAGCAAATTGCGCTTTGGTTCCCCTATCCTCTATATATCTAGAGTTGTTTTAGGAAGATCCTTTTGAGTTCCACCCACCTATAAATTAATTAATTGTGTGTTTTCATTGCTGGTCCTTTCTTTCTTGAGTAGGTATGTGTCATGACGACACTCAGTTATGAATTTTGATGCTTCATTAGCTGACATACATTGATTTTATTAGCTAGCTGGAGACCTGCTATACGTTGTCATGTACCTTTATGGAGTCTTGGGAGACCTGCTATACGTTGTCATGTACCTTTATGGAGTCTTGTTTTATGTGCATCACAAATAAAAATCATGGATGAGTATGAATCACAGATGTTGACGTATATGTGTTTCTCGTTGATCAATGAATCGCTAAAAGGTGCTTTGTATTTTACCTAACAGTATGTGATGGGTGGCAAAGACATCTTGCTTCTGCTCTGTTTAACAATTGAAGAATGTAATCAGCTGTTAGCAAACAGTTTGTTTGGAAACTCAATCCGTTCAGTTGTCAGCCCTCACTGGTAAATGGCAGTGGTTACAAATGCCAGTGGCGGCAGCATCATAACTGATACCTTACCGGATCAACCATGGTGGTAGGCACTGTCATGCTCCATGCACACATTACCAGCAGCAGCATGGCAACAATCACGCAGCTGCATTTGCTGCTGCAAGTGAGGGTGAGCGGTCTGAAGAGGAGGATTATGAAGAGAGAGTCGTTAACTGACTTGGTGATTCAGCATGTTAACTTGGGAGTAATGCAAATTGGTCATCTTAGTAAAGGTACTAGCACTAGCATTAGGTAGTCCCTTGTACCACGATGTTAGTTACTTTTTGGGACAAAAATCAGGCATGAGAATTGATGGAAATGTTCCATGTCGATGATGCTATGAAGATTGTGTCGAGTCGAATATAATGAATTAATAGGTGTTCGATGAAAGATGATGTGTGTAAGATTTGTTCTTGCAATTTTAGGTGATGATTGATGTTTTGTATGTGGGCTGTTTTGTATGTGGGCAAGTTGTGAGCGTCTGTGTTGTACTGTTCTGTAGAAATTCATGTACAAACAAATTAGACAATAGTAATATTGTTGATGCATTTTTATAAGAAAATGGTTGATTACCATCTTTCACTCTCACGTGTAAAATTGAATTATCATGATCTTGATTTTTTAGCTGGGCTACTAGATGTCTCATATACATTTTTTGAGTTTTCCCGTATTCCCGTGGTAACGCACGGGTACTCAACTAGTATTCAAAATAAGAATTATAGATCTCAAGAAGTTATGAAACTTTGTATTTGACAACTTCTTATTTGAAATAATTTTATCAACGGAAACTACATTTGAATAAGCAAAAATTTGAAATTTGAATTTTTGAAAGTATCTTGAATGGAGAAACACCCAAAATAAAAGTTGTAGATCTCCAAAAGTTATGAAACTTTATAGTTGAGAACTTTTTATTTGAATTGATCTTGTCATAAAAAAATTGCATCTGAATCTACTCAAATTTAAAATTCAAATTTTACAAACGGCTTTGGATGGAGAAATTTCTTAAATGAAAATCGTAGATATCTAAAAGTTATGGAACTTTATAGTTGACAAATGTTTAATTTAAATTTGTTTAGGGCCTCAAGCAAGCAATTTTCACTTGGTTTAATATAATATTTGGAGAACCAAAACTGAATATAGACACATGTGAGTGTGCAGTGCAATAGTAGGGGAGGCTCGCGCGAGGGAGAGGATGTGAGTTCGAATCCGCTAATTTTGCGTGAAAAAAATGCCACGACTTGGGATGGATACGGCGGGCGCTGTCCAGTGGAGCCCTCCCTAATTAAATTTTTGTTGCTATTATTTTCGGGTTTTTTAGTTTTCATCTTTCCGAAGTTTACCACCTGTCCGATAAAAGACACACGGCAAAGATGGCGTTGCTGATCAATTTTTTGCCGTGTGGTCATTGCTAGGTGTGACCAAACGGCTTAGTTTCAGGTCGTTTGGCCAGCATCACGAGCCGTGAGCTCGGCCACCTGGGTTCTAAACCCGGTGCCCACGTATTTCCGCTTACAAAAAGCTCCCTCTTTCGAAAAAAAAAAGATTAGTACCAAACTAAAGACAATTTTCATAGTGTTATATTCTAATTATTAAGTTGACACACTTTTTTATACTTCCATCAACTTCATGGGCTCATCAAAAGCCTTATGGGATATAACCCCTTATTCAGTAGTGAGGCCTAGTGCCACGCAGTATAAATAGTACAGTACCTGTCCCTGTGCTACAACGCATTTGCAGCGATGACTGACTGTAAGACACAATACACATAAACAAAAGGTCGTGCTTTAGAGTCCAAACACCGATCCGGAGTCCTCTGTGCTGTCTCCTCACCATGGCGGCTATCGCTGAAGATCGTCAGCGACTACTGCAGCGTGCCGCCGAGACAGAAGCTGCGAAGGCAGCGGCCGCAGCGTTACCGACGAAGTTCGAGTTGGACCCTGGAGACACAGGTGGTACCGATGACCGCAGCAGCGAAGAGCCGGGCTCGTACTGCCTGATCAAAACCGCGAGGCACATCAGCAACCGTGGCTTTACCAAGTTGCCAGATAGGTACGTCCTGCCGGACCCCGACCGCCCCGGCGACGGGCTCGGCAGGGTCAAGCTCCCCATCGTCGATCTCGCGCGCCTGCGCGATCCTCGCCACCGTGCTTCTGAGCTGGAGACCCTCGACGCCGCCTGCCGCGACACCGGATTCTTTCAGGTCAGCATAGCCCTGCCGTCTTAGTTGTTTCCATGCCTCATGGATGCATGCTGACCTAAGAGCATGTGTACACATGCAGGTGAAGAACCATGGAGTGGAGAGCGAGCTCATCGGCAGGTTGCTGGACGTGGCGCGGCGGTTCTTCGAGCTTCCGTTGGCGCGGCGGACGCGGTACATGTCGCCGGACGTGCGGGCGCCGGTGAGGTACGGCACCAGCTTCAACCAGGCCAAGGATGCCGTGCTCTTCTGGCGCGACTTCCTCAAGCTGGGATGCCAGCCGCTACACGCCGTCGTAGCCTCGTGGCCTGACGAACCGGCTGATCTCAGGTATACCTAATATACAGATTATTAAGTATTTTATGTGGTACCTAGTATGTTCATGCTTCAACTACTGTTCACATGCTCACCTTGTTTAATGCAATCTCTGATATAGAAGATCTTTGCATACGATATCATATTGTTGATTACCAAAAATTTCGCCTACGTGATCCAAATGATAGACAGGTGTGCTAAACGTTAGCTGCTGATTGGTATCCCATTAGCTGGCACAACCATGCCCAACTAACAAAAAGCGGTATACAATTGCTAAGGATGTAAGCATATATTAGCCGAAGATCCGGACACACAATAGCTAACAGTTAGCTACTTAGTTTTAGCTAGCTAATTTGACTTGTGGTTGCGTCTAACATTTATTGTAGACAATCATACCCCATACTATCACTAGTACCATTAATACAGAGTGTCAATACTAAGGAGATGTTTTTTAAAATATTTCGTTTATAGATGGATCTATAAAAAACCGTTTAAAAAACAATTAATTTTGAGCCGACCTGTCTCTAGAAAAATCAATTTTTTGAGGCTGTTAGAAAGCCCAGTTGCCTCTAGAAATGTCAACAGATGGAAAGCTGAACCAAATCTAAAAATTTCTAGCGGACTCTGTAGTTGGAGGCATTTCTAGAAGTCGTTAAGGTATTGAGCCTCCTCTAAAATTTGTGTAGCATGGTAAATTTGATAACTTTACCAAATAAAGTTGGATGAAGGCAAAATTTGATACCGTAGTTGCAATTTTGTTGTTGACATATTTGTTTAATTAAAATCATTGAACGACTGAGAATTTTGTTTTCAGTCTTAATTTGAAATTTGTTTCTTCTTACAATTTTTCAAATGACCTCGCCACCTCGGATGTTGAAACAACCTAAACTAAAGTTGTAATACTTGAAAAGATATGATGCATAGTTGACAACCTTTTCATTTGAAAGTATTTAGTGCCTCAAATAACTTTGGTTTAGAATTTTCACGTTTTAAATTATTTTTCAAAGGACCTCCAATGGCCAACTTTCCTTCAGGTCTATTCTCCAATTTCACTGATCTACGTACTCTCCTTGATAGACAAATGCTCTTCTTAATAGACAAATACGAAATGATGGATCATGCAGGGAAGTGGCAGCCAGGTACGCAGTGGCGAACCATGATTTGTTCATGGAGCTCATGGAGGCAGCACTAGAGGCTCTGGGCATCTCCTGCCATCACACTCAGAGTCTGCTAGGGGAGTTGGAAGCGGGGTACTCGCAGATTATGCTCAACTGCTACCCGGCGTGCCCGCAACCGGAGCTCACGCTTGGGCTGCCGCCGCACTCTGACTACTGTCTCTTCACGCTACTGCTTCAGGGCCAAGTTGAGGGTCTCCAGATCTTGCACCATGGCCACTGGCTCACCGTCGATCCCGTCCCAGGGTCCATCATCGCCAATGTCGGTGACCACCTCGAGGTTTGCATATATATACTCATAGAATTTGATTTTATTTCTTCTAAGTCAAACTATTGTTTATGTCAACATAGTTTTATTATGTCTCTATTTGTTACAATAAAGTATAATTATCCATTTTATATATTTGGTTAAATGAAAAATAGTACTACTTAGAACAAAAATAATTGTCATTGCTTTTTTGGGGTGGCCGTAGCAATCAATTACTCATAGACATGCATAGTAGTTGTGGAACTATAAATGATGGCTCCACGCAAGCTATATATATAGTTGACCATTTTTATAGTTGACTATTTTTAGTCTAAGGAGAATCGAGTGTTTCTCTCTTTTCCCATACTCAATGTCAGTACCTATCCCGCCCGACTGCCCACCTCCTCCTCATAGCCCCCACCCTTGCTGAGCTCTCCGCCATGGCGGCCTCCTCCTCGTAGATCCAGCCGTTCACGTCCTTCCTCTGCTGCCTCTCTTCCTCGTCATCCCCGTAGCTTATCACCACCCCACTGCAGGTGGTACTGTTTGCCAGGGCTTCGATGAACCTTGGCACCACCCCATCTCTCTTCCCCTTTTCCACTGCCGCCATCATCTACAGCTCCAGTGAGCTTGCCCACGCGCCACCATCTGTCCCACCTCTGTCCAGCCTCCTCTGCCGCGACCTTTTCCTGGCCACTGCTATCACCACCAGCTCACCAAAACCGCTATCTAGCCTACCTAACTCCCCCCAATTGGTCCCTTGTATACCAGCCGGAGTGGAGAAGACAAAGGAGGAGAGCTTGGTGGAACCCTAGCTACACCGCCACCACATGGGAATTGGATGGGAGAAAGGAAGCCGGCATGGGTACAGGTGTCGCAGGATCCGATGGTCTCCACCACTTCCCCCACACGGAGCTGACTGCGCAAAAATTACATGTCGGATCCTGCTGAAACACCCGATCGAGTGGTGTTTAGCATTAATTTCTGTATTTTTATCAGCCTTGAATTTATGAATTTGTTCTGATATACAAATGGGTAGGCCGTTGCTTTTTAACTTTGACATGTAACCAGCGGAGATACCGATAAGCTTGAATGAACAGGGCTCTCAGCTCAGGTCCAACAGGAACTAGACATATACAAATGGTTGAAAAATTAGACTAGATGCTTTACGTAGTACACTGCTCTGTTAGTGTTGAGACAAAATGCTGGTGGAGCACTTGTACATAAATTACAAGTTGAAACAGTGAGCTGTCCAGGTATGCATCATCCACTTCAACTTATCCGAGGATTAGGTAGGTCGCATCATCTTCCAACTTCAGTTTTGAAAAGGTTCAGTTTAACAACAACAACAAAAAGAAGTTTCCAATGTGTCTACACCTCACACTTGTCAAAAGCATAGTATGCTTTGATTTGTTACTGGTGTGATGAGTCCTGCATACATCAGTCAGAACAAAAAAAAAAATCTTTGGTCGGCGCACATCCACTAGAAATTCTTATCCTCTCCCATTTCATGGGCGGCTGACACACAGGTAGTCCAACCAATATTGAAAGGCAGACAGACTTGTTGCTATCATAGTCAAATGGATCCCACCAAATAATAAGAAATTGCAAACCCAACGGTAAAGGATATCATCACTGTCATTAAATTTTTTACTTAGACTGATGACGCCGCCCTGGATGGATATGCAGATCTACAGCAACGGGCTGTACAAGAGCAAGTTGCACCGGGTGCGGGTGAACTTGACGCAGACACGGATCTCGGCGGCGTCCTTCCACAGCGTCCCAGCGGAGAGCGTGATTCGGCCAGCGCCGGAGCTCGTCGACGAAGGAAACCCGCGGCGGTACATGGATACCGACTACGCTACCTTCCTGGACTTCCTCGCATCCACCGAGGGCAAGCATAAGACATTCCTCCAGTCAAGGAAGCTGCCAGGCTAATCAGCTTGGGTGCTTGCGTGCTAACTAAAAAGGAGCTCCCAAACTTGGTTAACGTACTTGCTTATTAATCACCAAGAGTACGTAGTATATATTATCCCAGAAGCACTACTAGCTAGCTGCTAGGTAATCAAGCGCTGTGAGTGATGACCAAACTTGATTAATTGTTGCTAGCGTTATTATATATACTATATATTGCGAGTACTGTCTCTGAGAATACCTGTTTTTTGTTTGTTTGTTTGTTTTCGTTTTTTTCTTTTTTTCGTGAGAAACCTCTCTGATGGGCGCGCACACTGAGAAATTAAGCTAACCCAGCCAATGGGCCGATGTCGTCAGTCGGCCCAGCTATATTTTTTGGCCGCCCACGCACTATCCATCTACCGTCTTCTTCGCCTAAAAAAACCTACCGTCTTCTTTATCCCGTGCAAGCAACTGGTCGTGACGACTTTTTTTTTTTGACAATGGCTAATACGGAGATAGTATTGAGTGGTGACTCTAAAACGACCCATAAACAATAGAGTGCGCTATCCATTTAGTGATGGTAAGCTACAAGCTTTGTTGGGTGTGGACCCGACCTCAGTTGAATGCTTGCTCGAAGTGAAACCCGGAACCTTCTTAATTTGTACACCACAAAGCAAGGATGAGTATGGAAATACTCAGGGCTTGTTTGGCTGCACCTAAATATACTTCAATCCATACGATTTGGAGGAAAATGGAGTATCATTTAAATTAAAATACACCTCAATCCCTTTAAAACCATATGGATTGAAGTGTATTTGTGTGCAGAACCTTCTTAATTTGTACACCACAAAGCAAGGATGAGTATGGAAATACTCAGGGCTTGTTTGGCTGCACCTAAATATACTTCAATCCATACGATTTGGAGGAAAATGGAGTATCATTTAAATTAAAATATACCTCAATCCCTTTAAAACCGTATGGATTGAAGTGTATTTGTGTGTAGCCAAACAAAGCCTCAGGAAATTCAATCTTACCTTCCGACGGGGATATCAATATATACATGCATATAATAACTAAATTAATGATAAGGCTTTGTCTTATTTATGTAAAGATATCTTTTTGCCACATGCATGGTTTTGTTTTTTAATACATTTTTTTTTGCAAAAGACATATTTTCACTATACACTATTACAACACAGAGATATTGTAACCACGACTTGTGTCACTATATGTTGAAAATAATGTTACTAGCTCCCTTATAGTAACAAATTTTTTATGTTCCAATTGGCATGATATTATAGATTAATCATTGCAACACAAGATATGTGTTCTTTTTTATGCAAAAAAAGTGTTACACTATAACACATTTACTTATCTACTAGAATATTTTTCTAGTATATAACACTTTGTTTTAACTCTACTAATACTTCCACATCATGGTAGTGCATATAATTTGTAACACATTTACTTAGTCTAATGGAACATTTGACTTGTGTTATAATGATTCTTTATTGCATTACAAAAAACTAGGCTTCTGTGACAGTTATATTATGACAATAGGAGCCTATTTCCTATCACAAAGACACTGAATTGACGAAGTGATCGTCATCGGAGAAGGTGAGTCACTAACCACCTTTCGTGACCGCCAGAGGACGTCACTGTTCTTCTATCACTAACTTATCACACCAATATTTTTAACTAAACTTGTCACAATATATTAAAAAGAAGGACACGGTTGTGGCGCGACCCGTCGCGCGTAGGGGTAGCGCGAGACCCCAGGACAGCAAGCATCTTCGCCCCACGCGCAACGGCGCAGGACACTTGCATTGTTGCACATGCATGCAGCTTGTAGCATGCGGCTGGGGCTGGCGGCTGGAGGCCTTGCATGCACTCCCTGACCAGCACTGCTGCGGTGCTGCCCACTGCAGTTTCAGCATGTGGTCCAAGACGGACGTAAGCCATTTTTTTCACTTCTATAAGTTTTGGACGTTAAATTCATTTTTAATTCCACCTACATCGTATATTCTACGTGATAATATGAAGAAAACTAGATCTTATTTGCATATATTAAAAAAAATTAATAGCAATTTATATGTAAATATGTGCTAAAAGATTTATCAAAGGAGCTACTATCACGTAATACTAAAATTCTCTAAAAATATATTAACATGCATCGTGAAAAACAAAAATACTAAAATATAAATTACCAAAAACTAAAACTAAAATTGACAACCAAAAATTAAACTGGAAATGACAAACATTAATTGAAAAGTAAAGTACACACAAAAAAAAAAATGAAACATAAGAATGAAACTAAAATTATAAGAAACCTGAACTAAATTTGACAAGCAGAAGATAAACTAAAATTGAAGATGAGCAAAGGAAAACTAAAGTACACATAATAAAAAATAATAAAACATAAAACTAAAACTAAATTTAACAACTAGAAAATTAAATTGAAATTGACAAGTAGAAATAGAAAACTAAAGTAGGAGCACTGAAAAACAAATAACTGAAACATAAAATACTGAAAATGAAATTGAGAATAATAAAAATAAACTGAAATTAAAAATTAAGAAACTCAACAACTAAGAAATGAAAATTAAAACTCATTAAATAGAAAGAAAAACTGAATAAATCAGACACATAGCTCATTAAACTAAAACTAAAAGAGAACTATAAGCTGCATGACCTTGTGTGTGGCAAGTCAAATTTTAGAGTATGTAGCAAGTTATACTTTGAGCAAGTGATAAGTTATTTTCTTTATCACCATATAAATACATTTGTAGCTACTACACATACAACACAAGTAAGCAGTATATAAAATAAATTCCAGAATATTTGCATTATGGGTCTAGTTTTATAGCTCTAATAATAAAAGACATGATGGTACAAATAAAACTAAAAACAAAGTATAAATAAGAAAGTTATTGTACTACTTTTGAGAGAAAGCAAAATAAATACGGTCAGAAGAACAAGCAGAGGTAGCGTGGACTGCTGCTTGCATGGCGGCTAGGTGCACAAGGCCGCATGCGTAGGTACCGCAGGTAGGCCAGGCCCATGTGCCGGTCACTCAACATGCAGGCCAGGCCGCCTGGATGCCGTCGCGCGCTTGCATAGGAGCACGACACGTCGCGAATTAGAGTTTCCGTAAAAAGAATAGAGACGTGTAAATTGATGTGCCACGTGATGTTGCAGATTGCAAGGCAAAAATAAACATTATAAGGGGACTGAGCGCTAGTTCAGGTGGCCAGCACCTCCGGTTGGGAGGATGGCGATCAGAGATCGAGCTCCCACGGGAGCTGATTTTCTGATTTTCCGCCAATAATCCGCTTGGATAGTTTCCAAGCACATGCCTCTCCCGCGTGGTGCCACAAAGGGAATGCGACGCGCCCGTCGCCTACGGAGGACTCCGGTGATCTCAGGAAGGACGCATTCTTCGGTCTGTGTGTAGTTGTAGGTCTGTTTGTACACGAGTGGTGTGAGTGTGGTGTACGTGTGTAGTGTGTGGGTGTGCGTGTGTGTATGAACAGATACTACAGCTGTACCCAGATGAGAGGCAGTCAAAAAAAAAAAACATCATAAAAACAGATTTGGCCCAACATGCTAGCTTTTTACTAGTTAATTGGGCCAAGCCAAGGTAGCCCACGTATTGTTTGAGCCCACTTAGTGTGTCAGCTAGCGCATTTTTAGAATCATCACAAATAATAAATCACATTAACATTTACAAGATATTGATAATTACACATTCGAGCCGAATAGGTCCTCCAAACATAATACTTTATACAACACGTAGCATGCATGTACCAGCCACTGCCGCATGCATGTCCATGATGATCCGCTCATGGCGGTCATGATGTCCTTCCTTGTTCTGCACCCGTTGGGTACTCCGATCTCCATTGGTGGCTTCCGTGCCACCATGATCGTCCGCTGCGTGCAACATGCCGCACGTAGGTCTGACGAGTGCATATGTTCATGCTCGCTGCCTGCAGGCACGATACGGCCTCCTCCGGGTTTATTAGGGAAGACGCAGGCACCGCTGCTGCGCTGCAGGTGGACGGCGACGGATACGAATACAGGATGGAGCGCTATCCATCGGCACCCCGCCGCAGAAGCTACTGGCAATGGCCAAAACACGGGAAGCAAAGTTGCCGGATCAAGTGCGGCGGCACGTGCAGCATGCCTGCAGCTTCACCCCCGCGGGGCCCCTTTACCCTGGCATGTCGATCGACCTCTTTCTCCATCCTGCCCTGCTCCGACGTGACCGTCTCTTCCGGCGCGCTGAGATCCGTCGAGACGGCCTGCGCCGCCGGTGGCGTGCGGACTGCGAGTAGTACATCTACGGCTACGTCCTCGAAGCTGCTCCCGAGTCCCGATGTGTGTCTACACCGTACCAGGCCAAAGGGGTTCCTCGGCAACAAGACCTTCACGCTCGGCAACGTCCCGTGTTGGGTGGCGAAGCCGTGTCGGGCGTCGGCTTAGCCTGCACCACCGGGTCCGTCGGAAACTCGGAATCTACTGTGCAAGCTCCGGCATCGACGGGCTCGGCGTCTCGGCCGCGGGCCACTGTCCCTCGTGTCACAGCTTAACGTAAACGTCGGCGCCTTATCGAGTTCTCGTACTGCCGGCGTCAGCAGCAGTTCCATGACGAGCCCTCTCTTGTTCGGCTCCCTCGCCACCCTGACGAGCGCCGGGGTACAGTCGAGTCGACGCCGTTCCTTTGCCGCCGGCACCTGCTACTCCGTCAGCCTAGACCCTAGAGCGCATCTCGGTCGCTGAGGTGACGACCGTTGGGCCGGGCCGGGTATGTCCATGTTCATCGTTGGCAACACGTCGTGCAAAGGGATTTACCATATACAGTATGCCGTCAACAACATATGATGGAACAGGCCACGAGGGACTGATATCGAGTTCGTCCACACGCAGTTACAGAATACACGATGCAGTGTTAAAAAAAAAAAAAGAAACACAGATGCATGAATCGTTGAATTGCCGGAGTTATTAGCAGTCAGCAGTGCTGTTTGGATATAAAGGTTTGGCGAAACACACTTGTCCACCGAAAGAAGCTTCAGAATTATAGTCTATAGAGACAAGGGATTAGGCGTGCAATTAGCACATAGCATCCAGCAGATAACAATCTAGAGTTCGAAACAACCCAGTATAATACTAAAGAAATGCGAACATGCTGGCATGGTGCTCAGTTTCATAGGATTGATGGATACATTCATTAGTCCACGATTTTGGAGTAGGCGGCAGGTAGCGACAACCTGTGTGGCTCTTGTAATCCCTCATATCCGGTTAAGGTGTAGGAGTCTAAATTGTCACATAAGATGGCTAGCAGATGTATGACTAAGCTATTTTTTGCATAGCTGTATTAGGACATGTCTGTTCCTATAGGATTATTATTTTATTCTTTATTCTTTCGCTCTTTGGACATGTTTGGGTAGAGATAGGGATTGGGATAGGAAATCACCTATCCTATCCTCTAAAAGATCTCAGCCATCCATTTTCACATCTCATTTAATTCTAACCATTCATCTATTTCCCTATCCCTATCCCACCTTTCATTTCCAATTATCCAAACAAGCCCTTTGGGTATGTTTGGATAGGGATAAGGATTGGGATAGAAAATCACCTATCCCATCCTTTAAAAGATCTCAGCCATCCATTCTTCACATCTCATTACCGCTCATCTATTTCCCTATCCGTCTCCCACCTTCCATTTCCCATTATCCAAACAAGCCCTAACGGTATTTCCTTACATTGGTAGAATCATTGTGTAAACGTAAAGATTTACCATTGAGACATATTCTAGCCTCATTGTTAGGGATACAAACTCTGAATCAATGCTAAGAATACCAATAAGAACTTGTGGCAGCGGGCTGAGTAGTTTTCTTGAGAAAGTATTTCTAGCAGCAATGTTCACTAGTACAAAGAGCATTTATGCAGGCGGTTCCAGCACGCCTCTTCACAGGCGTTACGGGGTACACGCTTGTCTGGGAGGCAGTGGAAATGGAGCATTTCCACTGGCGTCCAGTATCAACCGCCCGGTAGAAATCAATTTTCACGAGGCGGTTGACGCAGCCGCTTTGTGAAAATAGTATTTTCACCGGCGGTTAACGGCACAAACCGCCCGATGGAAATACTATTTGCGCAGGCGGTTGGTTATGCCAACCGCTTTGTGAAAATATTTTTCCCGCCGATTTTAAATTTGAATTTGTAAATGTGAAACGCCCTCCTTCCCTCCCTGTCCCTCTCCCTCTCCCTTTGTCTCTCTCTATTCTTATGTCAATGATCTTTACATGCAATGATAGGAATACAAAAGGCTATTAAATTATGCTACAAAGGACCAATATAATTATATACATATACACACCATTAACAATTTAATTTAATTACAACATTTATATATACATCGGTATTCATCACGGTTATTTTGTGGCCACGACAACAAAGTTTTTTCATAAATGATATGATGATTCTAATAATCATCTCGACTTAGTTTGAGGCGCTAATCTCTCTTAGCGCTCGAACTCCGCCTCGCTAAGGCGCTATCCGGTTCGTGGTATTTCCCTCGCTTGGAATGATTTCCTTCATGATGAAGGAGCACAGATCCTCGACTATTTCATATAGATTTTTTTCCGTGAGGTGTTTGGGCTTGGATGATTCGCAACCTTTGGAAAGGAAGTTTGTGGACATCATATGTTTGTACTTGGTAACGACATTAATATAGCGTGACTATTTGTTATACCTTATAAGGGTTTTTGCGGTACCGTCCGTTTAGTCTCATGAACTTCGCACACGTAGAATCCACGATTAATGCGGCCAGGTGGTTGCTTGTGGCACTACATAGAGGAGAAGTTGTTATTGACTTGCAACATCGTCTTAACTACGTCTTGTACATACATGATCGGCTTCATATCTTACTTACCGGCCAGTTATGAAATATTCTTAGTTCCTCGCTCTTTACGGATAAGTCGAACTTCCCACCCTTGATCTTGTACCACCTGTAAATCCTATGGTCTCAAATAGAATTAGTTAGTTTTTCGTAACTTTCAGCTATAAAAGTATGTATACAAGGCTGTTAGCTTACCGTTCCAAGATGGTCGTGATCGTTGCATAGCTTTCGGGTCTATAATCTGCAGAGTCAAAGACCAGCATCCTTCCGTCCCTAAGATAGATATAGAAGCATATCCGATTGGTCATTTTGCAAGAATGGACCAGAATTGTCGGTGTTTCTATTCATATTGTTAACGTGATTTTTATATATACACT